>JAFBMS010000086.1:567296-584796 GCA_019788955.1 Albula glossodonta
CTCCTCTCCATGATCTAGCGCCTCCTCTCCATGGTCTAGCGCCTCCTCTCCATGATCTAGCGCCTCCTCTCCATGATCTAGCGCCTCCTCTCCATGATCTAGTGCCTCCTCTCCTTGATCTAGTGTCTCTTCTCCATGACGTGTGCTGTGGCAAGCCCGCTGAGAGGTTCATCCCTGGCCCATGGTACCAAAGCGCCCATGGGTGTTTGCCTGACTCAGCCGAGACTCATAAACCCACCATGCTCACCTCTGCTGTGTGAATGCACGTGTTTCCATGATTAGTGGAGTGGTTGGAGGTGAGAGGGCCCATATGTATTTATGGTGATAGGGCAAAGTGGTGAGCATACTGCCTGAGAAGGTGAGCATACTGTAACTCCAAAGCCTGTATGTATTAATGGCAATAAGGCTAGTAGGTGAGTATACTGTCTGAGGAGGTGGGAATACTGTATTGAATTAAGGTTCACAGCTGTACTGTATGTTGTCCATTTAGTAAATACATGAATAAATAATGCAATAGTTATGTTTGTCACTGTTCCAATCAATACACAATTCAGTTTCTAAAGTATAATGCAATATCGCTTGCTTTTGTTTTTAGGATTATTTCAGAACCCATCCATTCCTTATGCATTCATGTCTCAGAGGCCTTTCTGTACATTACATTCTACATTTATGAGGGGTGCAACCAGCCACAAATGTAGCAGATCAACATGAAATGGAGATAAACAACAATAATGATGGATAAATCATCTCCTTTTGTTTGCTTCTCTCCTCGGCTAATATGCATGTCAAAGACAACCGTGTGCGAACGGTAGTGGCGAAGCGGTATAAATGTTTCATCGGCCAATCAGTAAACCAACACCTGCATCCAATCTAGAGCCATGAGCCAAGGAGGATATAACAGCCGCCGTGCCGATGCTATTGCTGTCGGCCCTCCAGCCCGAGTGGGGGAAACGCATTCTTGTCCTAACCGCTCCTTGACAGCGCACTTAGGGAGCCCCGCTCACCGGCACCGGCCGCATCTGGGGTCCTCCAGAGGAGCCATTCATCAAAAAAAGCTCAGTAGTGTCTCTCCTCCAAATTAGCCTAGCGTCGCGTGTGAGTAATGGGGAGAGAGGGGGACATGCTACATTCTGGTGGTCCAGACATGAGCGCACCCGTAACAGCTATGCCTTGCTTGGGTAAGTGGTCCATCCTGTATCCCACGGTCCTTCTGAAACTTTTAATTCAAAGACTCCGCTCCAACCTCTGACTGCAAGGAGAAAAGATTGAAACCAATGATTTATATGGAATATACCAGACATGCTAAATGCCACTCGAAATGTGCTTTGACTTCGGGGAATGAAATGAAACCACTTTTTATACTATGGAAGCACTTAACTAAAGAAAAAAAAATATATTATTGAAACCGATTAATCCTCATCTCCGTAATACTTGAGTGTGATCATCTGTCATCCAGCTAAATTTTACATAAAAAAAAATAATAAAATAACTGTATACAGCTACATTGTATAAACAATTCAGTACACACATTTTCAAAAATAATTGTGTGTCTGGATTCAGTCACCAGAATAAATCCTCATTTTAAACAGCTACCCACAAGGCTAAGGTTTAGACAGTGCTGAAACTTTCCAAGGCAAGTAAGCTTCTGGCCTCACAACCACATGAGCTTGATGGCTGGAAAATAAGTAAAAAGAAGCTAAGGTTACTCTGAAATCTCAAAATAATGAGCTTTTGTTTTCACTTTAGCCATCATTAGCCTGTAAAAAGAAAGTCTGTAAAAGAAAACTTGATTTATGCCCCCCTCCCCTTCATGCTCATATTCAACAGCAATCTTTCAGTATCCTTGACCTGCACAGCTCCTGTTGTAATATGTACCATGGAACAATGAAGCATGCATCTGTAAATCTGCAAAGCTCTGGCAGACTCAGGTGTCCTTAGCTGAGAATGATGAAAAAAAGGAAAAACCTGTTCTGATTCGATAACTCTTTAGTGTGGGTTTACATGTGGCACCACGTGTTAATAACACAAACAGTGCATTCCCCTGGTGGCTTGACTATGAATTCTCACACAATACACTGGGAGCAAATACAAAATGCAGCCAAACAAACAGGGGTATAGTGAGGAGCGTGTTAAGAATCTGACCTGTTTGTTCTCTCTGTCAGGGGAGCTGCATAGTGTTTGCCGTGACTGTGAATTGCTTGTGGCAGGTACACATTTCCTTTGTTGCTTCGAGTTCCTGCTGTTCTTCTCTTTTCTTTTTACTGCTAAATGCCCCGTTTTCCCAAATGTAATAATTATCACTTGACAAAATGTTCAAGCAATCGTTGTAAGTCACAGTCCTCAAAGCCTGAGCAGAATTGTGATAAAATAGATGCGTAAATACTCTGGTGTCTTCTGATGACTGGGAAACCTTTCATGTTAACAGCTGTCCTGAGGAATTAAGTGCAAGCTCAGCAGCCTTTGCAGGTAAAGCTTATTTTTATGGAATGCAATGTACATTTTATGCCTGTGCAAAGGCTTAAATATAAATCGGTAAAGATTCTGGATCTGGGGCACACATAACACCGCAGATCACATATATCAGTCAACACATGAATGTGCCCAATAGAACTCAAAGTTTAGATGAACCCAGCTGAGATTCAATAATGGAGTCTGGTTGGTTCAGTTCAGTGGGCCAATCATATCTCTCCATTTGCAGTACAGCCAGAGAGAGCCAGGGTTCGATGCACGCTGCAAATTCCCCACTGTTCACGCTTGGGAACACCTGAACTTCTGGATCTTGGAGAGCTGCTGGCTTTCACTTTCACCTTAATTTCACAACATAGCAGGTATGATAAACCAGGTAAATTTAGCTAAGTGCATAATAAAACGGTTTGATTACATATAGCTGTTGAGTAATAACAAAGACGAGCACCTCTTGTCGTTTTTCAAATCCATTACTGAGCACCACTGTTTTGCAGTATGTCGTCTTTATGACAGCGGACCATATACTGTGTCACATCTTGTGTTTTTACTATAGAGGCCATGTGCCTTGTGCAGACATGAATTGTGAACTTGTATTCAAAATTTGCAGGAATACTGTCAAAGCCTATAGCCTTCACAAAAAAAAAAAAAAAATCACAAAAATAGCATTGTATCTTACATAAGAATCTCTGATGATTTAGGTTTGAGCACTTGCGAACCCTGCTATATGTCTGACTCGAATGAGTGACTCATGAAAAAATAAAAAAAAACTGACAGAATGAAAGAATTGGCAGAATAAAAATGCACAGGGCAATACAATATAGACTCATATTTTCTGTTGGCTTCAATGTTGTTCATCTTACTGCTGTGCTGATGCACGCTACAGGGATGGGAGAATTTCTGCCCTGGCTCGAGGATAAAAGGGTATGTCTGTTTGTGCAAAGCAATGCTTTTTATTTCCTGTTTTATGGCCTTTGTCAGACAGGAAGTGACCTCTAAGGTTAAGTCCTCCCATTGGCCAGAGCAGACATAGGGAAAATAAAAAATACAGGAAATGTTATATTGACACCGTCTGTGACGAATCACCCCCCATTCGACGCCAAGCATTGTTATTGCTTTGTTTCTCACGGTAACACTTTGAAACGATGACAGGTGTGGTTGAGTGTCTTTCCATCATTCAGACAGCAAGCAGAAATATGGAGATTAAGTTTTGTACAGGACATAGGTACATTCAGCACAATGCCTGGAGCTTTTCACAGTCAAAATTGGTGAACAATGCATTCAGAAACACACCCTGCTCATACAGCTCCTAATGTATTTCTTAATAATTAATCATCCACATATGATATCTGTACTCAGGAGGTGGAAAGTCAAAATATGCTGGAATGCAGTGGCTGCTGTGTATTATAATCAAAGAGAAATTTAAAATGTTGACATGTCGGTGTAAAATGTGAAGGTACAGACACACTGCAACACACTCATGGTCACAAACACATACATACATGGATCCATACAGACATGGACACACAGACACTGAGGTACAGACATGGACACACAAACACTGAGGTACAGACATGGAAACACAGACACTGAAGTTCTTTCAGCTGAGATGAGTGAGACCCTCTATTTCCAATTATTAGACTTTTTATTAAAACTGCAGCCAGTACTTTTTTCTTTCCAGCAATGCATGCCGCGTGAATACCGCAGAACTCTTGGATTCAGCAGTCAGTTGCTTCTGCTTTCATTACTTAGACAGCCATTTATCTCTGTCTGTCCCTGTTTCTTTGTCAGATTCAATATGTTTATGTAACCTTGATGGCGCAGTGATCAACTTATCCTGCTCATTGATGCTGGCCCTACTGACTCCCCTTTGTTGGCAACAGAGTACATCAGATTAGATTAATGATTAGACTTTCTTTCAAGTATTTTTGATATTCAAATCCCTCTTCTTATTTCCTTTCCCCCAGAATTTTTATTTTTAAAAGTCCACAACCTTCAGTGTAGATGCAATAATTATGTCTTTCCCTCCCGAATAACGGAATGCCTGTTTTAATGACTGAATCTCCATCATTTCAGGTCTCTTCGCTGCTCAAGAGAAAGCGGTTTGTATTTAAATAAGGTTTTCCCTTTCTCTCTCTCACCCTCCTCTCTTTTCCCTCCACTGGTGCATTCTGGGCCTCCCTCGGAAGTTATTTAATGTTCAACGAGTGGGTCGGCTTTACCTCATGGCCATTTCCTCTCTGTGCTGTTTCATCTCTCTTTCTCAGTCCTCATTAATATTGGGCCTTTGAGGTGCCGTGCATTGCCTTGTTTTCTTTCACTGCTGGTGCTGTCAGCTTGTCATTGTAGGTTCTGACCCACTTCTCCACTATTTTGCTTTGACTCTAAAATACCATTGGCTACCCCCCACCCCTCCCTTTTTTTGATGCCCGTCAGAGAGTGGCTATTTTCAACTCCCCAAATGGCCATGCTTTCTATGTTTCATGTGCTCTGCTGTGAGATTACTGGATTTTTGGAAGTGTCAATATTCTCTGCTGTGAGATTACTGGACTTCTGGAAGTGTCCATATTCTCTCTCTCTTTCTCTATTCTCTTCCCTTCTCTGACTCTCTCCACGCTCTCTTTCTCTATGTCCTTCTTTCTCCTATGTCCTTTTTTCTGCCTTCTGCCTCTCCCTTCCTCTTCTTCTCTTAGTCTGTATCTCCAGCCTTTTCTCCCCCTCTCTGGTTTGTGTGTTTGTCTCTGCCCCTCTCCCTAAGCTCTGTCCACATCCTCTCTATCTCCCCCTCACAGACGAGGCCTCCATGGAAGACAGATCTTCTCTCTTTCCTTCCGAGACTCTCTGGATTGTCGGCTTGGTTTTCCAGTACTGTCATAAAAAAAAAAAAAAAAAAAAAAAAACTCTAGCATGCTTCAGTGACAGGCTTTCCTAGGCCCCAGTGTCACACCCAACCTTGACTGGATCATTTTGTCACATGAACTATTTTATCATGCCCTCAACATCCAAACTAGTTAAATCCCTGATCATGAAAATGGACAAATGCTAATTTACTTAGCAACCTTTGGTTAATTTGACTTATGTGTTGCATTAATTCATTAAGTTTAGGCTGTGAAGTGTGGGCTTACCTTTGTTGCATGAATATGTTTTTAAGCGCTTAAACAGCATGGGCAGATGCTTGTTATTGAAACAAATTTAAAGAAACATTATTTATGTTTTGTAAATACATATAAAATGTTCAAGCGGATTGAATGTCAATGTTCACGTTGTGGTGTTTCAATACATTTATCATAAGGCGTATGAGGTAGGTGATTCTCACATAATTAACTCCGGCTTTCTCTACCCACTGCATTACAGAACTCATTTGTGAAATTCATCTTTTATGGATGCATGTGATGCTCCTTGCCAGCTTGACTCTGTAATTTGCTATGGGATGGCAGAGATGGAAATGTGCTGCTTTGATGCAGTAATCCATGTTCAGTGGGGCTCACAGACAGCCAGGCCTGGTGTGCATGTGTGTGAGGGATATGGGTGGCTACTGCCAATGAAAGACTCCATCTATTCATCTCTTCTGCCTTTATCTCTCTCTCTCTCTCTCTCTCTCTCTCTCTCCTCCCATGAGTTCAATCACAGTGGTTTATGTAGCAACAGAGCGAGACATCGGTCCAGCTTCTGGGCCTAGCGCTGTTAACGGTTTTTTTCTCTTAAGCAGCATTGAGTTCTGAAACAAGCATTTCTAATTAGTTATAAAATACCCACTCTCAATGGCTGTCTGTGACCTTTCTCTCTTTTTTTTCTCAAAATGGCTCCCTCATGACTCCCTCCTTTTGCCAGGTTAGCTAAATTGCATTATCTATGACTCTGTTTGGGCCAGTGAGAGAGCTCATTTATTAATCTCTGACCCACTCTGTAAATTTCACTCTCTCCTTCTTCCTCTCCTCCATTCTCTGTCTCTCACTCTTTTCCCCTCTCCATCAGTTCACTCTTTTTCATACTTCACCATTTTAAACTGTAGCCTGTACCTCAGTGTGGCTGTTGCCCTAGGCCAGCACATCTTGTCAGAATCTTCATACTCAAAAAGTCAAATTACATGAGGGAAACTCTGTTGTTATGGAAACTGGTGATACTACATATACACCCCTCCCATGCACCTCCACCCTGTAACAGCATATTTTCTTGATAAGGGGAACAGATTATGTTTTAATTTTGTAATTATGAGCCACCTCTCAACAGGAGGTTGTTGGGTGGCAAACTGTGTGTTACTTGGGAAGAAAGTTTGTCTCTGGGCTTCCTATTTTTGAGTAACTCCCCCCTGGAAGGAGCACACCCCCTCAGGTTAATCTGTTGACGTAATTTGATATTAATAAACCCCACTGACATACAGATTTAATTAATGTTTCTCCCCCACCTCTCTCGTGGAAGCTGACTCCAGTGGTGTACTGATAGTGGTACAAAATTAGCATAAGTTGATTCAAAGGGGTTGATTACATTCTGAAATCATTCAAAGACAGATAATCATTGCAGGATTGTGATCACATGCGGGATGCAGACTCTTATAACTGCTGTTCCACCATCTTGAGGCAAAGTTCAATATAATCTATATACAGGTTACATACATATACACATACACATATGCACACATTTAGAAACATGTGTATATAAACACATATACAAATGAATACATTTGTACATATGGAACTCGAATGGCATGCCCTGTTAGATCTTGTGCCAAATTCTGACAATGATTGCAACAGTTTTTGCCTCTGTGTGTGGTTCTATCAGCTCTTTCAATTGAAGAGTGCCCCCTCTGGTCAAAATGGGTGCCTGCACTCTGCCTACATTGGATATGCATGTATCCCTCCTCTGTTGTCACTGTGGACTGCCAGGTTAGAAGGAATCGCCTTGTATACACTGTGTGAACGTAAACTAAAACAGGCAAATGGTGAAAAAACGTGGATTAAGTGGTGATACTTAAAGATGATGACAAACTGTAACTGGGATAAGAGTTAAGTGTGGGACAGGGAGAACTTTCATCATCGTTAGCACGTTAGCGTGCCGGCTCACGCAGCTCAGATGAGATCAAAGGGACGCTACAGTGAAGTGCGGGATCATGGAAAGCCAGAGTCAGATGGTCCTGTAAGGCCTCCTGTTTTCCCGACGCCTCTTCAGGATTCCGCCATAGCCGTCAGCGATCACCGCGAGCTTACCTCCGCTAATCCTAATTTCAACAAAACCCGGGCCGCCACCCGCTAGAGTAAACCTACTGAGCGCTGAGCCCCAAAACAACCCTGCACCCCTCCCTAAAATGCCTACCCCACAATCCACCCCACGACTGACACTCCATGGCACCGTGTTTGAGGTGTACTTTGTACCAGATAAGGGGGATTAGTATGAGGTAAACAAGAAGGTCTGTGTTTGATTGGGCAAGGCCTAAAAGCTGAAGCAAGTTTCAACATGTAGCAGGGCTACAGAGGATAACCGCAAATGCTACCATAATTTTTTTTTATTGACTAGGTAAAACCTGGACTGCTGATGCCTCACACTAAAACTGATTAAACATTTTTATGCTTTTAAGGACACTTTTGTATGCATCAGCCTGGAAGAGCAGTAAATGAATAAAAAGCTGTGAGGCTGTTACACGGGGTCCATAGCAGAGCCACTATAAAGGATATGGAACGTAAATACATTTTAATCATATTTTTCTGGTTTAATCTGTCATATGTACAGATCCTTTGGTGAGACAGATGTGTCATACCCTTTTATTGTCATTTCCTCAATAATATAGTGCTGGAAAACAACAACAAAAAAACCATTTGTCTGTCACCCAAAAGTATTGTCATTGCTTTGTCCCCAGCCATTGTTTAAAAATCTGCTCAAATCTGCTTGACTAGACGTGTTATTTGCTGTATGAAATGAAAAATGGTAATGTTTGTTTTTATATTGCTTTTAGCATGCCAACAAAATAGCACTCCACTTCCTAGCACAGGGACACTATCCTGAGTGAAAAAAGATTATGGTATTTATTGTGGTTAATGATTTGTGGGACAAAAAAAAAAACAGAACTATTCAAATATGATATTGGTAGCTGAAATATATGTTTTTCTTTTTTTGAATATCCATTTGGTGGATAATAGCAATTGATCTAAACTCCCTGGTGGTTTTGCACACTGTTATTTTAGAACATACCATTTTATCCAAATGCTTTCATGCATTTTTTAGGCTGAAGAGCGTCCGTTTAGAAAGTCAGTTGTCCTGCATGCGACTCATGAAGGAGTCATGCTCAGCAACCCAGACTCATTTAAATCTCACACTGGGAGTCAGGGATGAACACATCTTTTTTTTTTGGTGTTGCTTTTGATAGATAATAAAGTGTGGTGTTTCTGCACACTTTGATTCCAAACCCAGCAAAGTGGAGTGGCAGCTGTCAGTATTAGCAGAGCTATCAGACTGCAGGTCACAGGCAGAATTTATTCTGCTGGTGCCCGGGGCTTAAAAACTGCTATGCACACTGTCCTAACTGCTGTAATTGGCCTGGGTACAACAAGCAATGAGTCTCATTTTATTATGTTATCATCAAACATTCATTTTATTATGTATCAGTTTTGTTTGTAAAAATAAAAAAGGCTTTTTATTTAGAGAAGGAGTGAGAGAAATATGCTGTGAAGAGGAATAGATTTTGATTGGTTAAAAGTCAGTGATTGACAGGTAATTATAGCTCCACCCACCTTTTCTCATGAAGCCATTCCTCTTCCATCACTACAGTCACAAACCAAACACTGATCTGTGCAGTCGCTGCATTGGCTTAATGCGCAGCTGGTGCAGACAGTCTCAGAAAACACAGATACACCAGAGGTGGTACACGTGCAACGAGGAACGACTCAACCTGCTGGCACTGGAACTATGTCTCAGGACAGGCCACCCAGTAGCCTGAAATGACCTCTGCCTCTGTTGTGGAGTCACAGTAAGACAGGCATGTGACCGGAGGCCCAACAGCTGTCCTGGGAGGGCGCCGGTGTCGTTGCCTGGGAAACGCAACCCAGAGCGGCAACAGGGAGGAAACAGCAGAAATTCAAATGCGCCCGAGACAATCTGGCTGTATTTTTATTATTTATTTATTCCCTTATTTATTTATATATATATATTTTTATTGTAAGTTTTTTTTTTCACCCAAGGTATGGAAGAAGCAGATGAAGGGTGAAAGGGCTGTGTAGGCAGGACCTTTTCATCTGGGTTTCATTTGAAAAGTTCCACTAGCAGGAGAGAGGACCCACGGGTGGCTCATATGAAACACAATGGCCCATAGAGACCTGGGCCCTGCAGTTCCATCTGACAGAAAAAAAAAAAAAAAAATCAAATCAAATCAAGTGAAATGGCTTTCTCCCCCTAAACCTCGGAGACCCTTTTAATTACAGCGGCCATGTTGGAAGAGTGTGATTTGAGGGCTTATCGGCTGACTGCAGCTGGATATTGCTAACTTATCTCAGCTCCTCACATCTATTAGATAAGAGTGGGCCTCTTCACCCATGCATTTATTCAAAGCGAAAGTGGAACAGACTGCGGCTTCTTTAAACCACCAACTCCCTTCTCCACCCCACCCCCCATAAAAACAGAGAGAAAATATAAATTAAAAAATAAACAGGTAGGATAGGAATGGGTAGCTGAATTGATCCATGTCACACAGTCAGTCAGTCATATATTCTAGGGGTATTCAACCATGACCCCCCCCACCCCACCACCACCACCCCACCTCCCACTTTCATCTCTTTATATTCAACAGTATAACTTCTGCTGATGGAGTTATTGTCTCACCGGGCCATGCATAATCATTCCAACAGTTTTTTTTTAATTTTTTTATTTTTCCCTGTCATTCCCTCCCCTGTTAAACCCTGGCTCCCCCTCTCTCTGTAAGAGAATGAGACTCCTGTAGTTTAGCTGAACTGAGCACTGACTTGGTGTTGGCCCCTTTGCTGACATGGTTGCTGAATGGAGTTTGTGTCTGGATTAGATTGACCTCACTTGTGAAGAGGTTAGCAGCAGGTGAGATAAGAGCTTTACCTTCCCTCTCTCTACCAAATGGAGGCCAGTCTCTCAGAAACATGATAACGCACACTTTACTTTTTTTTTTTTTTTTAAGTCAGCGATTATGTTTGTGCATGGCCTGTGAGGAATGACCAAAATTCTATCCAAGGCATCTTTTTTTTCAACTACAGAAGACCGCCATTTTATGGGATTGGCATTCCATCAATGTATACACCTCTAACATATGCAAGGACGAATGTTTAGGTAGATGCAATTGTCCATCCAAATCATTAAGCATTGTACGTTTGAAAATTATATGTTGTTGTGGTCTCTGTTTTATAGTTTAATAACAGCATGTATGCATTAGTATGTATGTGCATAGGTGATTGTGGTTAAGTGTATGTATTTGTCAGCATTTACTAAAAGGTACATTTTTTAACAGGTGCTAAAACATTTCCCTAATAGACAGTGTAAGTTCAGCATCTTAAAATAATATTTATTTGTATGTATGAATATGTGCATAAGTGTAATAAGTGAATCGCCAGAATCCCACATTTCTTTTATGAGGCTAAACCGACTAAGCAGCTCCAAGAGAAACCCCCCCGTTCATTTTACACTTCACTCGCTCGTACTGCTGCCTGCATGAACGGGACCGCCAACATCTGCCAGAGCCGAGAGTCCGTCTCTGCCTGATCTCGCCGCCCCTCCCGGGGGCTGAGGACACCATTGTCCTATTCCTCTTTCTTCTTCGCAATACAGCTCATCCGGGGCTCATGCGCTGCCCTGGTTTTTGATTTGAGTTCATCAGACCTGGTTGCAAAGGGATGCTTTAATGAGGCACAGGATGGTGGGCGAGGGGAGCAGAGACACCCCCCCCCCACACACACACACACACACACACTGACCGCTGCCTCGCGGCTCTGCTCTCTGGCCTGCAGGCTGTGGGGTGGGAGAAGCCTGAGGGAGGGAGCAGCTGGCTGTCTGGCATGGCGTCTGGGCCTCCATCCGAAACAGGAAACAGCAGCTGACGAGAGATGGTGATGAAGCATAATGGTTAGAATACTACTCACACTACTCATTCAGAGAACCTCGGTCTGATTCCCAGGTAAGAGCCAACCCTCACAAAAACCACTGAGGGCATTGATAGAGTCAGCCCACCATCTGAAACAGCTGAAGATGTGGAGCGGCATTGCAGCTCAAAGGTTAGAGTACTGGACTGTTGAACAGAGGTTGCAGGTTTCATTCCATGGCCAGCTCTGAAAGACTGAAAGGTGCAGACTGACAGTGTCATGTGACAGCTAGATTATGGGGCCTGTGTCTCAGAGACTGCAAGTTCGATTCCCAGCAGGGGAACAGACATTGTACCCTCATTGAACAAGGTGCTTCAGCCTGAATAGCAAGACTGATTGTCCAGCTTTACAGATGGATTGAACATTTTGAGAAAAGAAAGGAAAAAAAATATATAAGCTGTCATGCTGGATAAGAGGGTCAGCTGAATGTATAAAATAAATGCAGTTGAAATGTAACATTCCTCTCCACCCTCCCAGTGACAGCCCTACCCTCTCAGCAGTCATCCCATTTTAGGGGGGTAAAAAGAGAAGAAAATAATCTCTTTTTTTTCCCCACTCACTGCCATTTTGTCTTCCCAGCATGCACTTGATTAGCTTGTTCTGTCTGACCAGAGGGAGCCCTTATTTGCCGCTGGACTCAATAATAGAGAAATTCCTCTGATTCACAATGCATTTTTTCCTCCCTCTCCTCCAGTCCTCCACAGTACTTTATCTATTAATTTTGTCTTCGCTGCTCCCATTCCCTGCGTCTCCAGCTCCTCGGTGACAGATTGCATTTAATCTTGAATATACTCAAGGCGATGGAAATGTACTTGGGAATAATAAAAAATCTTATCGGGGCAGACATTTTGAAATCGCTGACTTGTAGCATATTCTTGGAGTTATCACAATGAAATATGCACTTCAACTTTAAGAGCAAGATAACTCAATCAAAGAAATACTTAACACCATTGCATATGTGAAGACATATATCCCTGCGCCAGCGATTTTAATAAAATCCTCAACATCAAAAAGGTACATTTTCCTCCCGCCCCGAAGCTTGTGTGATGTCGAATGTGACGGCAATAACAGCAGTATGAATTTAAATAAACATTAATGTTGTCTGATCAGGAAAATAAAAATGCAATTTAAAATCGGTAAATGAAGATTTGTTGTTGTGAAAGGAGGTCACATCATTCTTCAGAGATGAGTTTTGATGACTCAGATTTGTTTTAAGATTTTGCTTCAACTGAAATTGCGTTATTTAAATATGTTGTTCCGTTATTACTAAAATTATTCAGAGAGATGAGGAGGGTGAAAAGTTTATGGTGTGCTACACCCTTCTCGAAAAGCAGTGATTATTTCTGATGAAAAGTAACTCTTTGGAATAATTCTGTCACCCATTATTCACAAGGCACATTTGTTATGATTTTAGGGTGGTGGTTAAGAAAAATGTTTTAAAATAAATGTTTTAAAAACATTGTTATTCACCCCAACCTTCCTGTGATGTTAAAATAATCCTCAGAAATAACTCTCTCAATCATGTTGAACTAAAGATGAATAAATGTCACAGTGTGATAAATGTAGCCCTCCTACCCACCACAAATGGACTGGAAATTATGTTAGGAATTTAGCTGCGTCCACACTGTGAGAATACAGACGCCTCTGCGTGACCCAACTCAGGGTATATTTTTCATCAACAGGTGAGCTGTTTCTCACAGATGGTAAACGAACAGCAGACAGGGTCCTGCCAGGACACACTGAGTGAGGAATTGACTGACACTAGATGCTCTCATCTCTAGAAAGTCTGGCAAAGAGAAGTTAGTTGTTGAAGAGTTCTGCAAACCGTATTGCTGCTTGCAAGTTTTCTGCAGCATGATGTCATAGGTTAAGGGTTCACTTGACTCATCAAAGGAAGTTACCGACCATTGGTGTCTTTGCAAAATACATGTGTTCTCGGTGGGTGGAACGAATCTCACCTCAGAAGGTCATCTTTGGCACCCTCACAGCGTTATAAGGCCATGAGCCAGAGGAGTCGGGACACATTGTGCTCCGTTCTGGAGAACTGAATGTAAAATGAAGTGAGTGGAGTAACTCAAAACAACGTTACTGAACATCACTGTCGATGAGGTGTAACCTAGGTCTGTGATAATACAATGCAAGCCACTGTGTATTGAACCTATAACACTCAGACTGAAGCAAGATGTGGAGTGCTTTGCTACAACTACAGTATGCCAAATATCAGATTATTTACTAAGTAATTTTGCACAAGTAACCACCATACCACAGCTATTTTGACCTTCTCATTTAATTACCTTAACTCAGGTAATTACTAAGTAAATTTGAATATTGATGCAAGTTATTGGTAAGTAACTACCTTCTGCTTTCACAGATATTGTTAAAATGCAGAGTATTACTATATATGTACCTGATAGACAACAGTATTTAGCATACCACAAAATGCAATGCTACCTATTGTTGCTGTTGTTCATATTGCTATTAGGACACACCCCACCTACATCCTCACACTTAGAGTTCATACAGTTAATAAAACTCAGTGTCAATAAACCACTGACAGAATTTAGGACGCAGCTGTAACACTCCCACAGTGTTACTCCAACACTGTCACCAGGACATGTATGGATGTAATTGCCCTTTAGTGTTAGCGCAACATAGAAACTGGGACATGGTCATTACCCTCCTGTAGCTTTACTGCACCATCTATACTATCAGGAGCAGATATGTTCTGGTCACATAGAGTTAATATGAGGCTGACGCAGTGCTGGCGGTAGCTGTGATGGCCATGAGCCCTGCAGCCAGGCCAAAGGCGGGGGGTAGGGATGGGTGGGGGGCTGACAGATGCCCGTTCCCCTTCACGAGTGACCGTCACGCCGCGGTCTTGGGCCGGACCAACGGGCGCTCTGCCCATGTTCCGCAGCTGCTGCTGGGACCCCAGCTCCCCCGCCCCAGGGTGCTGAGTCAGCAGGTACTCAACACGGCTCCAGAAACTGCGAAATGCTACATCAGATGCCCATATAACCGCTAACCGCTAACCACAGCGGCTCCAGAGATCCTATAGGTCTCCATACCCTCCGAAGAGACCACTTTGGCTCCACCCGAACTCATCAGCTTTTTGCAAGGACGAGGGAAACTGCTTCAAAAACATATTCATTGTCTGGCATGCTGTGGTCACAGTACATTTAGAGGTCAAATATATGCAGGTTATAAAGAGGGCATAACATGGGTGAAAGCACAATGTGCTGATGGTTGGGGTTGTGTGTTTTCATTTGTATTCCTGTCTCACATTTCAGTTACATTTGTTTTCATTATATGCATACATGTAAATATGATGACATTATTGTTGCACTTCTTCTATGTTTTGAAAATAATTATTCATTGTCTTTTTTTCTAAAGGCACACTGAATTAACATCATTGAGCATATTACACATGGAAGAAAATCTGATGGATCGTTCGTTTCCATGTCATATGTGAACCATTTTGGGATACGAGCATGAGGTGATAGTTTTCTTTACTTTTTCATATCACAGCTTATTACAAAGGCAAGTCAGATCCTTTCTGTTTTATCTGAACCCATCAGTAAACAATCACATTATATATTACATATGATATAATATTACATCATACATAATTGTATGATCAGGTGTAATGGATGCAGGTGCCCACGTGCTGGTGTTGGCATTTTATGGGCACTTAGTAACTGCTCCAGAAGAGCTCAGCTGAAGCTCCAGGATCAGGATTGCTATTCATTACGCTGGTGAAAACGAGGACTTTTTCCTTTTAAGATGATATGCACTCGCTGTCCGTGCGGCCATAATTAAATGAGTTGTTTTTCGATCATAAATCCCACGCACCAGCTCCCTCTCTCTGAACTTGCGCTGTCCAAAGAGGAACCAGATGAATTTGTAGAGAGGACTGGGAACTCGAGAGATTTGAGAGTGGTTTGTGTTTGATCGAGGCTGTTGCAAAATAACTGTGGAAAAAGACGCTTAATAAATTGATGAACTGAAGGGATGGCTTCAAAGAGGGAAAGAGAAAATGGTTGGCAGCTTTGCTTATTCATCTGGTGCAATGTTTTTATTAACACTGCATTGTGTTCATAATTCAATCGTGTGAATGTTTTTTTTTTTTTTTAGTTTTATTATTGTTATATTTTTAATTGCATTTCTGTCTCTAAAATAAACCTTGCCAGTTTCCCACGTTTCATTCCTGTCTGCATGGACAAGCTACATGTACTTGTCTTTGTTTTTTGTTTTTTTGGGCTTGGAAAAAAACACGCTTGCATTTATTACAGATATAGTGATGCTATGAGGCTGCTCTCTGGTTATGGAACATGGTTTCCTCTTTGAGACAAGAGGCCGTCTGTATCCTGAAGAGCTATTGAACTACGGTATATCATACAAGGAAAACAGTACCGGAAAGCTGGACAGTGTACACCAAACATTGTATAGCAGTGTTTAACAGTTCAGTATATACCCCGAACATTGTTTAGCTAGCTCATCTAGACTGTCCATTTGTTTGTAACAGCATGTCAACATTACATTCCACCATCTGCACATGTCACATTATACCAATAGCATTACTGATGGCTGTCAATGCTCACATGCATACGGTGGGTCAATAACTATCCCTGACGTATAAGCCAGGTGAAAACACTCTGTGCTGAAACACCCATAAAATGAAATGCACATTTAGACTGGCAGTAGAGTACCCTTAGAGTGAGGAACTTCCTGTTGTGCACAACCATGTTGACCATGTTCTGAGAGAGTGATTTACTTTTTTGCAAGGACGACCATGGTCTTAGGGTTAAATGACAGATCATGCATGTGCTGCAAATGCATCACAGCAATTGATGTATCATAGATCCGCATCAACGACATGGTTCACAGCAATTATTATGTCAAATATGGATCTGTTTATTATTCTGAGTGTGAAACCAGACCACTAAAAATAGAATAAGTAAATAGATAAATAAGTAAGTAAATAAATAAATAAATAAATAAATAAGAAGTCATGCCATAGTTAGGAAAGTCACGTTGGCAATTTGAGGGAGATGATTGCTTGGCTTTCCAAATCCTATCATGTGAGATAAAATGTAGCCCACTTCATTTTCTCATTTACCCGGATACTGAGGACAGCGTGGCAGTCGGGTGCTATCAATTAATGGGATGTCAACAACTGTTTGGGCCTACATTATTCATGTCAGAGCAGTAATAAGTAATGAGACGAGTAAATTGCGGGAAAAAAAAAGAAAAAAAAAACTCATTGCCCAGATTCATTTCTCTGGGCTTTTGAGGGCTTTTAACCTTCGACGACAACCTCCGCCGGTCCAAGGAAGCGTGTCCACTTTTCACCCAAAAGGGGCATCCCGAAACGGCGGGATGTCAAAGGGTTCAAAGGCGGGTGGGATGAAAGGATAGAGCGACAGGACCGTGTTCTGGGGGAGGACTGTATCTCATTGGCATGGGGAGTGAGGTGAGACAGGAGGAGTACTCATCCTTCAGTGTGTGTTTATGCACCTTGTTAATGGAGCCAAAATGGAACCAGACAATTTAGACAATTCTTAAGGGTCCTGAGTATTCTGCTCCGCTATCCCACCCCTCCACACTCCTACACTACGCTACACTGACTCATAGAAGTCCACTCAAACACCAAATCACACACCTGTACACATTCATGTGCATTCACAAACTCAAAGGACCACATTCACATATACTCTCACACACTCATGTTTCAGCACCATGTCTAGCAGTACAAGGGCAGCACCTTTTTTGATTGAACCCTCCACCTCAGAGGTACAAAACCAGCTCCCATCCCACCACACCACACTGCCTCCCAGACCTATGAAAACACACACTGATGGCTCCCAACATTCATCCCATTTGAGTAAACTCTCACATATTCCTTCAGCCCAAAAGCTGCAAACTACTTTGTTTTTTTTTTTCCTCATCTT
>JAFBMS010000086.1:589796-689796 GCA_019788955.1 Albula glossodonta
ACACACACACACACACACACACACACACACACACACACGCATGCGCACGCACACACACACACGCACGTGTGCGGGAATACATGATTCTGTGTGTACAACACAAGTGGGCATACACACACCCACACAGACACACACATACACACACGTGTGTGCGACATTTGCTGAAACATGTACATCTGTACATACAAAAAGTGCAACCATGCTCAAACAAACATGCACTCACACATTTGTGTGTGCAACACAAGTGGGAACATATACACAAAGACACACACACACACGGAACATTTGCTGACACACTAACATCTGTTCACACACAAGGTGCAAGCTTGCAGAAACAAGCATGTACGCCAGATCTGTGTGCGCAACACAAGAATGCACACACACACACTCGCATGCACACACACACACACATATACACATTCTGAGCTTTCGCACTGATAATGACTGAGTTCCTATCAGAATGAGTGCCTCTCTTCACTTCCCCTGTTCTGGGGAACCATTCAGAGAAGGAGAGGAGCAAATGAAAAGGAATGATCATGAAGGTGACCCCCTCAACATGGCCATGACAACATAAAGAAACCACTCATACAGCATAGCCACAGGGAGCATGTGGACCACTGAATACATGCTGAGTTTCACTTCACACACAACAGCACTCTGGTTATTACTGATAGCACACAAACACAGCCACTACCATGCTGAGTCCCTCCCAATACTGTCTCAATATTTCTCATTATTGTAAGATCTCTCATAACGTTGAGAAGGCAGTTGTACCAGGCAGCTCTTTCAGTCTTTCTGGTCTGAAAAAAACTCACTGATTTACCTTTATCTGTACTTTCTGGTTTTCCCACTAAGTATTTTATACTCTTTCTTTTTTATGAAGTCCAGACTTGGAGAAATGTAGCAACGACATTTTTCTACCATTGGTCTAATCATTTCCTGAACTATTGTATCCTAGTTGTGTGGGAAAAAATGTTCTTCCTCATTCTCTCTCTCACTCTCTCTCTCTCTCTCTCTCTCACTCTCTCCTCTTCAGACAATTCTGCTGCCACAGGGGTATTGCCCCTTGGGATGATGTCATCAGAATGGGACGATGGCGCATTGCCTATGGGTTGACGTATGTGTCATGCATGTGCATGTGCAGGTGATTTCTCTGTCTCTTGTTTAGCTTGATAATGGATGTCCTTTCTGCCTCACATCATGGTTTGATTGGACAATTTCTATGTCACTGAGAGTGGAAGCACACAGATTTATGTTAGCCTGTGTTCAGTGACTGTAATGAGCTGACAAGCACAATCTGCCTGTGACTCCACCGCTGCGAAAGATCTGCCCATGGAAACACATGACAAGATAACAAGAATAAATCAATTCATGACTCACTCGTCATGTTATACAGACAAATGACATATGGAAAATGTATTTTAAAAAAAAGTGGGGAAAACTTGAGTCGGAAAATGCCAGATAACCAAAATGAACGGTGAGTTCCATCTCTTGGCTGATTCATGAGTGTAAGTATAAAAATTAAAGGCTTTCAACACTGCTGAGCACACAGTCTTTGTCCGAGCTTACCATGTGGAAAGAGACAGCGAGAGAGTGAGAGAGAGAGAGGGAAAAAAAAAAAATCAATCATGAATCATTTTACAACATGACGGTCCCCTTAACAGCCACCACCGCAGAGTTGAAAGAGCCCCATTACTCTTACTCTTAAGGATTAGAAAGAGTGAGTAAGTGGAAAAGCCAGACACCGCATGTAGGTACTGTACTATGTAGGAAGGCTCCATTAGCTGGCAAACAGGACCGAGGCTGGGTGAATCGGGATGGGGGCGATGGGGTTGGCTGTTAATGGGGGAAGGGGGCATCGGTGCAAATGAAGCAATACCAGATACCAGCTGAGTGTTACGTTTAAGAGGCCCTGCATTCTTCCTTCACAGTCAAGGACAATATAGAAATAAATAGAAAGGGGAAGAGCAACAGTGCAAGAGAGATAGAGGGAGACAGAAAGAGGTATAAATGACAAAGTGTATGGCTGCTGACAAAGGGGAAAGGATGATCTCTGTGAATGCCTGACTGCTGAATCTTTCACACCTGTCAAGTCCTCTCTGTTTCTCCCTGCCATTTAGGACCCTTCTTCACTCCGTCCGTAGCCAGCGGCTCAGCGCTGCTCAGACGTGGGATATAACAAGGTGTGAACTACGTCTAAAGACGCGTTGTGTCTGCTGGTAAAATACTCAGTGTCTTTTCCCATGGGCACTGAGAGAGAGGTGCGATGGGGGAGCACAGCGAGCAGCATGGGCCTTGCTTTGCATGAATCACGGTATTCAGTTACAGTATTCAGTGTGGGGAAAAGCTCCATTATATCCAGATTTCATGGGCTTTGCATTTCTGAGCTAGAAACCCTTTTGGAGATATATGGAAGGTACATGAGCCAAACATGTCTGTCAGAAATTCCGTACGTGTAGGATTTTACTGTATAATGGATTGGGAATGGTTCTCTTTGCATCAATGGAAATTCTGAGCTCTGAGAATCTCTAAGCTGTCTTATATGTGGACATGTCTGGACAAAGGAACCGTGTATGACCACATACGCTATCCAGCAGAATCCAAGAATAAATTATGTCTGAAGGTTATATTTGGATCTAATATTTTACAGGTAATGGCATATGTCAAAAAAGAGTGTTACTCTGGTTCAAATGTTTCTATATGTCAAAACATATTAAGTTTCCTTTATGTATTGATGACTTTCAATAATAAACATTATGGCAAGATAGAGTTTTTGTTTTTTGTCAGTGCTGGGTGAATGTGATAGTTTGTGTGAAATAACTAGCAGATCGGTTGAATAGAGCTTTCATCGTACCCTGTAACTATAATTCTGCATCTGACCATGTTTATGAGAATAACAGCAATCACATGTCAAAAGTGCAGATGCTTTTTTCTTTTTCACCCCAAATGCCTTCCCTCCCTTTATGCTCTCCAGAGCTTTTCAAAGCTGTAATCATTTGCTGTTTTATGGTTTTTATTGCTACTCTGAATACAGTGACCTCGAATCATTCTGCTAATTAAATACATCGCCCATGCTTACTTATGTGTTCTGGGACACAGGTCAAGAGGGTTGTGTGTCTTATGGAGGCACCTGTCATTGGTTATCCAAAGGAGAGAGACTCTGTGTCTTGATGCTTTGGTATTTCTGAAATCCCAGTTTAAAAATTTTTGGAACAAGCAATATTTTTTTTGCCCATAAAAGGACAATTTTTGCTTTTGCAATAGTGCTGATTACAGGCAGTACCCAAAGCACGTCAAACTTGATTTAATCTCTTGCTTTACTACTATTGAGCTGAGAGGGCATCTGTGTACCTTTTTTATGACACCTGCATACCTTCTTTGAAAGCAGTTCAGGTGGAGGGTACATTCTTTCTGTTTCTGGTAGTTTTCATGAAAGGGAAGTGGGTTGTGAGCATGTTAGGAAGCCAAAACAAGTTGGTGGTATTTTTGTAAGTGAAAATCGAAGAAAAATGTTTAGCTGAATGTAACAGACAGCCCAACAGTTTTTACCTTTATAAAGTAACCGTAAAGTTGGAAATGCATGCTTGAGTACTCTGTTATCAGCCAATTTAAAGTACAGTGTGCTTATAACAATTTAATAGAGTTATAATGATATGCTTATGAAGGTGTTATTAATGGTGTACAGATTCCCAGTTGTTCTTAAAGGGTATTTGTATGCATTTGGCATTCATTATACAGAAATTACAAAACAATTCATACTGTGATGCAAGTATATGACGTTTCTTAAGTTCCATTTGTATCAATGTTTCCTGAAAGAGAGGGGCATGATCTTATAGGGAACCTCTAAGGTTCCCTAGGGAACCACTCCCACCCAACACCTGTGCTGACAGGCGAAAAAAAAAATAATTATCATTCTCATTTTCCCAGAATTCCATAAGCGTTCCCGTCAAATATGTCCACACAACGCTGAATGGAATTTTTCCCATCTCTATAAATAGATATGATTCCTCTTTTTCCCTCTCCAGTTCCAGTACGCTTTTTACAAGACAGTCATGAGTTACAGACAGCCTGCGCACGTTCAACTTCGCAGACAAAAGAGCTCTTTTAGCCACCTGCAGTCTGACTGGCCTGGCGGTATGACTGCTTTCTGTGTGTTCTGGCTCTGTGCTTGGGTAATCTCAAGCCTTTCTGCCTTTTAAGGAATCTCTTGTTCTCTCATCTTAGAGCACATTAGCCAGAGAACATGATGCTCCGATGAGAAAAGCACTTGTTCAAAACATGAAGTTCACTGACCTGTTTGTGTGTGATTCACTGAGTGACCTAAACTAGCTTTCCCAACCACAGTATCATGTGTTTGTGTTTTGAACGTAATCACATGTTACATCACTGTCAAATATGCATTTTTCAGTTAGCCAGTACTACCTATGGAACACAATTAAAGTTTTCAGTTCCTTTGAAATTCAACAATTGCGTAAGTAAAGAGGCCGATAAATGTATTATAAGGAGTGTTATGACATCTGTTTCAACCGGCAGCAATTATGTGCTTACAAAGATAAACAAGACGATACTTGATGAGAAAGCTCTTCAGTTCTCACTTGAAAAAAGATGTTAAAAACAAAAGCCTTTTGATCACTGAAAACACAGTTATAAATATTGCTGTATCAGTGTTTTCCCCCAAAGCAGGATAAATGTGGGGCATATGCCAGATGTTTACACTGCAGTGAAAAAATACTAAACAAATAATAATAAATTAAAAAAAAAAAAAGATAAACAGCAAAATATCTGAAATGGAATGCAATGTTATTCTTTCATGAAGAATTCATGTAAAGATTGTTATAAACCATTAACAGCATTATAATTAGTATATAACATCTCTATAAGCCATTCAGCCACCTACACATTTGACTCTTCATGATGGCTGGTGAGTGCTATTATGATTTATGAAAACAAATATGTTATAAGCTATGCATAACTCATTTGCTCATCAAACCATAGCAAGTGAATAACATGCTTATTACATGACTTGAACTTTATAAGGCACATAGAAAGGCACTTTTACTGAAATATTACTAAAGTAGCTTGTTAATGGATGAAATATTCATCTATTGAGTCGGAGATTCATGAATGATTCAGATCTGCCTCTCCAAAAACATTCTTGGATAATATAGAATGATTCACACCCAAATCATCTGTGAATGAACCTTTTGTGTTGTAATGATTCCCTAATGACGGCGTCTGAACTCATATAAAATCACCATTTGTCACTTCGGTCTTAATAATTTGTTCTTCTTTTTAATTTTTTGCATAAACAACATAAACAAACGTTATGCAATGGAGTCTGCTTGATGCTCAAACATGTCACAACATAAAGAGCCTGTATGCATAGTTGAGGCTCAGATATGTCCCTGCATCACACCTTATTCAACGCAGTCTTTATTGTTGAAATATATAAATATATATTTTTATGGAATTACTATGCGTTATTTGCTTATTGTTGAGGTGGTGGAGCAGGCCTCACAAGGCCAGCTGTAAGGTTACCCAGCAGAGGCAAGTCCATGGGGTTCCTAAGCTGGAGCGCTTTGCCTGGGCCAGTGGGAACAGCACTGGGGACACAAGGAAAACTCCCATTTAAAATAGGCGCAAGTGACAGCATGTGCATTTAATTTGATTGTATCCAATGCCACGGCACTTTAAACACTGCAGTATTGCTTTTTTATTTATTTATTTTTACGTTTCACATCTGTCAGTGTTGCAGGAATGACACGTGCATTAAGATATCCTTAGACCAGAGATGCAACTGTATTAAAAATGAATGTGATTATTATTAGTATTATTATTATTAGTAGTAGTAGTAGTTGTATTATTAGTATTATTATTATTGATCTCACTAATCCTACAACTAAACCTAATAATAATAACAATAAGCAGTGAAGGAAGACTCATACATCTTTTAATCTCTGCAGCCGTGGTGTAAATAGCATATTGAACAATCAATAGCCCTAACAATTAAACTGAAGTGAAGCATCTAAAATCTCCTGCGAGTCCCAAACCAAAGACCCAATTAGACGTCAAGTAGCCCAGCGCCACTGTCGCTGCGGTGCAATAACAGCGCTGGCCGTTTATAGAATATGGCATCCTGTCAACAGCCCGACCAGTCTGCTAACCTCTTAATCACAAGTTTATGAGATCCACCACGTTTGGCAAGCCCCCATAGGCACACACTAATGCATGCCTGGAATAATTGCAGTCAGTCAGCATTTAGGCAATGAGCTTTGATTTGGCGCAGGCCGGGCTTTTTTTCATGAGGCTCGCGGTGTCGCCCATGCCGGCATGTAGCCGATGCGCCGTGTCGTGCCGGCTCCTTTTTTGTTCACACCCCTGCGCTGTCATTTCCAATCCCACCAACAGAGCCGCAAACTGGAACAGGAGCAAACAATTAGGCAGCTGTTTTCACGGGGCATCAACGCCACAACGCACACCGAACGGCGCTGACATGTTACAGCGATGTCGAGATGTCGTATTGGCAATTAGCCATCCAACGGGGCCTGTCTGGCACGTACAGGAAATGGAAACAAGGAAACCGAATCCGCCAACCGCCAAAGGTCGATTACGAGGAAGGTCGAACACCCTCCCTGCGAAGGTGCAGTGGCTCCGTAAGCCACAGGAGGGTGGGGGTGCAGCGGGGCGAGCTGTGAGAACACACATGAAAGGTAATGGGGTGGAATTACTTTAAATTACAACCAATTTGCAACAAACTCATCATGCCTGTGTGTTGTTGTCCAAGCCAGTGGCATTAAATAGGCGCTCCACTGCTGACAGAGGAGAGAATATTTAACAATTAACTCCACGTGTCAGAGGTTGGTTGCCTAATAGTAAGAGCCAAACAATAAAAAATGTTAATTAAAGCAAATGTACATCTTGCAGAGAAAAAAAAAACAGTTGTCCACAAATTATAAATAAAATTAACCTATCAAGACCTGAAAAATAATAACTAAGAAAGCAATAAAGCCTTAAAATACTTAATTTTTCATCATGCATATACACTCATTACCCATCCACCTAAAAATAGAAATTAAATAATGTTATATCAACCGTCTAATTTACATCTGTTCATGTTACAATTACAAAAGAGTGGGATTATATTATATATATATATATATATATATATATATATATATATATATATATATATATGAGATGTCGATGGATATCTACAGACGACTGCCCTTGAGGTCATATCTGTGTTATAATTATATTCTAAACATTTACATCTGACAGATTAAGAAATATGATTGTACGCTATTGGCATACCTTTTATTCATGGAAAACAGAATATTCCATCAGTGTCGGTAGGTATAAAGTGACTCACAGGGCCAAGTAAAACTGTCATAATTATGTATTTGTGTATGCTGTAGGTACTGGCTCTGTTAAATATGGAGTCTCTGCTTTGGTTCCACATTTGTGAGCCTGTCCATCACTTTCTCCATCACCAGCCAGCCATTGGCTCCTGCTCAGTTTCCCCTGAATGAGCTGTTCAGACATGGAGCTGGAGGAAGACGTATCTTGGCTGGTGAAGCTCTCCCTACCCAAGGGCGATGGTACGGCCAATAATGTTGCATTCTGTTTGCGGTTGGACATGGTCAGGATTCAGCTCCAGACCGGGGGGCAGATTAGTGGGGTGAGAGGAAATGAATTAGCTCAGATCTCAAAGCTCAGTCTCCATCCACTATGAACACATCATCCTGAGAACACACTGCAACTCATGCTGTGAAGCCAATAACTTTACACACGGGACAGCTACAGTGCTGCTGTTAAAAATAAATAAGCACATGAATACATAAATAAAAAATGTATGCCGAAGCAGTTGAGAAATCATTTTCAGAGGATGAAAACTGAATTTGTGGAAATTCTGATAATGAAGTGAACCAAACAGAATTTTTGCTCTGGTACCATAGGGTTATTGCTAATCTCCATTGTAACACTATTGGATGAGATACATAAGCTGAAAAACAATAATGGCTACAAAATGTGTGTCTTTATATTAAAATATACTTAAATTAAAACTTTGTATGTACAACATTTTTAAAGTTTGACAACTTCAACAATCCATTGAAAAGCAGAACTTCTTTCTCATGTCAATGATCGCATAACTCCAATAGGTGAGCCATTTTGCTTCATTCGCAGCTGAATGTAAATGATAGCGAACTGCGTGTCTGCAGCTGTGTTTGCACGGGCGCTGCATCTTAAGAGGAGTGTCCCTGCCCGTCCCGCCCCAGATCCCAGCCCACGGAGGAGCATGTGAAATAAAGTGACAGCGCGAACCGAGCGCTTGCAGACCGAATGGCGCTGCGCGTCTCAGGGACGTCTGACCAGTCATTTCCGCCTCGCCGAGCGCCCGACGCCCTTGGGTCCCTCACCTGGCACTGGGGGGTGGGGCGGAGCAAGGTTCAGCCTGGGACGCCTGCCGTTTGACCGGCGGCCGAGGAGACATACCCACCCGAGCGGTAAGGGCTGTCGCGCTGACACCCGCCTGACACTGTTGAGGTACCCAACACTGTCCACGAAACGCGTGCCGCAGCAAGTGTAAACCAGACAAGCTCCGCGACTTCACGCTTTCCCCAGTGTGCCTTCCCTGGGTAAAAGACACACACACACACACACACACACACACTCTCACACACGCACACACACACACATGCATACACACACACACACACACACTCACATAGACACACACGCACACACACACGCACACACACACACACACACACACAAACACACACACACACACACACACACACACAAAAAAAAAAAATATATATATATATATATCGGAGGAATCTGGTGGTAATATGCCTGGATATTAAACCTAGCTCACATATTGAAAAAAAATGTTATGGCACATACTGACAAAACTGCATTATCCATATTTTTTTTTTCTTATGACAATCATAGCAGTACCCCACTTCATTGATTTGTTGTTACCCCTCTTTCATTGCAAAGGGAAACATGAGTAAACACATTAAACAAGGGAGTTGAGAATCCCAGCATATTGGCTCATTGTGGCCCTACAAAATGTAAAGAAGAAAATAAATAAATAAATAAACTGTAATATTGCTAATAAACAGAGAGCATGAAGAATAAAGTTTATCTAATGTGATTATGTTAGCTGTCAGCAAGTGAATTAAATATGGTCTTGTTTGTGATAATTAAACTAAAACATTACAAAGCCATGGCAAGCTTACTCTTAGCATTTTAATTTGGTGTCATCAAGAAACATTGCTGAAGTTGCTGATTTAATTATTAGAGTCTTGATTACAGTCACGTTGAATCTTAAAGGGAGATTTAGCTTCCAGTTGCTTTCGATGTTTTTATGTATATTTGATGAAAAAATCATGATTTTTACTTTGCACCTCATACAATAATTTCATCTGATAAATGTAATTATAAAAATGTTCCATATGTAGAAAAGCAATGATTAAATTTTGTTTTGTGGATACTGGCTTCAATGAATAAATGATTTTGTCTAATAAAAAAAAGTGAATTTTAAAGAAAATCTAAATGGCAGGCACACCAGCCAGCCAGCATCGCCACAATTTGATGAATTGGTTTAAGCATACATATTGAGCCTGTGTGGATTAGCTAATCACTTACATATCGTCATATCGGCCGCGACCACAGGACGTCCGACGGGCACAGCGGTCTTAAAGCAGGAGATTCATGTTCACCCAAGGTATAACATGTGTTAACGAGGTAAGGAGGAACAAAAGCATGTTTGCATGGGCCGTAATTAGTTGAAAAGGAATCATCTGTATCCATTGGAGATCCATGGCAGAGGGGATCTGCTAAGCCAGGGGAAATTAATATCCTCTCACAGGGAGACTAATTACAGTCTGAGACTCAGAGAGGGGGAACTCTTGTCCTACTGAGGACGTCTCCGCACACAGCCATTGGTCATCTGGAGTCATGGACTGTTTGAAGAGGAGCATTTTTCACTCTGCGCGTAACGAGGGAGCTTAAACATTGGGTATGCAAACTCATGGCACCTTCACATGTACTGATGGTCTCATTTATGTTCATTTTTTCTTCTTCACCCTGAATTATATATCCATATATGCGTTTGGATTCATTTGTATCTTTCAGGAATGGTTTGAGAGCCGCTCAGCTTATTTTACCCATCACTAGGGAAACATTAACCATGAATCATTTTACCTGTTGGGCTTTGGAGGCCACCTGAGGAATGACCATATTCTCAATGTGCTATTTTGAAATAGTAACATAATAATAATATTAATAATAATAATAATAATAATATACTTGTTTTTTTTTTTACTCTTAGGACATCTTGATGAGATAGCTCTTATCCAGATTGCCTTATATAGCTTACATTTTTGTTTTTGTAAACACAAAATTAATAATGTGCAAGGGAATATTTACTCAAAAAATTCCGGTTAGTAACATTGCTCAGTTTCATAATGGCAGCATCCATCCTTACAACCAGACCTGGAGCCCTTGA
Source organism: Albula glossodonta (assembly GCA_019788955.1). NCBI lineage: Eukaryota > Metazoa > Chordata > Actinopteri > Albuliformes > Albulidae > Albula > Albula glossodonta. Next base: position 600,313 of record JAFBMS010000086.1, read on the forward strand.
ATTACAGGGACTATAGCCTAGCCTCACTTTCAGACTTATGAATCAGACCCTGGGAAAGTACTGTTCTCAGTGTGGCCCAACCCTACCTACATACTGTCCAATCGTAATCTTATAGAGGTGGGCCACCTACACGAAGGGCCTATTCTGAGTGAAATAATTTTCTGGTCATCTTTATGTAATTAATATCTTTCAAATTTTGCTTGGCCTGCAAAATCCACCCTCAGAAATCTGAGGCTACCAGTAAGCTTTCAGACTGCCTATGCCAAAAATATCCCTCTAAAAAACAGCTCTGCACGTCTCCCACTGCCATGGCCACCTAGAGCCCTAGGTATCTGTCAGAGGGCTGGTAAGGTGAGCAGACAGTTCACTAGCAGGATATAAAACCGCCTTCAAAAACACAAATAATCTCCACTCTTTTTCCCCCCGACCCGTGTGCTGAAAGACTTTTGTTTTCTGTGTAATGTATCAAGTGGCTTTGAGGAAGAGTATTTCTTCTCTGTCTTCTTCCCCAGTCATCCCGCATGAAAGCAGGATAAAGGGCATGTTTGTGATCGACTCTTGTGTCTTTGCTTGCTGTAGACCAGTGGATATGTCCTTGAAACCTCTAAGCTTACAGCACTGCAGATGGCTCCGGAGTGGGACTTTTGAATATAAATCATCACAAATACCTTTTCATCAAAGTTTCTGATTTTTTCTATACAAAAATATGGAATCAAATATCATTAAATAATTCATTGTGTAATTACAATCATATAATACAAATGTTTTTGGATTTGGAGGGTTATTATTTCCCATGTTTATGAAAATAGCAGATAAAAAGACATCACAGGTATATTTGGCCTTCAGTCTTCAGGAGCACTTAATAACATGTAGACAGTGCTGTGGCTGACATGTTCTGGGTCTTGCAGGGTTTTGCAGACAGTCACAGCCCATGCCAACTTATACCATTTGCATAGACTCCACTCAGAGTGCTGGTTATGCCATACATGACAATATATGATGGATGACACATACAGGATATTTCATTAGGACACTGAAGGTTAAGTAGCTTACTGAGGAGATAGAGGTGTGTGTGTGTGTGTGTGTGTGTGTGTGTGTGTGTTTCTGATCATTATTGTAGCTGAAGTCACAGGACTAAGGGTATATGCAATGTCAGTTGACTTATTTTGCTTGTTTCAACTAAGAAATGGAGTGAATAATACCGAAACCAGTGCAAGGAAAAATAGCTTTCTGGTTTCAGCATGAAAAAAAAAAAAAACATATCAAGCTTCACAATCAACCACATAAATTCATACTTCAAGCAAGCCGATGGATCAACAAACAATAAAACTGAAGTTTTCCTGATTTAGAAACTTCAGAGGTAGTGCCATCGACCTCCACCTATGCTAATACTTCCTTTTTTCTGCTGTAAAATTTATTTTTATTTTTCTCATCTGTCGAATTCTCTCACCCAGAGAATGAAGGAAACAGAGAAGGGAAACGATTTTGGGTACAGAAAGCTGTGATGGCAGCTCATATCTGAATTGCACTTATGGTAGCTTATAATAAGCTATTTGCTTTACAAAAATGAAGGGAAGGTCTTGCCTTGCAAACAGCTCTCACTAAAGAAGCAAAAAAAAAAAAACAGCCGTTACAGTAAATAGTTGTTTTGCTGGAAGACCATTTGACTTTTACCAAATATACTTTTTAAAATAAGAAATAGACAGACAGAAAGACAGACAGACAGAATGACAGACTGACAGACAGATAGATAGATAGATAGATAGATAGATAGATAGATAGATAGATAGATAGATAGATAGATAGATAGATAGCAAATATATAGCACAGATACTTTTGAACTCCAGAAGCTGCACATTAATGTTTTATTTATTTCAGAAATGTGGTCCAAGAGCAGTAATTATAACAATTTGACCCCTTGGTATGATTCTCAACTATCAAGAAGTTGAGTTATAAGCCAAATTATGTAATGCAAAAATAGTGATATTAATTAATTAGAAATTCCAATAATTCCAATTTACCAAAAAAAAACTTAATGACAGTACAACTGACTCAAGGAGAAATCCTTAACTTGCTGTCCGAGTGTCATGTCATATTCTGAGAGTGAGGCCATCCATATTTCACGTCCATGCTTCCTTTCAAGTGCTGTCAAGTTGATAGCACTTGAGCTGGTGCGGTTGGCGAGTTAGAAACCCATCAAATCAGCCGGCCGCACCCTTATCAAAGAACTATCCTCCCGGTCGACACAAACATAGAGAGACCGAGTGTTAATGAGAGATAAGTCTGTGGTCCAGGGAACATAAAAAGATGCAGAGCTGAGTTATGTGTGCATGTATTCAGACTAACAGTATGCTTCACTTCATTTGTATTCAGTATTTGTGGACACCGTGATATCCTTGTAACAGCGAGTATCCAGTATATTTATCTCTGCGTGGGGCCATCATGCTATTGTCAATTCATTTTGTACTATCCCCCTGTTACACATACATATGCATGGACATGAAAACATATTCATAACGCACACTCTTTTGCACACACACACACGCACACACATACACACACACTCTCACACACAGATGCACACACACACAAAAACACACACACAAACACATGCACGCACACACACACACACACACATACACACACATACACACACACACCTCAGTCTCTGGATGCTCCAGCAGCTGCTAACTGATACATCACCTGTAGGGCTACCTACAGGCTATGCTCAACAGAGGGCCTTACTTTCAGCAGCCATTTGCTTTATAAATCAAAATATTTCCATTAAAAAGGGAGTGCTGCTCTCTAGGTTATGTATAAAATCCAAAACATGTCGACAAGGTTACACCTCTGGTTGAGCTATGCAGTGGCAACCTCCAGTGAATTGGAGATAATAGTTTTCTTTTTTTTAACAGAAGGTGTTCACAGTTATAGAGAATATCAATGGAAAAGGTTTCAGCTGTAAGAGGCATGTGGTTGCGTCACATTCACCAGTGCAGCTATCAGCCGAGGTGCAAATGGCTTTGATTGGCCTGGAAACGATCGAAATGGCCAAGTTAATAGCACTCTCAGAAGCCAGCCACGCTAATATCAATAACACTTGAAAACACCACACAGAGAGAAGGACTTTTATTTTCCCTGATCTCAATACCTTGACTATTAAGTCCCTTACGTCATTCAAAAGAGCACTGAATGTCCGTTTGAGGCTCACTAAGCAGCCTCCTTAAACAGATTCACTGCTGAAAGGAAACGGCGGAAAAAAAATCGGAGAAATCGCACTCCGTGCTTACAGGACAGGCTTGACATTTACCATCAGCTGTGCTTGATGGAAAGTGACAACACTTTGAACCCATATCATCTTACAAGAATCCCGTCTCAAGGACAGGCTCTAAATATCTATGTATTTATGTATGTATAATGTATAAGTGTATATGTATAATGTATGTATGTATGTAAGTGTGTGTGTATGTATGTATGCATGTAAGTGTGTGTGTATGTATGTATGTATTTAGTTGACTGCATTGCTTGCTGTGCTACACTACAAGCAGACCAGCTGCTGTCCTGCCAGGCGGCCAGAATTTGTTGGAGCTCACAGTTTATCTTACAGCAACACGCCACACTGCCACTTAGGCAGAAAACAAATAAAAAACAAGGACACTTCCCCTGCAATCCACCACTCACAAAACTCTCACTCAGCGTCTCTGCGCTGAATGAATCATGCTTAGGGACAACAGCACATCACATCAGATAGATCAGCGGCCGGCCTCCCCCTCACAATTTATACTGTCACTTAGCGTTAGTCAGTGAGGGAGGGCAGGGCCTCCCACGCTCGCTGCATTACCTCACTCCAAACTTAGGGAATTAGGACTTTTTTTTTTTTTACCATGGCCCCTGAGAAGTTGCTGGATGGTCTTATGAAAACTGATGAGCCCCAATGATGTTTCAGAGCCATCTGCCCCCACACTGACCCCATGACCCTGTGACCTCTGACCTGAGGGCAAGCACAAACACCTCTCAGAGGGCTGGCATTTGTCACACAAGCATGAACACACACACACACCATCACAGGGCTATGCATACATGTATACACACACATACACACACAAGTACGGACATACACGGATGCATACACTCATGCACAATCGCACACAGTCACACATACATACATACACACACACACACACATGCACACACACACACACATGCAGAAACACACATAACTTTGCAAACTCACACGTGCACGCACACACACTCTCACACAGACCACTTATACTAAAAATTGATTTATAAAAATCTCCCGAAGGCAGAGGTGTGGGTTAGATATATAGACTTTAATGACTAATTCATAGACCAATCAGCGTATTTTAGACTATTTTAGATAACAGGCTAATTAGGCACTTGAAGCCAATTTCTGCTAAAATGTGAATTACTCACAGAAAATGATGTAAAACTGCACACATTCAATCTGTTCATGAATATGAGAATACAATATAATAATCACATATTACTCTGTATACTCTTACACTTACACGATACGAAGAATGTTCGTCTAATCAATGTTGAGCGTGAATGTTATAAGTCTCTCATGCCGCAGCCTATTGATTTCTTTTGCCGGTTTTTCGGTTTTGCTGAATGGCCGATACAGTGGCGGATTGGACAAAGGCTGGGATCACTGAAGCGCATTATGGGTGTTTGATGGACCATGACACCACAGTGCCCGTCACATGAATGTCCAGAGTCATGAGCAAACGCAGACAGTGGAAACGTGGCGGGTTATCAAAGGCGCGGCTAGCCTGCCCGAACCCCTGATATACCATCGGTGAGGAAGGAAGGGCACCTTCTGAAACTGAACAAAGAGGACGAGGATTTATAGAGGGTTTAGTTTATAAATACCATGGCTTTTATTATTTTTGTTACCATATTAACACATCATAGCAAATACAAAATAAAAAATAGAAAGCAGACACTTTTGTGATTAGTATTTCGGCTAACGGCCAAGAAATTTGATTTTGAAAATAAAAGAGTGATGGTAGAAAGACAAGAAGACAAGAAGAAAAACACAAGAAGTGTAAGCCATGTTTGGATAATAATATTATGCCTTAATTCCACCTTATTTATGATATATTCGAAAAGATTCCCTTACTTATCCCCTTTAGCCCCTGTGACTGACTTCTACAGCTCCACCAATGATCCTCAATCTTTTAATGGACAGGTGGAATAAAATACATTACATTACATCAGGGACATTTGTTAGACGCTCTTAGACGATCCAGAGCGACTTACAAGGCAAATACACACACACACACACCCACACACGTAAACATACATACATACAGTACATACATACAGTATAATTAAATATACATTGAACTGGAACATGCACTTGGGCTGTGTAACTTCCACTCGGATGCTTTCACAGTGCTTCTTGTTATTTCAGAGACAGCAAGAGTTCTGTGGAGTAATGCATCCATAACCAAGTGCAGTATGGCGAGTATGAAGGTGTGTTATGGTGTTATGGTCCTTTACAGAAGGGTTTGTGATGATTGGGAAGGCAGTAATGTAGAGGACACAGTACCACCCCCCTCCCCCCCCCCTTTTGCATTCTGGAAGGGTGGACTCTTTTGGTCAGGCAGGTGGCTGGAAACAGTGGCCCTTGGACTGTGATGTGGAGGAGAGCTCGACCTTGCCCTCTCTCCGGTTTACCTGTGACTGCGGGGAGGCGGGCATATGAACACGGTGAGGCATTCCATAATGGCATTTTAATTCTCTTTGTAGATATTTCATTCCTCAGAAAATGTCTTCTAAATGGCATGTTGTAAACACACATATGTATTAATATCTGGGGTTTTGGTCTGATGACATTAGCAGAGTTGTTGTTTCTTTCCCTTTCATTATCGTGCTCCATTTTGTGGTTGTTCGTGGGGGAATGCCAAAATCACATTGCCTTGGAATGACTGGGGGATCCTGCGTCCCATCAACAGCTGGTGCGGGGTTCACGACTGTGAGGGCCAAGATGAGCTGGACACAGCTGAACCCTGTCCACACACACACACACGCACAAAACCATGTGCTGGCAAATACAGACTGGCATAAAATATAAGACACTTTCCCTCCGTATTGACTGAAAGTCTCTGTCAATTGCTCCATCTCTGGCTTGCTTCAGAACATGATCTATTGGGACTCTATTTTCCTCTGAGCAATCTATAATCTTGATTGTGGTTCTGGGTGCCCTCTCATTAAAAGTCATTGTTACTGTCCCCAGTATTGATAGGTTCAAATATAACCCTCAGTGAGCTTTATTGCATATCTAATGCTAACAGCCTGGGCTGTCTGCTCTAAATTGCACATTATATTACTGTGTTACTGAAATTGCTTATTAAATTAATTTATGTTTCTCATTAATTCCGTTTAGTTTACATTCCTGGACTAGTCTATTGCTGTAAAAACAGAAACAGTTAAAACTAAAGCACTGACTGTGCATGACTGAGTCTGTGTGTGTGTGTGTGTGTGGGTGTGTGTGGCTGCATGGGACATAGAGTAGGGTGGCTTAGACAGTGAAATGGCTTAAAATTCTATCTAAAGGTTTTATTAACATAAGCACCAAAGAAAAGTAATATAACCTTACATTTAAAATTGAAAGAGGCAATTGTCTCCGTCCACTAGGAAAGGGTAAAATATACAAATATGTATAGGTCTTTATGTCTCTAGATTGAAAATAAATAAATTATGAATTTCCATTCTATGAGCCTTTACAAAAAACCTTAAATCTGGAATGTAGCAGTTGTTCCATTCATCAGGTCTGACCTGTGATAGTGCGTTGTGCAGCTGTATGTTTTCATGGACACAGGAAAGCATAGAAAATGTCTATGTCTGTTTTCCATTACATTCAAACATACCATTTGTCTAATGGTTATATTTGTCTATTTATGGTTCGTTTTAGCAAAGCCGAACATTTTGTACAGAAAATGGTATGCATTTTTAAAAAACCAAAAATATGCCAAAAGACACTCCTAGATGTGAACAATTTTTGCACAGGCTTCCTCCTAAATATCTCATTCATATTCACATGAATTTATCTGCTTGCTTGTTATCGTTAGTGTACTCTCTCTGCATTGCACTCAGGGCTTGGCATTTCACTGCATAGGAAGGAGGCTCTGTTTGACTTGCAGGGAGGACAAGGAAAGAAATCGAATATTTAGTTGGTCCCATTGGAATTGCCACCAGTGTAAGCAAACTTATAGTCTTTACTTTAATTGAACCTAATTACTGTAGGTACAGGACATTTTAATTAGGTACCTCCTGGGACATGAACATTTGCATGTAAGTGACCATCTTCACAGTGAAGGCTTGCTGGAAGTGACTTTAATGAAGTCAAAATGATGACCTCCATTCTACTCAAAACGGATACAATCTAGGTAATTAGACTACATTTAGGATAATTCTATACTGCCAATTAAATTATTGAATGATCTGATTAAATGTCACAGATATCAATTGAACATTATAGATCATCTGTCAATATTATAAATTAAATAAAAAAATATGTGCATGTTAAAGCATATAGCTGTGATTGCTCCGTTGGATTTTAACTGCATGGTATTTTTTGTTTTTATGCTAGGCCTTTAAAAAGCAGTAACAGTATCAGATAATATCATATGCAGTGAAGCTTTGGCAATGAAGCAGTTTAAATGATCTTCCTTCTCCACTAGTTTTATTGATGGGACTTGCAGTAGATTGCAGAGGCTGAAAAATAATAATCTTCACTGTGGTCCAAAAGATAATGAATCTTAATAAGCACATGCATTACTGAGTCTCTCTATTGAGCTCTTTTTCTCTCACAAACACACACACACACACACACACACACACACACACACACACACACACACACACACACACACACACACACACACACAAAACATTTAAAGGAGAGAAATAATTATCAGAGCTCACAAGCTCACATAAAAAGTAATTAGTATCAGTGAATTAATGTGAGATGAGAGAGAGATAGAATAGTGTAAGAGAGATAGAGACAGAGAGAGAAAGAATGAGAGATGGAGATCCTGGTCCAAGACCAATTCTATTTGCACCCAGGATCAGAATAATTCTGATCAAACAAACGGACCTCTCTGCCTGAGCGAACACATCACGTTGACTTCTCACAGGAACAGACAATAAACGGAAAATAATAAATAAATAAATAAATAAATAAATGATCAATCATCCATGAAATCGCTGACAGGACTGTTTTCCAGCAGAAACTTTTCTAATTACTCAGCTTGTACTGTATCAGCTACCCCAGGCCCTTTTAGCTTCCAACTTCCAACCCACCCGCCCACTGCCCACCTCCCGCCCTTCTAGTTTTTGGATGATCTTGGTTATGAGCTTCCATCACCTTGGACTCCAGCGGACGCAGAAATGGTTAAGGAAAACCTGAAACGTCCTATCACGTTCAACGAGGAAACTGTGACATGACATGTTAACGTGATAACGGGGGCCAGACACTTTTCCAATACTGCCACTGATTACCTTCTGTGAAGCTATGCATGAACCCCCAGGGCTGAACCAGCCTGTGGGGGGAGTGTGTGTGTGTGTGTGTGTGTGTGTGTGTGTGTGTTTGTGGGGTGGACGTTGGGGTGTGGGAGGGGTGGGGTGGGGATTTTCTAGTCTGTGATGGGATTGTTTTGTATATCAGAAAGATACATATTTTAGTACTAATGTAGACACACACACCTATACACATATACACACACACACACACCTATACACATACACACACACACACACACACACCTATACACATATACATATTCTCATAAACTCTCGCAAACATGTACACAGACATGCACAGATGAATGCATCTGGACACTCTTGCATACAGCAAACACACGCAGAAACCCATACACACATGTACACTTACACACATACATGCACTAGAGGCACACACATGCAAACACACAGGTACCCTTTCACAGCAGAACAATGTATGCACACATACATGCAAACACACAAGAGAGTGACAGAAGGAGCCTGTACCAAGGCCCAAATGAACCACAAAGGGCTCAGGTGAGAATGTTCCTAAAAGCAGCAGGGCCCTGTCTTCTGTTCTCCATATTTCAGCAGAAATAAACAGATTACAGCACTCATCAGTCAAGTAAATTCCACACTGAGCCCAACAGGATGCGTCCCTTCCTGGAGACGCCTCACTTTAATTAGCCCGAAAAGCCTTTCAAGTTCGACTCCACGTCACCGCCAGAGGAAGTCAGTGGCACCAAGGCGGACTGTGCTTTCAGTCATTAAGGAAACCAGGCCAGCCTTCTCCATCGAGAGGAATCCGAGCGACAACAGCGCAATTATCAAACTAGTGTCCTAATCATTGTTGTAATTAATGATTTCGGTGCATGTGACGCACAAACACATTCGCCTCACATGGTTTCATCTGTCAGAGCGTCCCCACTCTCAAGCCAGGGATATTATTTCAAGCGAATAAGCGTGTTTTATCATGCAGGATTTGATTTCAGGTTCAAATATGTGGGTTTCCGATCAGAAATGTACGTTGTAGACCCCTACTTCAAATGTTGATATAGTAGAATACACCCATAAAAGGAACCCATAATCGAATTTAGTCCAGCCATACATCTTTGCTGTCTTTAAGGAGATGCTCGTCTTCGTGCAGCAAACACTTTATTTGAATTGCAAATGACTTAATTCATCTTCATCACGGCGGATACAGTATCCGACGAGAAGCATCGCAAAAAATGAAATGGAATGAACGGGGAGACATGGGACATGGTGATTAAAATGACGTGCAGTATAATTGCTTCTGGAAGTGATGTAGTCAGTATGGGTGGCCACATCCATCAAAGCTTCCTCACACTCTCATTTCTCCCAGAAAGACCCTTATATGCACGCATCTCTCACGCCACACATTTAAAACACCAAGGACATCATCTCTGATAATCAGATGCTCTTGCTAAGAGTGAGCTACATAGGTTACCTTTTTCTTCACCGTTTCCATGGTATTATTGTCACATCCCGGGCCGGCCTGATGCATTAGTAAACTAATTACCTGCTTAGGACCCCCCGGGCCACCAGAGGGCCCCCAAGAGCGCTTGAAATGTCCCACAAGGCAGTGGGTGACCCCCAAATCAAATTGTGCTCAGGGTCCCATGAAGGTTTGGGCCAGCCCTTGTCAAATCATATTCTCTCACCGTGTATAATTTTGCCTGGTTAGCACCATTTTGACAGAGGGGACCAATAGTTGGCCAAAGATTGAAGTGACTGAAATGGAACACAACAGCATTTCTGTGATATCTTTTATGTGAATTTCTGTGATATGCTCCTTGCTGGCATGATAATATCATTTTTTTCTGTATGATGAAATGATGACGCTCCCAGCCCTGAAAGCCATATTAAAAAAAAAAAAAAAATGTGCACAGATAGTTGAGAAAAAAGTGAAAAATAACATTACATCATGTAGTATTTCTCATTTATAATTAAACTAAATTGAAAAAAAAAACAAACCTTTAAAACAATGGTATTTATATTAAAAAATAGGCATAAAACAAAAGCATGAAAAAAAAAAAAAACTTCTCTGCTCTACTGTTTTTGAAATGCCTTAATTGGTAATTAATTTGCTTTGTATCTTAGCACAAAACTTCTAATAATTGTCATTCCATTTAATTCGTGGCATGCATGAATATCCTTTTTTGGCTGTGTTGATGGCATATTGGTGTTAAAGCTAAAGCTAAAATAATGAATCACAGTTGGAAACTTTGCAGTATTTGAGTTTTCGGTTCTAAAATACAATGTAAAATTGCTGGTACAGTCATTCCAGTGTAAAAGTTATAAGATAAGATAAGATAAGATAAGATAAGATAAGATGAGATGACTATATTCATCCCGAAGGAAATTCTTGTGCCAAGGATACTCAAGTATACAAGTACACAAAGTGAAATGAAGTATAAGTGCAAATTAGAAAATTACAAGTTACAAAATGATATCACTCGTGGACACCTACATGACATTTCTGTTCATGAAAATCATCAGTACATATCACTCTCCTTGTAATTCATTGGGTGTTTGAGAGTGGAAAACATTCGTACATTTATATAAATGGCCATGACTGACTGATGATGTTCTAGTGTACTTGATGTACTAGTGATTGTAGAATGTGACTCAAATGGCCAAATGTCTATGCAAGCTAATTAGGACACATCATGGGAGAGGGGTATGCAGACTGAATATGATTGGTTGATTAAATTGGAGTTCAGCTGTGACATCAGAACTGGAGATAATTTCAAACCACTTACTGAATTTGAGTTTAAAATGTTCACCTTTGCAAAACAACACTTTCGAAACAACAGATTTCAGCCTTTACAATAAGGATGTGTTTACTTAATACTGAATATGATCAAAAGACATTCAAAATTAAATTTCATTATAACTATGGGGGCTTTTAAATGGAACTGGAAAATTAAATTGTGCTTTAATGATTTCAAATAGGATTTACACTTATTCTGGGTGGACGGGGATGGATGGGTCCATCCGTCGAAGCAATGATAGCAGTAATTCAACAAAGTGTATCTGTATCTTTTCTTAGACGTGATCTGTTGAGGGTACTGCCTTTGAATTTCAGTCTATTCCTCTCGTCAACGCAAATCGCTCATTTTCGAAAGTGAGGTTGAACGAAATCGCAGCTTGCAGATGGATGATGGTGATGGCCCCCATTTTGTGCGTTTTTCCTGCCTGAACGCCGTCTAAATGCCGAGTCAATTTCCGTGTCCCAACCACAGGGTTACGATGGGGGGAGCCTTCGGCTCGCAGAGGCAGGGTGTTGGGCAGTGTGGGCCAGCCTCCACCCCAGCTCCTGTTACACAGTGCATAGACCTCTATCCTGCAGGCCACACTTGCTCAGCCTGCAATGTTAAATGGGTGAATCTGATGACTGACACATAAAATGTATGCTTTCCTCAGTGCACAGACACAAAGGAAATTACCCTTCATGCGCAAAGTTACACTCACAAAAAAAGAACAAGGTAGTGCTGTAAAACTTAGCACAGTATCACCTTCCCTTAATATGCACGTAAGCACACATAAACACACACACACACACACACACACGCACGCACACACACACATGCACGCACGCACGCACATCACACAGGCAAGTACCCACAAGCGCATCACATGCACACACATTTCATGCATTCATTGTGAATGTTTATGATTGACATTTTTTACAGCAATTTCATTAAATTACACTAATTTTTCCAATGCTTTTAAAGATTAAATGAGTAAAGATGTATCTCTCTGAACAATACCTTTCCAGGACTTAATATCTGACTGGTGAATCTTTTTAGCTCAGATGAGCAAAGTGGGAAAGGATACTATTGTTTTACAGCTGGAGCAATGCAATGTTGGCCTAATCCAATCCTGAGCAAATCAATGCCGATGCTCAGATGGACCTATTTCTCGCCCTCGTTTCCCATAATGCACTTGGAAAGGACCGTTCAGACGCATCATGGTGTTTAAGACTCAAAATATATCAGATTAAATTTCCACTCTGCGCTGAATCCCATGCCTGTCGTTGCTAAGCTTGTTTTCTTAGAATTCAATCAGAGGTATTTCTACTCTAATGCTTTCTCTCAGCCTTTCTCTGTATGAAAAAAAGGAAAAAAAAAAAAACATATTGTTTGTGACCATCAGTTGAATGGCCTCTTTCGCTCTGTAATGGTGAAAGGCACCGTGACCTCTAAAGCAGTAGCTGGAGAACGATCGGCTGCAGTAGCTTTGCTAGGTACTTATCAGAGGTAATGATGCAGGACTATGGCCATATTGTAAGAATTTCATTCAATCAGCATATTTCTTCTGAGTCTCCATTACATGCAAATCACCATTTCTTTTAATTACTACCAGAGATTATTGACCCCCAATACATTATAATTTGGAAGAAAACAATACTAGAATACAGAATACAATACTTATATGTGAATTTTGTTTCAGAGTTTATACATGTGCCTTCATCTACATTATGTATTGTTTGATATTTCAGTGAAAGTGGGTTGAAGTGCCCAAATGAGGCTCTGTATGGTATATCATGAAGAATTGATGGATGGAAACTGTCACTACCATTCATTTTTCTTCTCTTTCATTATTCAGACACTCATTCAATACCTTCCTGCAATGATATTGATTTCAGAGGATTCATTTCTTTCAGGCTCAAAATGCATTTCTGAAGATTCATTCATTCATTCATTCATTCTACACATACTATAGGTTTCTGAAGACCCATTAATTTATTTACCCTCTCATACTTCATTCATTAAGATGTTTGTATATTCATTCATTCATACATTGATGAATGAATGTGTTTACTCTGTCAGTTGCCAGGCTTATTGCTTGGTGTTGGTTCTGGTTTGAAGAGACACGCTTTTACATTAGCAGCTTGGGCCCTGTTCCTCCCCAGACTCCTCCATTCCAGCTACAACGCCCTTATTAACCTTTCTCTCAAAAGGAAGCAGTAGGAGCGCTGAGTCTGTGTCTGACCTCACCTTTTGTCATTTTACACCCACTCTCACCGTGCTGTTGTACAAATGCAAAATGAACAAATAATCATCTTAATGTGCATAAGTACATTTTATGCAACCCGAGACAACCTACAACAGTGCAATAACAAAGGCTGTGGGGATGGAAGTGTTGCCTTGCAGTCAGGACGCATGGCTGCAATTCAGGCTTGGAACATGGGATGTGGCCAAAATATAGTGAAATTGAACAAATGCTGTAATAGGTGATTCGGTGAAAATATAGCTCAGACAATGACTCATGGCAATTCCTGACTTTTTTGTTGAACTACTTCTATAATTGCTGCCATACTTAAAGATAATAGGGATATTTAAAAGTGTTCTGTATTGCGATTGTTCCACCAGCATAGCTTTATATAGTACTTGTACCTTCACAGAGTAGGAATGGTATTTAGGACATCTGGGCCACTTAGGATTTGTTTTAAAACTTTTCTCATTTTCCATTTTTGGGTTTGAAAAATGTTGATTATTTACATTCATTATTGAAAAACAAACAAACACACACACACACACACACACACACACACACACACACACACACACACACAGTTCTATATGCAGATATACACATTTTGCAATTATTGAAAAACCAAGCCTAACAAAAGCAGTAAGGCTCATGCATGTATACAGCCGGAATGTCCAAAAAAGTATACAGGTCAATACATGTGGGAAACAAAGTGGGATGATAATGTACATCATTGAGGATTTGCCAAATTTGTCAAACATTTTCACATGTAAATGTACACCAACGTTTGCCTCGAAATCAGTAAAAATCTCATCCCAAGTAGGATGACAGGGATGAGATGTATACATTCTTTTTTCTTATCCTCTCCTCCGTAAATACATAACCTTTTTTATCTTAGCTTCTACATAGATTTATATTTCATGTTTTATACCCACTAAAAAAAAGAAAGAAAAAAAAAAAAACATGGTTTACGTGCTTCATTAATGAGATCCAGAGCAAGGCATATATGCGAATCACACATGTCCCAAAAATCTTCCAAAAACACCTATGACTAATATGTGAACATCAAAGACGGTGGAGACTCCCCTGCTTATTTGCAGTAGTTGTGTCGTACTGGGTTCAGCAAATTCCACCTTTGCGCAGAGCCAGGGCAGCTCACGCTGGCACTGCTAGTTTCTCCAGATTCCTTAAGAGACAGAGAAGCCTCTTTACTGTCCTAATCATTTCGCCCGCTCTTTGCAACGGGAGAACATCTGAAGGGAAACACGCCAACAGAGGGAAGTGATCGATGTTTTGGTTGTGTTTTTTTTTTCTGTGTGTGTAAAAAGCTGTGAGTTCAATAGTGGTTTACATTCTCTCTTGGCCTGGCTTCCTTGAAGCTGAAATGATGCGCGGAGGTGAAGATCCACTCTGTCGATAGCAGGTTGTATCTATACTGCAAAGCAGGGCCAGGCGGTGCATGAAAAACCACAGGAACTTTGAGTAACAGGTATTTCATAATAACCCAAGCCACGCAAATTCATTTCTAAAAGGTTTTTATCTGAGTGAAGGGGAATTAAGGGAAAGAAAATCTATTGCGTGGAGCTTTGTGAAGAGTAGAAAAGGTTTTTATTACTATTTTTTTTTCAAAGTCCTTTTCTGTAAATGGCTACCATATATAAATGTTCTCATATTGTATCCCATGTTATCCGGTATGCATTGTTTATAACACAACCCTCCCAGCCCAGTGGGAGAATGGAGAATGCACTGTGTAACAGACATTAAAGAAGATCACATGTATTACATACAGTACATGCCCAGATAGCATGCATTAAATATTAGCACATTTCACAGTTTCACAGTTGAAACATATATGTTTCGTAGATTTATTTTCCTTAAGAAGTTTTATTGTTTGGTCGTTTGATTGTTCTGCTAATTTAAAAATGCCATTTATGTTCTTGGCTGAGAGTTTAGGCATGGGTTGTTTTTCATAGAAATGTAAGCACACGTGTTTTTATTTATGAATGTTTTGATTTGAGGTGTTTAACTTTCTGCTGGTAATGGTATGAACACTTGTTGCCCGATGTAGAAATTTGCATATTCGTGTATGGTTCTGGGTGTGTGTGTGTGTGCGTGTGTGTGTGTGTTTGAAGGAGGGAGACCAACAAAGTCAGGTCCATTCAGTGCTTCTGTGATTTAATTCAATTATATACATCGCTGCAATTTCAAAGCACTTTGATGCATTAGATATTAAATTCCTTTGCCATGACTTTAGCCACATGCATAGATTAAAAATGCAAGCATGAATTGTTATTTCATGCACAGGCGATAATCTGACAGTCAGTACAGTCCAATTAAGATCCACATTTCTGGGGAGTGTTAAACTGTTAGAAATTATTTGAGGCAATGTTTAAGAGATATCTACAGAATATAAATTCAATCTTCAGTGAGTAAAAATTAATGCAATATACTGATGACCCTTCCCTATTCATCATCCTTACTTTTCATAGTACTTTGTTTTTCATAGTACTGTTCAGTTTCTGTGACTACTTTTATACTTTTTTTAAACAGCATCATGTGTTGAATCTCAAGCGTTTCAAACAATTTTCAACAGTGAACATAACATGGTGCACTCTGCACATATAATGTATTAGTCAAAGCATATAGCTCAGTGCACAACATGCATACAATAATGGTAATAAGGCTACATTGAATGTCCTTATCATTAACCTCAAAGACATGCTGGAGCTCTGATACTTAGCCTGCTCTTTATGCTACAGTTACTGTATATCAAGAGCAACATATTTGAGCCTATTATCATGAGCTTTGAATAGAGACTAAAATCAATACTTGCACAGTACTCAGCGAACTGAACATCACTCGAAACAGTAGTACTCAAGGTCAACCATTTCTTGGTCTTAGTCCAAAAGACCCGCAATTGGCTCTGATTCTACAGCGCACCTGTTCAGCATTCGGACACCTGCTATTCAGACTAAACAGCCTGATTTCACCTGTCGGCTAATTACACAGTTAACTCACCTCACATTTTTTTTATTGGGTTTTAAATGGTGTCCCACGTCAAGGTGGAAATGATAAACCAACGTGACTCATAGCTGGTATCCCAGCTGGTCAAGGACCAGGGTTGGTTATCCCTGCTATATTCAAAATGATCAAAACAATGAAAATACATATCTATTGTGAATGATTATATTTTATTCCAAAAATGTAGGTCTGTCTAATATTTTGTCAGCCATTTTGTTGGCATTAACTTTGTAGAGCGACCTTTGCCACCCTCGGGTCAAAGAGCACTATTGTATGTAGTACAGGATGGCAGTATAACAAAGCAATTATGGGGTTATCAAAGTATGATTTCTTGCCTTGAAACACACCTGGTTTCTCAAGGTTTTAGTGCACTTCAGTGAGAGAGCGCTTTCTGAAATTCTATCAACGTAACGCTAAGCTATTTCTTTGCCACCTTCTGAAATAATGCAAGGTCAAAGGTCAAAGCAAAGATAGATTCACAGGTTTCCCATGGTTGAACAGTTGAGCCCACAAACACAGTAAATGGCATGCTTGGCTTATGGTTATACTCACTACGTTTGTGCTCACACTAATAATACACTTACATTTTGTTTAAGAAGAAGGCACAGCAAAAAGACAACTTTTTTTTTTTTTTTTAGGATGGGCTAACCTTAAACCTTTGGTTAAACCATAAATTAATACGACTACATTTTTCATGTTCTGTGCAAGCATTAACATTTTTGCCTAAGGGTATGTGTGCAAATTCAGGTAAATTTTCACCCATCAGAGCACAGGGGGGAATAGTAACCTTGCCGTTTGAATGGTTTGCATTTTGCAACAAAGTTCCGGGGATATCTAGTGAACAAACTGCAGTTTTTCTGCTCAACACCCCCGACCTCTGCAAACTGAGCCATCATATGGGTCAGTTTGCAGATTTCAGCGATGCAGGACTGGAGGCCAGCACGAGTCAGTCCTCTTATTACCCAGCTATATTTATCTGAATGGTTTTTGGCCTCTGGGTTAAGTGACCTTCCCCCTCAACCCAAAAAATGAGAAGCCAGATACTGTGGAATTAGTGACACCTACCCACCCCAGGAGAAACAAACATCTAACTACCCAACAAATGCAAGCCACATCGTGCTTACGTGATTTTCACATATATTTTCTAAAATATTGCTATACATAGAAAATAACAGATTTTTTATGCTTTATATGCAAATCAACAGGGCTTATCTAGAAAGTAATCAAATACATTTTCTGTTTAAGAGTGGGAAGACAGGAGTACACAGCATTGACACGACCCTCAGCTCTAAACCTGAACAGCACCATCACAGCTGTTATTCATAACTTAAAACCTGATGCTTTCCTACTTTTAAACTGCAGTCCTTCCACACTCACACTATGAGACTATCAATGAGAAAAGAGAACAGAGTACCACCTCCAAGCACACACCTACAATAGTTACTAAACATTTGTCGATATACGTATGGTCACTGTCTGCACCCAGCACCTACCGCTCTGTTTGGATGTGGATACCCCTATCACTAGATGAATACCAATGACGAGAACCTCAAACCACAATCCAAAACTATCCAAAGAGATCTATCTATCTATCTATCTATCTATCTATCTATCTATCTATCTATCTATCTATCTATCTATCTATCTATCTATTTTGGCATTTAGTTTTGTTTATATATAGTGCCACCAGGAAGTGGAGGGGGGAGCAAGCCTACCCCAGACTGGAGAGCTAACAAGAGCTGCAACAGCCTCACTAACAGGCAGGCTCACCTGAGAGTGATTTCTCATCAACTCAGCTGTGAGTGCTTAGCTTCAATTGGGCTTTCTATTTAAGCACAGCCTTAGAAGCCGAAGAGGACCTTTTTGTTTGAGTGTTGCCTGTTTTTGTGGCCATGCCAGTTTAAAGTTTTGACTCTTAACATGATTTGCATTGTACAGTAGCCTGTGTGCCATGCCTACAGGGCCCTTGTCCCTCCAGAACGCAAACATCTGTACAGGAACTGCAATCCAGCATCCAGGCCCCTGTGTGGTAAAGCGAATTGTATTGACATCCTGTTGTATGCCTCAGTATATCCCAAAAGAAAATTAATTGTACAACATAACAATAACTGTAATTATTTAAGCACTTACACAATACATTTACCCTGCATTTTCTGGATATATGACCTATCGCCTACGCCAGCACAGACCGCCTCCAGCCAGTACGGACTCCCAAACACAACAAATAATTGCTTTTTCTCTTAATTGCAGATGTACATTACCCAATAAAAATGTGTATTCCTGTTTACAGAGTATGCATGCATTAACTAAATCTATACATCCAATTTAGATATCTGAAGCTGATATAATGCAATCATTTTGCACACAGATACTATATTTCCAACTTTATTTTTTGGGGGGTTTTGTAAATAAATATAATAAATAGCCAATTTCTTAGGACACAGTAGTCACAAATTGCATCACCTCCTGGGAGTGAAATTTATTCTACGCTTTCCTGTGTTTGAGACTAATAAAAAGGACATCCATATTAAAATGTCTAAGCAGTTTACTTTATCAAATGGCTGAGTGACCTTCTGAAAACTTGAGGATTGCAGAAACAGACTCCCTACTGTGTCCCCAGCCTTGTTCCAAAGCCCATATTTGCATTATGGCAAGAAGACGCTGAATTATGGAAGGTGGCGCCAATGTATTAAGAGCTACTTCCACAAAACATGCATGCAGGAGCAATTTTGTATGAGAATTTCCCATTTGTGTTCTCACATACTAGGAATAAGATAGAGGACTCACAATAGCTGCAGAGACTAAAGGCTCCTTCATCAGTACTTCTGGTTCTCAGAAGTAAATTTTCATGAAGAAGCTAGCAGCAGTTTCAGTAATTTGCCTGTAGATGTTTAAGGCCAACCCTTGTGTTTTTTTCCAGGAATCATTTCCCTGGAGACTCTGCAGAACAAACTGATGATACTCAACATACGTGTGTGACGGAAGTTCAGCCCCATGATCCAATAAAAGTGTTCTCCAGATTTATAGAAATGCATGTCTATTTGTGTGCTACAATATTATATTGTTCAAGAAGAGATGAGATGCAAGTGTTTGTTAATTAGAAAAGTACTATGAGGTTAAATTTCTTTGCTGATGTGTAAGGAAAAAATTATGTTTTTTGTTGTTACTGAAAGAAAAAGAGGTAAAATGGGTAAACCGTGCCTGATAAATGACCTTTCTCTTGTATATTGTTATAAAACAACAAACTGCCCCTCCTTCCTCTACTGTTAAAACATTCTAAGATCCAGGAGCTAAAGTTGGTGTGCAGAGACCACCATAAACATAGATCATGGCTGATATTTTGAAAATCATACTAACAAACATTGACATGAGGTGTGGCCAACCCTCTCCTGGAGGACTATGGGGACCGACATTTTTTTTTTTTTTTTCATCATAACATCAGCAGAATCGTGGCACTTCCAGGTGACTCACACAGAGTAAATTTACTTGGAAATAGACAAGAGCTCTGCGACTGGGCATCCCTGTCCCAGCCGTGCGATTACCGGCTTGCTCGGTTGTACCAGCGAGGCATAAATTTTCACAGCCTCGCTTGGGGAAGATAACAGGTAAGTTAAGTTTGTTAGTTTCATAGCTCTCTAGCGGTCACTTCTGGCTGTCACAGGATGGTGAGGCATACCTCCTTAATGAAAAGCACAGAGAAGTTTCTTATTTTCAGGATACCATAATGTCTACATAGTCACAAACATTAAACTTTGTACCCTATAACAATCATAGTAAACCTCACACAGCCTCATAGTGAAGCCCAACGTATTAAGACATACTTTTCCACCTAATCAGAACTGGTACTGTCCCACTCATATTAATTCCACCCATTGGTCAGTATTTATACTTCATCCAATAGCATTGTCTGATCACACCTATGACACCATATGTCCATAGTTGCCAGTTGCTGTCATCATTGTTTTCTACATGTTACAATGCAGATATGTTATGTTGTTGTCCAATAGAAAACTTTCAGTCATATAGATAGCCTGCTACCTTACTTTCATTACTACCTTATTACTGAAGTGAAGCTTGCTAAATAGCCAAACAAATAATGCTATTGATACAAACATTACATTTTGCTGAAAGGCTATATCGCTATCTGGTTAACTATACAGATGAAAACTGAACACCTATATAGTTGGCTATCCTACTGCATGAATTAATTGTCGATGAATTTAAACAAAATGCTTTATTCACAAAAATATAAAGTTGGAAAAAAAGGTTATATGTAAAAATGATTTCAGTCACTACTGGCTTCATATATTTCGGTTGTGAATAACCCCTTGCATATTTCTTTCATTTCGTTTTCGGGACAGATACAGTCACAGAGCTTGATAACAGAGGAACATTGATACATCATTGCCATCACTTAGTGGATCCCCTTACCCAGAGTGACTTATGCACTGCATATTTTTACACTCTATCTTTTATCCTGCTTAGTATTTTACTGAAGCGATTTGGGTTAACTGTCTCGCTGAAGGGTATAACAGTAGTGCCCTCCCGGAGAATCAAATCTGCTGCCTCTTAATTTCAACCCCAGCCTCATAACCATTGTACTGCACTGCCTCATAACCACTGTACGGCACTGCCTCATAACCACTGTACGGCACTGCCTCATAACCACTGTACGGCACTGCCTCATAACCACTGTACTGCGTAGCCTCATAACCATTGTACTGCACTGCCTCATAACCATTGTACTGCACTGCCTCATAACCACTGTACTGCACTGCCTCATAACCATTGTACTGCACTGCCTCATAACCACTGTACTGCACTGCCTCATAACCATTGTACTGCACTGCCTCATAACCACTGTACTGCACTGTTGACCAAAAAGGAAATGATTGCAGCAGTGCTTGTAGCATGTCACAGTGGTATGCATTCATGAATATGCTATTGCAGATCTTGTCTGTGGATCCCGCTTGCTTTTACAGGAATGACACTATATATACACACACACACACACACACACACACACACTTGCATTAACGTAGTACACCAGAATGACTTGTTTACTGTGATCGGTGGAGCGGAAAAAGATAGGACTGTCACAATAGCAAAGATTAACAATGCTGTTTTATGGACAGTTAACTTTACAGACCCACCCAAGCACCATGCCAGTTCCACACCAGTGAATAAACAGATTCACCACATGCCCACGTTGTCCTAGTTTCCCTGTTCCTGAAAATCTCCATTATGATAAACAACAATGGAGTACATGGAACGTGAATTCTGTTTGCTTTGTAGTTAGGCAGGTTCTCCACAATTTTTTTTTTTTTTTTAAATTGATGGAAATTTTAATTCATTATTAACCTTTCAATGATCATTTCATGGGTCAGGATAGTGGAATTTATGGATATTTATTTATACTGTAATTGCTATAATGTATACTTTGTTTTGGACAATGTCTAATGAAGAGATTAATAAAATGATGACACTGATGATTATGTTTTTTTCTTCTCCCTCTTATTCTTATTATTATAGGTGTGTATGTAGTGATGCAAACCACAGTGAACTACAACATTTAGAAGGTACAAAATCAGTTTTTGTTTTTCCTCATCTCATCTTGTTCTTATTTCTGTGCTCCTGGTAAGTTGGTCATGAACACTAATGCACCCAATTCAGAAGCTGAGGAATTCACAGCTGGCTGCCAATTTCCCATTCCAGCCCCTTGCCATAGCTCCCGCAGCCATGGCTGCGGATGTATGAATGTAACCCACCGCTTTTAAAATAAAAATAAAATAAAAGGATTGCCAAACTTGCATGACATAAAGGTTAGCTTTCAGGAGTAGATGATGAATAAATGAGAAGTGCCAGGTTTTTTTTTTTTTGATGAGGAATACTTGTTATGAGTTACTTTGCAGGATTTCAGTGGGAGAATTTCAGTTACATACTTGGTTACAAAGCAGTCAGGGGGTATTTCAGGTCTTGGATCTGTATTAATGGAATGCTCAAGCTTTGTGACTGGTAGTGATGGGAGAATATGACTTTATGACATCACAAACCAAACATTGTGTTTTGAGTTTCAGAGCAACACTTTGTAATTGGTTCAAAGAAGACAGTCATTGACAGCTTGTTGTAGCTCCAAGAAAGCACATTCTACCATGTGTGCAGTAGTGCACATTGGGTCTGGCAGTATAATGTAGGGACACACATGGTGGTTCAACCTCACTGGGAAAGAATGAATCCACAGGGCATGTGCAGTCTCTCTGCGCCAGCTGCGCATAAAGTGCAGTCCTTCAGCGCTACATCACAAAACATGCAGCTGAGCTACAGAATGAGAAGAAGCAGCATCACAATGTTCAGTGGACACAGACGTTTGACCATGCTCGTCTGAAATGCCGAGAGGTTACTAGCCTGTGGATATGTGAATGGGATGTTTTCAATTGGGTACCACTTGAGATTGCTGCACCTCTACCCATGTAGTTATAACTACTTTATTAACAACAAATGGTTACTGAATGGATAACATTTAAGTAATCAGGCTTTTCTTATGTTACCTGAATGTGCATCCATGTATACAATAAATCAGACATTTAATTCAGTTATTCAGTATGTTCTGTGGTGGAGGAGAGGAGCAAACCCCTCCGATCACTGTCCGATCCAGTCCTCTCCCTCAGCCTGGAGAAAATGCGGGGACTTGCGTGTTCTGTTTTTGCAATTTTCCTCCTAAAAGGCTTAAATAAAAAGGCCTTTGGCCAGTTTTTTGTTTGAATTTCATTGTATTTTCCTCCCGCTCACCACCTGGCTCAGTGGCCACACCTGCCACTGTGTCACAGTTCATTCCCCTTTAACACGAGGCACAGCCCAGAATGGTACAGTAGTATATACCTTTTTCAGATCTAAACCATATCTTATCCTGACCAATTCTGGTTCATGTGTTGGGATTTCCTTACAATCAATAGCAATCAATACAATAAAGGCCTTCCTCTCCAGCTCATGCACAAACTCTAGAAAATCCTCTGGACCTGCCTTTTCTTAGGGGAAACATTCACTACATTTGTATTGATACTCGCTGAATACAAAGACCTATGCCACATTGCTCTGTATTTGGGACACATGACTTCTTGATTTAAAGTATTGATTTTTAAAAGCACTGGTCAATTAGCAAACCTTTACCAGCCACCTAATCATGTAACCCTGTTAATTATAACCTAATGGAATGATCGAGGATGTGTGTTGGGCTTGCTGAGGTGTAAATTATTGGAGCCGTCGCAGAAGCCGATATCGGTGTGTACGTAAGATGCTTGCCAGTTAATTAAGACACACTGAGCGAATGCTGGCCATGGCAGTACTGGAACCTACATTTGCACCTATGAGGTCTGGATTGTTGCCAAGGCTCTTATTGGGCCACAGCAGCATTAATCAATCAATCAATCAATCATTCAATCAAACCGGGGCATTGGATATAGAGGCTCAGCTCTATTTTAGAGGAGGGGCATTTCACAGAAAAGAATTCAGGTTATTGCAGTCAGTTAGAGGATACGACTTGAAAGGCTGGAAAGAGCAGCAAAGACATCATCCGGAGTGATGGCGGTAGCCTCGACGAGAGGTGATCAAAATGTGATGGATGTTAGAGGGAGAGAGAGACTGAGAGAGCAAGGCATCCTAATGGAACGTCGTACACTTATACGAAACGCGGTATCAAATCAGCCATTTGCTCTTCAGAGCATCAAAAAAAAAAATACTCAAGCAGCAGTGAGGAAAATAACAAAAGAAAGACCTCTCCTCAGTGCCCTAATGGAAAAAAGAGAGATATACTTAAGGTGTAAATCTGCTTTGTCATGTCGCTGTATTTTGTAGCATTGAGCTTTAAACTTTGAAAAAAAAGAAGTGAAACTTTGAAGGCCAGAGTTTTCCAGGAGTGCATAGATCATACTGAACATACCAGTCTGATGAGGGAGCAAGTCGCCTTCATTGGATTAGCCGTGAACAGAGTGCTTGGTTTGTTGTGGGATATGGCTGCAGTAGAGGGGAAGGGTTTCTGAGTGATTCAGGGACAGATTCAGGGACAGTAGTAGTGTGGAGACTGTTGCACTTTGGGCAAGAAACTGAGATAGTGACCACATGGTAATGGTTCATCATGGGCACACACATCTGATTTGGCCATTTAATATCCCTATATGGATGACATGAAGTGGTCTTCTTAAATCTAGATCCAACATTTTCGCACATAAGACACGAGACATGAAAAAGAAGGCAGAAGAAAGGCGATTTTTTGTTGTGGGCATTCACAATCGCTTTGTGCTTTGTACAGGGAGCACGACATTTATCAGATGTTTTGTGCTTTACGGCAGAGAATGACTTCCTCAGCTTTCTCATTCTCAACACCGTTCTCCTGGAGGACTTCTTAATATGCAGGTTTGTTGATTATATATTCAATTCTTTTTTAAGTTATTTTTTAAAAACATTTATCTATACATTTTTATAAGGTTTACTGGAATACCTAAACTCTTTCTGCGCACAAATTCAGGTTGACTAGTTGAAGGGAAGGTGTGTGTCGGGGGAGTGTAGCTTTTGCAGAAAGTGACAAAATTGGCTTACAAGTGTGCCAATATCAAGGATGCAAACAGCACAGCACTTTACCGGAAGGTTAATATGAATAACTATGTGTGAAACAAAATACTGTTTGGGTTCTTTACCCTCTCCTCAAACAGATAAATAAAGGAAATAAAATGTGAAGCACTGCAGAAATAGCTCATATTAGCAGAGTGCCAGGTGAGTTTTTCCAGGCTAACACTGTTTAATGTTTAGCACATCAGTTCTTCATGGTTTGTTATTTGATTTTTGCCTGAAATCATCAATGTCTTTGAAAAAAAAAATACACGGATCACTGAAAATATCCATTTTAATTGCAGGAACTACCTGCGCAAGCATTTCTACATTGATGTGCATTAGTGTAATTGAGACTATGGCTTACTAAGCTTATTGAGGATTTACCTCTCACAAGGACGATTTATTAATATTTAAGTTACAGTCGACTCGTTAATGTCAGTTTGTTAATAAAATAAAAAAATAAAATGGTACTGGAAAAAATGCATATATTTTCGTGTGTTTTAGTGTTTTGAAAATGTATATTATGTGTATGCAAGCTGACTTAATAATAGGCAATGGAGAAATCTGTTTTGTAGGTGAGGAGGCTTAAAATGTGATTATTTCTATGTATAAATTAATAATCCCCTCAGCTGCTGTCCCTGGCGCCTGTAAATATGTCTTGTCCCTCAACATGGGTGGCAGGATTTCCTTAGAATGCCATTTGGTTCAACAGGAAGAGGACACAGCTCTGTGATATCATATCCTGTGAGACTGCCGCTAAGTTGCTGAGGTTTTGGAAAAATGTTGTGGACGATTGTTTCAAGGTGGCGCCTGTGATCGGCTTCCCCTTGCACGGTCTCCAATATGCCCCAAACCCCAAATGCTCTCATTTTTGCACAAGGTTAAATGTGACTCTTCCAGTTTGACTCATGGGAGTCAATCTGCTTCCTGTCTCCTCCCAATCTCAGCTGCCTGAACTATGGAAAAACAATGTCAAGGAAATAATACCACATACTTAGTTTCCGTGTACACAATCCACAAACAAGCTACGGCTCTGATTGGACATGCCATTACTGCACCCCGTCCTCTTCCATAGTAACCCCAGAACCTTCTATGACCTTTAACCCAAAGTAGGGATCACAGGATGAGAAAAGAGGTCTGAAGAGATTCAGGTGACAGTTTCTTAATCAGGACCAGATAGCCAGACAGTAACAACACCGAACACCAAGCATCTGCTAACCTCTAGCCTTCAATCCGCACGTTAAATTCAAAACAAAATTTCTGCCCTGCGTAAACCCAAATCGCTTGCTGGTGAGCTTGCGGACAGAGAATAACACCTGGCTCCAAAGTGGTCTGACTGAATCCAGGCCAAGGAATTCAGTACACTCTAACTCAGTGTACCCTGGCTGAGCTGAACCTGCATATGTTTATCCCTGACGATGCTAATGATGCTACATGATGCTAATGCCACCAGAATAAACTGAAACGACATTTAAAATAAGCGTTCCCTCATAGACAACAAAGTGAGGAACGCAGCAGCCAAAGTCTGCCTGCAGAGAGCCTGAATCAATACTTGCAGGAACCAGGCTGTGAGCAGCAAGTGTTGCATCCTCTAATGAATAGCCACTACTTGACAAGGCACAACTTCTTTTCTCTGGTAAGAGGCAGCGAGACGGGTTGTGGAGGTGCTATCCGTCTCAGCAGACATTATGTCTCTCAAAAGTGGAATGTGAATTATGGCAGTTACAAGGCAGTGTCCTCACCATAAAAAGAATGCTTTCACCAACAAGAAAAAGCACATTTGCTTCCTCAAGAAAAGCTGTGTAGAGGAGTTTCTTTGTTCACCAGTTTATCAGTCGTGACCAGTTGGGCAGCAATGATGAATATGAACATACCATGGCCAATTTTAAGGGTTGCCTATCGTTTTGTAGTGTTGTAAAGGCACGTGTTGCTTTGTTTTCAGCTTTTTATTTTTCTCACTAGAAAAGATTTTTTTTTTTGGTTTGGTATTTCGTTGTGGATCTCTGTCCTCTCTTCTTGACCTCATCCTAAAGAGAGTAAAAAAAAAAAAAAAAATAGAAAAAAAAAGTCTGACTACATGTCAACAATATCCAGCCAAGTGGTTGGTAAGTTTGAGGACATTTATTCAAATTCTGAGGAGAAGAGCATGCAGAAGTCAAAACAATGTATGGTCTCTTGATGAACAATTCCCTCAAACAAGCAGCAAAAATTATGTGAGTGCAGTGAATATTAGATTCTTTGCATTGTTTCAGGGTCTTCCTTGCTGTATTTCTATTTTTTTCCTATGTTGACTTTTGATCCTTTTTTGCTCATGTCAAAAGGAACATTTCAGTTTTAATGACAGTCTCTTCAGAAATTCCCATGCCAGTCACATTCTGAATTTCTTACATTATCTTTTGCTTCATAATTGGTGGACTTGAGAGAGTCAAAGTTGTGTTACAATAAAAACATTGTGGGTTTACTCTAAAGTCAGTGGATGAAAATAACAAAAAAAAAGTTCATTTTATAAAAAAAAAAAAAAAAAAAAATCAAAGGAACGGAACAGGGCCGCTGGAATGAGACAGTTGTCGTTCACATGAACTTATGACAAACATCACCTGCAGAGGACGATTATTAAAGGTGTAATTAAGTATATCAACCGCCACAGACGGTCCAATTAAAACGCCACAGACTTCAGGCTGTTCAGAACAGATGGTTTTTCAGTCTCAGGGAGGTAAACACATAAGCAATAATAAACACCATAAAGCTTAAAGGTGTTTTTTCTTTTTTTTCTATATATATATATATATATATATTTTTTTTTTTTAATCTCACTATCCTTCCAATACAACTGTGGAATGGAATTTCCATCCTTTTGTTATTGTTGTTGTCATTACTGCATTCCATTTAAAAGGGTGCCGAAATGAAAGCTCCAAAACACCCAGTGTGAAGCCACAGGGGGTCCACTGAAGGTGGCTGGATGAGGGGAATGGCTTGGTTAGTTTGATTGCTGCTTGTGCCGAGGAAGAAAGAGGCTGGTGTTACACGGGGGTCAGAGAGGGAGCTGGGAATTGAAGTGACCTGCCTGTTTAGTCACTGACTCTGGTTCATACCGTGGAATCATAGTGGTCTGGCCATACATAGAACTGCAGCATCTTGCTTTTATTCAGCCCGATGGCTTTGCTCCTGAACTGTCTGATAGGCATGTTTAGATATTTAACACATTTAAAACAGGCTCCTAAATCTGCAAAACAATGGCCACTGATACTTCCCATACCAAGCGATTTTGTGTGCTCAAAGACCTTGTGGCCTGTGGTGATTCGCCACAGAGCTTATTTTATTCTATTTTTTTTTCACTGTGGTTATAAATGATTTACTTCCCAGGCTTAGGCAGGGCATGTGACATCATTGTGAATCAAACTCTCTGTTCGCAAGCAGCCCGGATTATGGCGGGAATGTCCGGACCAGAGCTGCGGTCGGGCCTCTGACAAACAGCTAAGTATACGCCACTGGCAAGAGGCACGCTGTCTACGGAGTCCACCGGGTGGGGGGGGGGGTTTGTAAGACCCATGGAAGGTGCTGATGTCACCGTCTGTGCCCGATGGCTATCATGCACTGAGATCTGTGAAAAGGCCGAGTCCGAAATACCACCGAACAGTGACGGACTGTCTGAAGCAAGTCCAGCTGTGTGTCACAACTGGGGGCTAATGCAGAAACACAGTCTGTAAAATCAGAAATGAAATTCCGCTGAACAAATTAAATAATGCCATTTAAGGTTAATTACTGGGTACACATGAATTTTTGCCAATCTAAAAAGGTCAAAATGCGACTTAAAACAACATTTTGTCATTACATTATATCATTGATGCGGTTCATACTTCAGAGATAAACAACACTAGATTAAACATGAAAAGTAGCCTTGATTCATTAATCTCACACAATAACTGACAAAAGCATTAACAGACAAACTGGATATCTGGCAAACGCGGTCTAAAAGCCCTAATTTGCTCAACATTGGCGAGGTAAGTGACTTCACACTTTACTTCTCAAAAACAATTGTTTCTAATCGAATGCAATTTGAACTGAAACCAGCAGTACTCATTGGCAGTTCTCCAAAGTGTTTCTAAAAGTACAGATTTTCTTTCCTTTTTCTTCTGAGGAGATGTATCAAACCAAAGGAGACATCGGTTGTTTTCAGGCTTCTGAGAATGCCTCAAAATTCCCTTTGCGTTCCCTTCAGTGCTGACTCTGGCCAATTTACTTCGAGTTCACATAAATGGCCGGTCATAAGGGGCATTTCTGTTTGACCTAGTGTAAAATTAAGGCAACTAAAAACCAGATGAAAGCATCATTAACTGTGACCATTTATGAAGAGAAACAAAACAACAGCAAAACATAAAGAAATAAACAGTGATCATGTCCCGCTAGTATGATAAATGTTTTCCACTATGCTATCTCTGGAAGCAATGCCAGGAAGAGCTGTCTGCCATAGAGAGTGTGTGATTGCGTGTGTGTGTGTGTGTGTGTGTTTAGACATAGGTACAGAGAGATAGACAGTGTTGGATTGGTGTGTGTATGTGTGTATTTGTGTGTGTGTGTGTGTGTGTGTGTGTGTGTGTGTGTGTGTGTGTGTTTTAGACACAGGTACAGAGAGATAGGCAGTGTTGGAGCCGTGCGTGTGTGTGTGTGTGTGTGTGTGTGTGTGCGCGGGGTGACGTGGACTCCCTGCACAACAGTGCCCCCTTGTGGAAGAGCAGACTCCACGATAACCACTCCAGTAGCTCACACCCTCCCTGTCACCGTGTCATCTCCCAGCTGTCATCTCCCATAGACAGGCTGCTGTAGACAATGCCACACTGTCTGCTGCTCTGACCTGATTTCACTGTCCCTTCCACTCTCCACCCTGTGAACAGCGGATTTCTTTCATCTTCATTCAGATTACACAGTTTTTGCCCAGAATTACCGACACCCCCCCCCCCCCCCCCCCCCAAAAAGTGAAGCTTGATGATGATTTGTCAGTTCTTAGCCATTTTCGTTAATAGAAGGAAGCATGTGTGTATATGTTTAGCATCTACCCATTTGAACGATCCTCGTATTTTGTTTTTATTTATTAAGTTTAAACAACTGTCGCATTTGACAACGCACATTTCGGTATTCATGAGGCTAAACTCGTCCCATAAGCTTTCCATTACCTGCTTAACCATCTTCTAAGTCTTTAGTACCATTCATTCTCAGTTTCCCTTACGTGCTAACAATGCCTGTATAATGCAACAATGTCTATGACATTAAACAACTATTTATTTATTCATTTGTTAATAACTTTTCTAATTTATCCACTTGCATTTTCCATGGACCCCCAGAACCCGGAGCCTCTCTTTACTCTGTCTTCCGTGATGTCAGGACTCTGAACTGATGAGAGCGTAAGTGTCTCTCAGGCCACTGGCAGCAAGAGACGCTAAACCATCCACTGTTGAAAACGCAGGATATTGACAAAAAATACAATTTTATTCTCTGCTGCGTGAATTCATGACGCTGACATTTATAGATCACAGGATGAATTTGCTTCATAAATCAAAATAATGGCTCATAAATGAACAGTTTGTAATATATGACACTAATTTCAAAGACGGATGTTCTCATCGCACATGTACTGTATGTACACACACACACACACACACACACACACAGGCAGGCAGACAAAAAGGTACAAACACACACACACAGGCAGACAAAGAGGCACTCACTCACACACACACACATACACACACACACACACACACACACAGGCAGACAAAGAGGCACTCATACACACACAGCTCTGTGTACACACAAATAAACACTGTGGACCTTACTGAGTTCTGTTAAATGGGCTATTCGACAGGGGGTCAAAGTTCACTGTACTCACAGTTGTTATGGGTTTGATTGTCCAGTTGCCCTTTCCAGAGCAGGTCAGCGCTGTCCCCATTCAGGGTCCCTTCACAGGGCCGATGGTCCAAGGTAAAAAAAAAAAAGAAATAAAAAAAAAAACCTGAAAGTGAATGTACCAGAGGGTTTAAGCAGAGCTAAGGCCTATCCATGTAACAGCCATGACAGATTTAATGAAAATACAGACCTAGCCAAAGGATAGCTCTGGAATCAGGTTAGCACATGGTTCACACACTTGTTCCAGAAAACTACATTTGTTACAGAAAAAAAGAAATCAAGAATGAGCAACAATCATGAGGAAAATGTATAAAATATAAAATGTTCAATGTTGAAAGAGAGCACATATAGTCTGCATACGAATCTGTACATATGTATATTACATTAATATATTTGATATAAACTCTTAAGTGAAATTCACACTGAGTATTTTACTGTCTATGAGAACGGGAAATGTTATTTTCTTGATAGTTGTTTGTGTGTGAGGTTTTTTGATTGCCTCATTGCATAGCGCAGGGCTGTCTCCGTGGCGGTTGGGGGGGGGGGGGGGGGGGGGCGACGCATCGTTCTGTGTGTGAGTGGGTGATGGGGTGCTCACTGGCCTCAGCCCCCAGGGACCGGGCTTTAGCTTCCTTATTAAAAGAAGCTTTCATGGCTTCATCGCATGGGCAGAGGAGAGGAGAAACCGTACCACAGGGTTCAGCCAGGCTGAGGGCGCGGAGTGTGTCTGTGGAACGTGTGTGTGTGTATGCATGTGTGTGTGTGCATGTGAGTTGTTCATCTGTGTGCGGGTGTGTGTGTGCGTGTGCATGTGTGTGCAGGCGTGTGTGTGTGTGTGCGTGCATGTGTGTATACATGTATGCATGTGAGTTGTGTGTGTGTTTCTGTGTCTGCCTGTGAGTTGTGTGTGTATGCGTGTGTGAGGTTGATGGGAGTAGGTGGGTAGTGGCGCAGGCCAGGCGTAATGAGAAAACGAGAGAGCAGACTCTGTCACCGGGGAGGCAGGAGTCTATTGGGAAATCTCCTCAGACACAGGGATTAGATCATTTAGAAATTCAAACCAGTCCCCCCCCCCGGTCTGGCCGCTCATCCTTCTCTCTGCACTCGCGCCCCCCCCCCCCACCTCCACCAACCCCTCCCACCCCACACCACCTCCTTCTGTCCCTCCCTGCAGAACCTTTAACAGTAATTGAGCCTTCCAGCCCACCTCACTAATTTGCGCGACTGTACCTACCGGTAACCTGAGAGAGGGTATAAAAACCGAATGACGCGCTTGGACACGATATGCTAATTGGCTTTCGTCCTCCGGTTGGGCCTAGCAGAGGACTCACCATGGAGAAATAACTACCGGTCATCTTGCTGCCTGAAAAAGGATCATAATTTGTTGCAGAAAACTGTGGCTGCGAACTGCGAGGGAGAGAAAACAGGGTTTTTTTTTTTTTTCTTTTTCTTTTCTGGATAGGTTATCAATCAGAGTAAACAAGTATTATTCATTCGAAATGATGATCGTACATCACTCTGTGGCCTGACGGTTGCGCCCCTCTAGTGAAGTCGATGGTGTTCAGTTTTTTTTTTTTTTTGCGGCCACAGATTTGTTTGGATCGTCTGTCGGGTCGCGGAGCTCTTCGGTGATTTATACTGTGTTTGTAACTTTTACGTTCTCCTCAAGGATCTGATTTCTTCAAATGCCAAACCATTGAAAATTAAGTATTTGTCCCAGCCCTGACTTATGAGGAAGTCCCACCCATAATTCAATGTGGTGACCTTCAGCAAGGTAATATCCATAGCTCTTCACTTTCCTGCAATCAATAATGAAATGATGTCCTTGGAATTGTGGGATGGATGGCCAGGGTGGGGTATTATATTTGGTGAGGGGAACAGAAGGGCCCAATAAACTATGCGAGAGAGGGACCATTTCCCTGACTGCTTCCCAGAGGCACAGGCCCACAAATGGCAACGATAGATAATAAGATTGATGAATAGGCTAAGTGATTCCTAGCACCTCAAAGCAGATGTGTGCATTAATTGATAATCCAGTGTAAACAATGTGCCAGCTGGAGACAAAGGCTAGGATTCAATCAAGACTCCTCCTCAACTTTTCCTTACAAATAAATACAAGTGGTTATTCTTTTTTTCCCCTTTACAAGTGCAATTTGGTGAAATAATTTAACTCAGATTACCAAACTCTTTGTGAACAGAAAAGTAACTATATTAATTAATTGTGAAATAAAGGACATATGCAGATTGGATATGGGCCTTTATCTCTCCAGCTGGTACATGTGTTTGCAATGGATTTTCATGATACCAATTAAACCTCACATCTGAGCCGTCACACGGCAGGTTTTATTCTCAGCTCTGAAGAGCACGACCGTCTGGGAAGTTATTTTGGAAGCTGAAACTGGATTTCTGTATTTTGTTGCTCTGGTGTTTATACATATAGTTTGTACATATAGTAATGTACATATACATTAACAAGGGCTTTCAAGCTGAAATGTATATGATTGTTGAATGCTTTAAATGTCTGTGCTTGAGCTGCAGAAGTTTAAGGATGTGGACATGCGATGAATCTACCTCACTTTCACTTTTACTGCCCTACATTATCCCGGGTGCCAGTTTCAAGGCATTTGACAGTATTGATGGACAACTAAAAGTGTCATAACACCGTAAATGTGTAGGTCTTCAATAAACTGTCACTCGCAGACTTGCCATAAAGAACAGAATAATTTTTTTATAGGTGGGGCAGAAGACATTGATTGTTTCACATTAATGAGTTACTGGAAGCATTGGTTAGCTCCACCCATTTTTAGTGTTGCACTACTTTATTCTCCTATCACTGTTTGTTGGTAAGCGCTGCTCTAAATTACAAAATAACATGACTGGATACAGAAGGCCTCAATGATTTGACCAATCATATAACTTCCAGTCCTCCCAAGAGCTCATCTACAGAACTGCTATGCAATCACGTTCTTGTATACTTGAATTTTGTAACAGTGGTTGATTCATCAACAATTATTTATGTTTTTTTTTTTTGTTTTGTTTTTTTTTTTTTGTGTGTAGAAGTGTCTTCATGTTGCCAATTTCCTTGCCTCTGTGGTCTCTTTCCTTTCTTTCTATGCAAATTGCTAGGATACAAGTGGTGCATTATTGTGACATCATCAGCTCTAAGAATGTTGGGACAATGAAGTGTAGGGGCAGAGAAGGGCATCCATGGGTGAACTGACACTGTCAGCCCTCAAGGTTGTCATGCATAGATGTCATTCTGTGAGGGTACTGCAATGTTACCGCATGGTCTGCACTGTGCATTTTTTTATTCGTTTCTTTTTAGTAAAGTCATTACGTTACAGCAGCTGTGCAGTTGTGTTTGAGATACACATTTTATGATTAAACCCAAAATCACAAACAGCTTTGTAAAGACACTACCTGCTGTTTTTATTATTTTTGATGCATTGTAATATCTCCCAAAGGAATCATCTATTGTTTACCACGTGTACCGATTACATATGAGGTAGATTGTACCCAAGCGTACGCTAGAAACGGGAAACAGAATGGGTAATGTTTTTTCTTTTTAAATTATACTACTACATGAATAAATAATTAATGATTTTAATTGAGCCCTACATATGGAAGCTATGACATTTGAATGATCTGATCAAACATAAATAAACCTGAGATCCATAACAAGTTGCATATAAAAGTACAGCTGCTCTCCACACTTCCATTTAGTAAAGCAATACAATCAATGCATTTCGGTTCAGTGGTAATACTTATAGGTACTAACTAAAAGAGCTCCGTCCACAGTGCTGCAGCAACTGTTATCATTTACAGCCTTCACTGCAATTGCTACAGTCGTCATCATCCTATTTTCAGGAAGTGAGAAGAAAAAAAAAAGTTTATTATCCCAGTCAATAGAGTCAATGTGGTCTTTTGAATATTCTTTATTATTGACATGATAATGAAACACTGACACATTCACAACTGGTGATGCCATCTTTGTATACGTGCATGAAACTCGACTGGCACAAGATTGAGCTACAAAATTTTTTTTTTGCCCCCCCCCCCCCCCCCCCACCCTTTGTTATGAACACCTGCAGTATAATCCATGTTTCTGCAATGGTGATAACAGGGAGAGAGAGAGAGAGAGAGAGCGAGAGAGCGAGAGAGAGATAGAGATAGAGAGCTGGGTGTGTTAGGGGTGTGGAGTAAGTGGGTCAGGCCCTGTGCTGGGGAAGGAGAAGGCCCTGGGCCAGACTGGCTTAATGAGCTGCAGCGCTCGGCCTCTGGAACCTCCTCCAGGCTCCTCGCTGCCCGGAGAGCTCACCCCTGTTCTCCGTGCTCCGTGACCTTCTCCGTCTCCTCTCCCACCTCCGTCGATTCATCTTCCTCTATGAAATCTGCAAGCAGGACCCCGTTAAACCAACCAATTGGTGTCAAGGATTTCCCTCAGTCTGTGCACCCACCCCTCCCCTCGACCTAACACACACAGACATGCACACATACTACTCGGTACCGATCTGTATATCTCTTTCTCTCTTCTGCTGTCTCTCTCCATCACTCTCCCTATTTCTCTTTCTCTCTCTGCCTCCTCCTCTCTCTGTCTCTGACACACGTGTGCGCACACACACACACACACACACACACACACACACACACCCAGATAAAGATACATATAAACAGCTTCATAACAATCTCTCTCTCTCCTGCTTGCTTTATCACTCTCTCTCACTATCTATCTCTCACCCTCTTTCTCTCTCTCTCACACACACACACACACACACACACACAGTCATGCGGACACTCACGCTCTCTCACACACACACACAGACACACACCTCAAAACTGTCAGGACACTAAAATAAGCATCTCCTTGGAGCAGAGGGAATAGTCTGGGTTTTCTGAAGATGCTCCACAGCAGACCAGAGAAAAATGACATTGAAGTAATGCACAGTAAAGTTATGCCTGCTCGGATCCGATGGGAATCAGTCTTGATGACTGTGGTCATATATTTCAAACTGAAATATCTCTTCAAATTCCTTCAAATTGGACAGCTACAGCAGTAAAGAAGTCCACACTGTGCCATATCTGTGAGCAAAGCCTGTAAGCTATTTCCAGCATCTCTCATCTCCGCACTCTCCCTTTCTCCTTCTCTGTATTCAACAAATTCTCACAAAAAAGAAATAATGATAATAAAAAAAATCAAATGTAAAACAGCACAAAAATTGTTTTTTTTTTTTTTTTGTCAGTAATTACCTTGATCAAATTTTGCTCATTGCTTGTACATTTTGCTGCTTCCCATCTATAGTGTAGTAGGTCTCGTTCCCATGGGTTATATGTTCAATAGGAGAGCTCAAGTGGATGCTGTTCTCTGTTGGCCTTCAGTTTGCCCATTGTAAACTAGGGAAAAGTTTACAACGTGTGTGCTCTGTCAGCAGTCAGGGAAGCAGTGTTATTATTTGTTTATTTGTTTGTTTGTTTGTTTGTTTTCAGTATGGAGCCATGACAGTGGGTAGTGCTGTTTCCTCTCAGTCCCAGATCATGCGCATACTTGTATCTCTCTTTTTTTACGACCATGAAGGTCAGCGCATTAATGTTTGACAAGCATCTGCTACGAGAGCCTGGCAGGCAAACATCCCTCATAAGCAAGCAGAGGGCCCGAGAGCATGCTAAGACGCTTACGCAGTGTAAAGCAGAGGACCGATGACCAGCCGATGACCGCTTCTCTGTCTCTGTAATCCCATCAGATCGAATCCAATAACGTTTACGATTGAAAATGAGGTTTAAAGTCATTACTTAACAGTGGCTTTGATATCTGTGCTTTGTTTTTGTGTCCTTTGTACATTCTGCCTAAATTCTAAAGCTTTAATCCTCTTTTTTATTCTTTATTTCTTTCTTTTCAGATTTGGAATAACAATTATATTTTTATGCATCCTTTCGCACAGGCATCTTAGTCAGAGCCGGCTTTTGATATGGGCAGGATATAGACTCCAGAAAGTAGTACAAGAAACCACACCAAGGGATAGGACACCTGCAAGGACAGCACTTGCTTTCAACCATGTTACATTCTTTTAACTGTATGTTAACCAAATGATTTAAAGGTAATAACTCAATACTTGACCTGGCTCACTTGAAAAAGAGATGAACTGCTTTTAACATAGTGTTTCTCCTTCCATGGTTAGGGCGTGAGTTCATTGTGTCTGTGTTCATTTGGATTGTGAATAAGCAGCAAGTGAAATTCTTAGATTACATTTGCAGGTGTGGATCCATTCTCTTTTGTATTGAGTCCTCTGACAGTCTGCAGCAAAAGGATCCCCCATTCGAAGCTTTAATTTTCGCTAACCCAAAGTCATCATATTTGCAGAAAGATGTTTCCACCTAAACAATTATTTTGTTTGACAATGTCATCCGCCTCTGGAGCCCATCTCAGGGTCACAGGTGCATCCAGCTCAACTCTCAAAGGCAAGCTCTGGCAGTTTGAAAAGAAAGGGCGAATTCTATCAGAGCCGACGGCCAGGCATCGGGCCTTGAAAGCCGAGTTCTCGCATTGTACGCGGTGACATCTGTGGTTGGAGACGGGTCCATCGTCCCACAGTCGATTGGGACAGGAAGTCAGCGCGAATGTTTTTTCTGTCGTGTCGTGGGTCCAGAGGTCACTCGGACCCGGCCTCATCTTGTTATGCTTTGTTGTCTCTGTCTGCTTTTGTTGTGAGTCACCCTGTGGGTGGCGTGACAGTGGGGGCAGCTGGGTATTTATTTTATGTTTTTTTTTTTTTCATTGCAAGGTCAGCTGCCAATGGAAAGCCAGGGAGGTAACGGGAGAGGGGGGCTAACTGGGTCTCGTGGAGCCGTGGCTGTCAGTGATTAATCTTTATCCAGTTAAAAGACTCTTTCCCCCAAGCTGCTGTCTAATGGGCCATGTCCTCCGTTTGATTATTTTGGGTTCTGTTCCTTCTTTAATTAATATTCGATGCGTTGAGGAGGGGAGAAGGCGAAGAACAGATTGGTGATGCTCACGGAGGAGAGGAAGTGGCGGAGGGGTGTTGAGGGAGCCTCGCTTCTGCCGAAGCCAGATGTCGTGTGACAGGACTTCCCGTGCAGTGCGAGGACGGGGTCAGAATACAAAAACAAAAACAAACTCCGCTTTTTTTTTTCTTTTGTCTGTACCGTGGATTCCCCATGTGGGAAACCAAAGCAAGAAAGATAAATGCATACATCAAACATCAACACCCACCTCCGTGTTATAATTTCATAACATAACCGATACGCAGGTCATACAAACACTGGATTTGTCTGGATTTGAATTGCAATTCTCAGCTGCTCACAAAGAGCTGCATTATTACTTTTATTTAACATTTGTGTATGTGTATGTATATGTGTGGGTGAGTGGGTGGGTGTATGCATGCACCTTCAAATTGATATTTGGTCATAACTTAGTCTTATATCCCACAACGTGTATAGCATAATTCTAAGAAGGATTTAAAGATCTTCTGAAAGGAACGGGAAAACCAACACCTTATTTTATTAGTATTCATTTATTGTTCGTTAGTCATATTATATTGCCTACCCCTGTATGTACTCAGTGATCATTGAACAGTAATTTGGATGTCCAGATATCCCATAATTCATTTGGTCCTGCTGGCCTCATTAGACTAAGATTAAGCAGCATTCTGGCACAGGGTCAGCAGTTCATCTTCTTTAAAGGAGAAAAGGACAAAGTCGGCATGGTTTTGTGATGCGGCACATCACAAACACCAAGACTACCCTACCTCTGCAGACTGAGGAAATGAACTGCAAATAAAGTTAATTAAACAGAGCATGCCCTTCCCGCAGAGATGAGGTTACCGTTTGGCCAAATTAAATTCTGACCTAACCTAAACTCCCACAAAATGAACCAGCAGGGAAATTAAAGAGCACGCTTTCAATGCCCAGCCCAACCGGGTAATTGACTGAGTGACCAGTCAATAATGGATATTGACCCCTGAAAGTCTCCAAGGGGTCAATAAGTATTCTTAAGCTCTGTGTGGGTGAGCATTCCCCTGCTTTTCTGAGGGATCCAGGGAATATGGCAACCATTGCTGTTGTAACTCCTGATTAAAATAAAAATTGTGTTCATGTTTATTAGCGTTTCTGGTCAAGGTTGGTGCAGTTGATGAATTTTAAATGAAAAAAAAAAAAAAAAACATCCTCTTCTACTTGTGTTTCTGTAACAATGCACTGTAGATCAGAAACCCCATAAGAGTATCACTTATTATGTATTAATTTATACTTTATACTAGTTTTAATTGTATTTATTGATGAATCCAAGGTGAGGAACTCAATAATATGCCACTGTGAAATAGATATTTGCACATTACTCATTGATTTGGACATGGGAAATAGTCATATACGTTTTATGGCTGTTTGTTCTCAAAATTGGTACCTGTGTCAAATACCTTCATGTGGCAGGTTTCATGGACTCAAGGTGAGAGAGTGAGCGGAGTGCAAAATTCAAGATGGTCTGTGTGATGTTGGCAGCAGTTAACCACCCCTGAGTGATTTTTCTTTTTCCTTGTTTTATTCATTTAACTGCAAAAGCAGGAGTGGTTTACTCCATTTTTACCACAGCAACATGTCACATATGAAGCACTCTACCACACCTAGACAGACAATTTTGTTGCCATGGTTTTTTGTTTGCCAGTTGAATGTTTAACTGATAATGGAATGTTGGGATTTTCAAACATATACATACAATATCTTAGTGGTGATGAAGTCATTTCTACTGGGCATACTTCATGACCATGCATAATGTGGTTTGTATGGTAGTTACAGGAGACTAATCCCCTCAACCAATCAGCATCATGGATTCAGTCAAGCTATGGTGGTATGTGTCATGCATGTTCTGTCATACTAAAATGGTCAATATTCAGCAGGAAGAAACAGACACACACACACACACACACAATCTTTCAAAGCTTCTAACTGGCAGAGAAATGTCATCATGTTTGCCATTAAATTAGAAGCTTTGCAATTTCATTATACAAACAATGAAACAATATCACAGAAGTCACTGTTTGAATCTTGCGAATAGCATTCCCTCACCTAGAAATCCAATTCAATTTCCCACCCAACATAACGGCAAAATGCGTATTGATCCTCCCAGATGTATGCTACGTGACTCTCTTTGGAAAAAAAGAAAAGGTGACCCCAATCCACCCTACTGAAGTCAGAACAAGTAAGGTAAATATCATGTATATTACTAAGTTACAACACATTTGCTTGGGTCTTTTGTCTAGTCTGACGATCATGTTATTTACCTTATTTATTTGATTTTGAGCCAAGCTTTCAGTTCTCAAAATTAAGATTAAGCCAAAGAGAACCCATCTGGAAGAAGCCATCGTGTTTTCTCATTTGGAAATGGTTGTACAAGAAAGTAGCTGCAGTGGCATGAACAGCAGCAGCAAAAATAGCAATGTGTTAAAACCAGCAGTAGCTCAGTCACGTACATTATTAAACAGTAAAGCTAAGTGGTCATAACAACTACATTATACTTCACGGATAACCATATTGATCTTATGTTATGAAGAAAATTAAATGATGAATATTTATTTGATGAATATGATGAAAATTAAAATGTCACATGAAAATAAAAACTGGAAGTTTATTTTATTTCCTTTTTTTTCAGTGTTCACAAAATTCATACCAATTGCTTAGTCAGCAGACAGACAATAATATGATACACAATATGCAGACTGTATGTATGCATGCTTATCCATAATAATGACTAGCACTCGACTAACTCCCATATTCCACACGATGCCAAGCGCTCATTGCCCATGCCATGCGTAAGGACCCAGGCCTGGCACCCACTGTTGCATTGTGGGTAATATATTTTTATTTTTTTTTTACCTCTTTGACGGGCCCCACAGTGCTGTCTCAATAAAATATGAATAAGTATCATTTCAGGGACTTTGGTTAGACGGTTGACCTGAAGTTAAGAGATATCACATGGGCGCGCTGGTTTAAGTAATGCTTAATGCTGTCCATCACTAAGCAAATCCATTGCTCTTTAAGTGTGAATACAGACTGTAGTGTGAGACGAATCTCATTTATGCAGCAAATTTGTGCATTAACTCAAAGAGCCTTCCAGAGATAATTAATCGTTAGTTGTGTTTAATTTTGAAGCCAATTTCAGACAAATTATCTCTCATGTAAAGCATATTTAATATTATTGTGAGAAAAGGGAAAATTAATATATTAACACAAGTTAGCATATCTTCATTGAATGCCAACAACATACATACAAGAAAACAGTATGTCTTCTCTGAGTATTAACAAGCAATAAAAATAATTAAAAGAACATAAAGACTGAATCTCACTGTCTTTCACACACTACTTCTCGCTCCCTGCCATTGCAGAAGTGTTTGTATTGATGTAGTTATGAATTTATATATTTATACATGATTATTTTTTTTTTTCTTGATGTGAGTGGAGACCTGTTCAAAACAATAAGTGCTTGCTGACAGCAGAGTGAGAAAGAAATAGTCATTATAGAGCAGACAACGCTGTCATCAAAGCCCTTTTTTATGTAGCTAGGCATAAACGCAAGTTCATCTGTCCACAGTCTATTTATCTGACCATATTATCTGTGCTCAAGGTGCGCCTTGGGACTAAATTGCTGCACATTCATTTTGGATTTGTATTTTCCATTCTTGCCACCATGAATAACATCAACTTTGTAATTTAAATTCTATTGCAGATAAGCAGGGAATTATATGTAATCTGCTTTACACAATATTGTTTGCTGCCTGGGAATGCTAAACCCAAAAGTGTGTTTATTCACATAGTAATTATCTTATTTGGTGAGTAAAAAGAGATTAAATTAAAGTTTACATGTATTTTCATATTGCCAAGGTACATTTTGAACATTTCATACCAGATTCATTACTTGGATATTACTTGGATGTTTCTGTGATCTGTGGCAGCAAATACACTGATTATTTGACACATTTGCAAATGCACACACACTCACACGCGAGCACGCACACATGTACGCATAAACACTCACACACACATGCATACACGCACACACACACACACACACACACACACACACACAGTGTATCCATGTATTCTGATTATGCCAGGCATCTGGTTTGGTTTTTGTGTTTGATCCTTTACACAATCACTGGTGTGGTGATTTCTGTTCTTTGTGCACAAAATATAATCATTACTGTAATACCAGTTTTCAGGTGTATGAATAGTCTGTATCTGATATTTGATCAAATGTCACCATTTTTAGGGAAAACAAAGAAATATAGACAGAAAGGATGAAATTGGACTCTGTACTATTTGTTGAACATAATTCCTTTCTGTACTGGTTAGTTTGACTGTTTTCAACACCAGGCACAATACAAAAAGGATAAAACTGGACTCTCTGTAGTGTTTGTTTACATTACAAATGCACAATTCTTTACTGTACTGGTGAGGTTGTCTGTTTCCAATGCCTGGCATGATTAGGAGAGGCAAAACCCCCCCATGAAGGCATTCAGAGACGTCTGTGTTCCAATACAGACAGGTTTCTTTGTCCCACATCGGTATCCTAGATCCCAAGGCCGTATCCTTGTATTTATAGGTGTAATTATGTTTCTGATTTACTGTAAGGGCTTTGAATCCTCTAATTTAATGCGGTGGGTATTTCTCACGTGGATGCGTATGAATTTTCAATGTACAAAAGCATTGCCTGTAATTAATGGTGGCGCAGCCATGAATCAGGGGGCATGTGGGAGAGGATTGATTGCTTTATTTCTGCAGGTGTCAGTAATCAGACTGACGTGCGCGGGTTTAAGGATTAACTGCAAAGGGCAACCAGGCCGTCCTCATTGACAGGGTGTCACGAAGCGCCAGGCCTCACAACATACCTGCGGTGCTTCCCCATCAACCTGAGCATCTTTAACGCCTGTTAATAAATGATTTAAGCAAGAGAGATGTTTAGGTTCAAATAACATAGGTGGGGGGGTACACGTCACAGTCAGTCAAGAAGGCCAAGGTTAAGGTCCTCCATTGAAATTCTACACTTTTTGACCCTCATTCAGAGTAATGAACTGTGAGGGCATTGCTTGGTTTTGTAGCAGACCTGTGCTGTTCATTTTCAACCCTTATGTGGCATTGAAACCCTTAGAGATATGAGGCATACTGAAAAAAAAACAGATCACAATCACATAATGATTTTGAATGCATAACTAAATGCTGCATATGAACTTACACCTCTCTGAAGACATGTACTGTACAACTTTAGCATGCACAATCCTGTGAGAGACACTTGACATACAGCTTTCTGCAGACACACTTCAGCTACCCCACTGGCCAGCAGTGTCGCTAGTCAGCAATGAGACACACATGCACACACACACTCACGCATGCACACACACACACACACACACACACACACACACACACACATACACACAACTCTGCCAATTCATTCCCTCCCTCCTTGAGAGACGCTCAGTGTAATTACGGCTTGCCCCATAGGTCTGTGGGCCACTGTGGTTACTGGCACTGTCCGGATTCGATAGCAGACTGACAGGCCCATCCACAAGCTGGAAAGGTGCCTGAACAGTTTAAACCTGCCCAGTGAATTACAAAAAAGGAAATTAAGCTGCATAGGTAATTCTCGGACAGTCAAGTAACTGTCCACTGCCCCTGCTAAATAAACACATAAACTGCAATAAATTATTTGTGCTCCAATTCTCCGCTTTGCTTTATGGAAGAAACTGGGAAGCACACAATTCATTTCAGCTGCTCGAGGATGGCTGGCCTTTTCAGATTTTTTTTTTTTTCCTCCTCTTACTTGGAAACCTTTCTATTTTTAAACCTTAGCTGTGATACGGTGTACCAGGTGAACATGCAGAGGGCAATTAGCAATCAATTAAGTCTGTGAGCACACTTCATGGCTCACCGGGGGGTGAGGGATGTTGGGGGCGGGGGGGGGGGGGGGGGATTGGAGGGTGATTTGTACCTAATCATCCTGGCACTCTGCTCAGCTCTGTGCTCTCCTGGACACATTTGTTTTAGCCCGTCCAGCGGATCAGACACTCAGACACGCCCGCGGGACGCTCATAGACCCTCTTTCCACAAATCGCCTTACTGAAGAGACACACTTGAGAGTGACAGGGAGACGCTGTGTGTGTGTGTGTGTGTGTGTGTATATGTATGTAGAGGTGCATTTGTGTATATGCATAAATGTGCATGCATGTGAATGTTTGTATGTGTTTTTGTATGTAGGTGTGGACATTACGCTTACTTCTTCTTCCTCTTCTTATTACTGTAGTTGTTATTGCTGCTGTTGTCATTGTTGTTGTTTTGCTATCGTTGTTGTAGTTTCTGTTTGCTGGTTGTTTCAATTAATTCCTTAAGGCCAGCAGGAGCATAAAAAAGCACATTGCAGTGAGATGAACATAATCCTGGTGTCTTGGTTTGCTCATCTCTGTCCACTGGGTACACTTCCCACTTGCAATTTAACAAGACCATTGCTGTAATCAGAAAGCTACTTTTACATGATTGAATTAGTCACAGTGTTATTCGTTATGCATACAATACACCACTTAGTCTTACCGCCTCCAGCTGTTAGTTAAACATAAAGCCTTTCCATTGTCGGCCATTACCTAATTATCACGGACAATTTCACCCAAATCTCATGGAATAAAGGAGCAGGGGTCTGCTTATCTGGAAGCTTGTATACCTTTTGTGTGTGTGTGTGTTTGTGAGTGTGCGTGTGTTTGTGTTTGCGTGTTCACAAACCCTTGTGTTGTATGCATATGTGCACTGCATGCATTGCTGTATGTGCTTTTTTT
This sequence comes from Albula glossodonta, assembly GCA_019788955.1. NCBI lineage: Eukaryota > Metazoa > Chordata > Actinopteri > Albuliformes > Albulidae > Albula > Albula glossodonta. Next base: position 645,213 of record JAFBMS010000086.1, read on the forward strand.
CCGGCCCATGCTGCATTAGTTGACATGGGTTCTCTCATCTGCATTGATACAACACAAAGGTAAATACAATAAACACATAAACAGATTAATTGACTAAATTAAGCACGCAGATTAGTGTGGTGCATTGACTTGTGTGCAAGATTCAACACACCTGCTCTTACCATAGACATACTAAATTTTCCGTGTTGCTTTTCTCTGAGTCTCAGTGAAGGGCGAGTTTGTAAGTACTCACCATCATCATCCTCACAATTATGACTTCAGATGAATTCTGAAGAGGAGAATTAATGGTGTCCCCCCCCCAGTTTCTCATTATATATAACACTTTTTTTGCTTCCACAGAGATTTAGCATTATTCAGCCACAGCTCAAACCAAACTGATAAGTTATCGGCCTTTCCTCTGTGAGTTGGGCAGTCTCGGGGGAAACTTGTCCTTTCATTCTCCTACCAGAGCACCAGAGTAATGGCAAGTTCCACCCCACCCCTCCCCACACACCACAGTTCATGGCCCGACAGGATTGACTCCAGCGTGCAAACCTGTTCTGCAGATCCCTGCCTGACACTCATAATCAGGCGGTGAGGCTGGGTACAGACTGTACAGACATCCCAAACGGAAGATCTCCGCCGGTCCTGCTTGTTTGCTCCCGGTATCGGCTCCTGCATGCCGCCACGCTTCCTTAGCTTAGCATCTGGTGCCGTGTGTTGGTGTGGGGTTGAGGGGGTTGGGGGGTAACAGAAAGCAGCCTCAATTAATGGTGGCATCCCCAGCCCCCACACAACTGCACCACCCCCCACCCCCACCCCCCCCGTGTGTTCATACATCTGAGTTTGCTGCTCTAATGAGTTTCCCTCTGCTCAGCTGTCCCTGTTCAGGCCTGCCCGCCACACTCCGGAGGAGTTTGGACTGCTTAAAACCCATAAACAGGTCTGCCTTTTTCACAACCTATCATTGGTGTTTAAAACCTTATCACGCCTTTCCACATAAACGCCGTCGTGCTTGTCTTTCCCCTTTCCCTGTTCTGCCATCATAAAATATTTTATCGGGTGTTTAAAATTCAGACGTGTGGTTTCGCTTTACATAATCTCCAGTAACAAGCACCCGCAAAACTGTAGCCCATGACATTAGAAATGCTGTTTATTTATTTAGTTATTTATTTTTTCATTCTCCAATGTTGTAAAATTAAGCAGTACAGTACTGTAAATAGAGACTTGCAGCAAAGGGCAGAATAAATAATGTCCACTGTAGCAGGCGACCTTGTAGCAGACATAGGAAACCAGAGTCAAATCGGCTCCAATCAAACCAGGATATGAAGCTAAGGCTTAATATGGCATGAGGTCACATGGTTTTCTGTCACATGCCTACCTTGTGCCAAACATCCCAGCACCTCAGATAGGTGTAACTGCTTAGTGAGGAATACGTAATTACTCAGAGCCTGGTAATGACTGCCTTTCATCCTCTGTGTATATCACAGGTAGTGGGCATAGATGCCAATCATAAATGCCCCATTAAAATAATAAAAGGATAAAGGAAGAAGAGGGGGTGGAGGATAAGGAGGAGGAGAGGAGGCAGGCGCACATCGCCTATCACAGAATGCGTGATGTCACATGGCCCTTAAGAGGTTGTGCCCTGCAGGCTTCATTAATATATACATAACTGTGAAGTCCTCTTCATAATCTTTTATATATCTTTTAATTCTTCATAAACTGATTTGCTGCGCTTTCTCAACCCTTGCGCACATCCACCCACCTTTGCAGAATTACACACACACACACACACACACGCACGCAGGCACGCACGCACGCACGCACGCACGCACACACACACACACACGCATGCGCGCACACACACACACACACACACACACAGACACACACACACACACGCACACGCGCACACACTTACACACACACACACACACACACACACACGCTTCTCATTCAGATGTGAGCTCCCTGGATCTTTAAATGTAATTATCAGCCTAACCTATTTCTCCTGAAGGATGCATGGTGAGGATGCTGAGAGTAAAGCTAGTCAATCTGCTCTTGCATCTCTCACAAACTTTACTCTTAAGTGTGCCCTGTGAGTCCTCTGATGAGAATTCAATGGCCCATGTGTCAGATTTCATGACATGAACAATACAGGAAGAATGGTGGAAAATTACATAGAATTGGCCTCCAATGAAAACTGTCTGATGTTTGGTGAGAGCATATTCTGGCCTCCACTTAAATCTCCAGATGTCTATTTTTAATAAAAAAAGAAAATTGCGTGTCTCTGCATTATAAAAGAGAGCAATTTATAGTGTGGAGATTGACATTAATCAAGGTCCAAGAGTCAGGAAAAATTGTTAAAAGTTAAAAGACAAAGTTTTTTTTTTTTTTTCACAGACACACACATGCACACAAACAGACACATGCGCGCGCACACACACACACACACACATACACACACCCACACTAATTGCCTTAATAAGCTTGCCATCAGGTTATTCCACCACTCTCTTTGTCAGTAGTAGCAGGCCAAATAGATCCTCCTGGGTCAGGACCAGAAAATGCCCTGACACACTATACTGTACTTGGTTACTCAGACACTTCAATCAATGCTGGGTCACTGTGCAGAATCCACCACACACACCACATCACCCTTTAGTCTTTCTCAGTCAACATGTCTTCATTGCTTTACTACTGTACTGAATGTATAGAAACATTGAGTTTGGCAACAGCATACTGACCATTTGCCTTTAGCTCTGATTCACAATTAAAATCAAGTGTTGCTTTCCTCACTGCAGACAAGTTGGCCAGTAAATCAGGCTGACTGCTGAACTTGCCAGAAATGTTGTTTGTGAAGAACAACAACAGAAATACATGTTTCTGCATCTCTGAGACATGTTGATTGCATCTCAGCCAAAGCCTAAATTCATCAAGCTGTATGTCCATGAATACAAACCCAGTCTGCTCTCAGAATTGTAGGTTTTTTTTATTAGTTTATTTTCCTATGGCTTGATTGACAGCAGTGTATCTAGGGACCTTCCGTTGCTCATGGCAGAGCGATGGAACAATCTGCAATTCTGGAACTGCAAGACAACAAAACAATGCCACTAGAGCAGCATTGCTTTGACATGCAGCAAATGCAGGTTTGCATACCTGTTATATATTTATGTATTTATTTATTGACTTCTGCAGGTGTTCAATTACCAGGTAAGCCACAGTTATGCTACCCTGGAGCAAGGTTCTGCACCTTATATTTCACAGTGACAAACTGCCATATTAAACTACAGCTACCTCAGTTGGCATACATCTTTACATAATGTCATTGCCACATACTATACTAAGAGAAGAAAGAAAAGAGAGAGTAATTGAGAGGGCTAGTTTCTGTGAGGAAGGTGTCCCGACATGTTACTCTAAAGAGGTCTGTTACATTCTAATCAGAGGATTGTGGTGGGAATTGGCAGAGGGGTGGGGTTTATTTGAGGTCAGAGGTCAGGTCGTATTCAGATTACGACATTTGTGAAACCGTCTCCGTGGAGACATTGATATAAATTAACCCTGGGAGAATGGAACACTGCCGGGCGGACACCGGGTCGGGTCGAACGCAATCACGGATGGGCCCGGACAGGAATACGAATCAGAACCTGAGCAGGGTTAAGTGCAGGGACAAGCCTTTACCCAATGACTTCAGCATCGCGTTAATCCAATATCAGTAAGTAATGCTCCATGTTGCAGCTCAGGAGCCCGATGCTAGCCCTCCATACCGTTAATGAGGTATGTAGGCTGAACTGGTCCTGCAGCCATATGTCCTGCAAGGTAGGAACATGATTCCAAAGCCCCTCGTGGGAACGTAATTCATTAAACATAAAATCAAAAGTGACACAGTAAATAACCATATATTTGATTATTACAACAACCATGTTTTTATGACATGAATATATTTACAGTAGTGCGCATAATAAATATTTTATGCATGCAGCTTAATGTTTGGGGGTGGTAATGCACCATCTCTTTTATATGATAAAGATTGCTATGCATTATAAATCATTCATCATCCAAAATGTACTATTTTATTCATATTTAATCAGTTTAACACATTATAGTGCTATTTCAAGTGAACCAGAAGTAGTTGTGTGCTTATTCATTAGAAACAGAAAATGTTTAGTCCACAGTGCACAACGTTTAGGATGAGTTAAAGTCAGCGTGGGAGAGTGAACGGGTTGTTAAGTGAAATATTTTGCCATTTCACCATGAAAAAAGAAAACAGGGTAGTGAATGGGTTCAGAAAAATGAGCAGAAAACAAGTGTTACACAGCTGTATCATAAATTTCACCAAATTACTCTCTGAAGTGTTCTCTCACAAACCCATTGTACAGACGCAGTATCTCAACTCCGGTGTTAGCACTGTAAACTGTAGCTTGCGGCCAACAAGTAAGTCAAGACAAGCCAAGAAAAACATTGTGCATTTCTCTCCTGTGATACTCCATTATTTGAAGCAGGGAAAGAAAAAAAAAACACAAAACATTTGATGTCAGTGTTCATAAAATGATAAATCACACAGGCAACCAGCCTCTGAGGAGATCTTAACAGTCTGTGTGCTACATCCATATCGAACTGTGAACTGTGCAGCTCTCTCTCTCTTTCTCTCTCTCTCGCTTTCTTTCTCTCTCTCTCTCCTACACTCACTTGTTTTCTCTCTCACATCACATCTTTTTTCTTTCTCCTTCTTTCTCTCTCCATTGCTCCATATTGTTCCACATTCTCTCTCTCTCATTCCCTCCTTCTCACAGTCTACTTATTTCCCATGCACTCTCTCTTTCTCTCACTCTGTCACTCAGACACACACACACACACACACACACACACACACATTGAAACACTCACGAACACACAAGTGTAGTTCACTCAGTATTCACAAGCCACCCAAAACACCAGGGTCCACCCAGATTTAATAAGGCCTATCCCCTGTACAGGGAGTATACGATTGAAATGGGACAAAAATAAGAGCTCAGCCGTGTTATGATCCTGGGAGTGCACCAGGCATGGAGCAGAACAGAGAACTGGGCCCAAACGGGAGAATAGGAAGGGCACAGTGTGTAAAACCGTCCCATAAGTGTGCCACAGGAAGGACATAAAGGATTCTTAAACAGGCTGACTCATATGAGATACAGCATCCTGTGGGTTTAGCAATTCTGTTAGGTACGATCTCTATGTGGCTTAGCCAAATATTTTTCTGATAAAGGCAGCTGTGCACAGAAGAATGACACTCCCTGAGGACTGAACTAAATGGAAGTGCCGACCGTAGCTGGGAGGTCTGCCTGGGAGGTGGGTAACTGTCAATAGCTTCAGCTAGGTAAGGCCCCTGACTGGCTCATGGAATAAAGGTGACTGTACACAGTGCAGCCGTGTGTCTAGACTTAGCAGTAATGGCGCAGCTGGGTGTTAGCGGTGAGGTGTTCTGGGGCAGGAGGTCCATATCAGTAAGGCAATAATTGGCTCAGCTTTACTGGGGGGATAAAAAATAGGGAGTAAATATAACCTGTGATTCTCAGACAGGTTGTTCTCTAGCAGCCTCTCCTAGTAAGTCGAATGCCTGCAGGTCTGCAAGCTCTTCATTTGCTGGCTTTGTGTTCCTTTGACAGTGTGGACAACATGTGGTTGCTGTCACAGCTGCAGAGTGGGCTATAGTGTTTTCCATGTGGATCTGAGGGCTCATTTGTGTGACCATTTCCTCCTGAGATTGTGGGAATGGCATGCAGCTCTGTATACAGTGAGCCGAGGGGTCAATTTGGGTTGTAAAAAAGAAGGAGAAACACAGCCCCAGCAAGGAGGGAGGGATTAAAATGACAAGATAACCTGTGCCCAATTTTACTCTAGCGCCCCCTCTGGTGCAGGTGGATCAGCAACCTGCAGGCAGCATATGGTTGCTGTCATTGGTCTGCTGAAACTTTGGGGGGGGGGAGTGGGTGTCGTTTGGTTATGCTGACGTACAGTAAAGGATGAATGTTTTCGTCATAAGAGTCTAAAAAAGAAAAAGAATACCGTAAAGTCCCTTTTTCAGTGTATTACAGATCAAATGCAGCCATTGCTACCATGTTCATGAAGTTACTGAGAAAGGGAGGGGGCATACTTTTCCAACATGCTAGGTAAACACGTTGTTTTTTTTTATATCTTCTCAAATAAGCTCAACAAGTAAAGGCTGGCAAGAGTCTTCCATTTGGAGTAGATATTATATGATGTATTGATTTGCAATCATGCTTTCATTTGTGGTATGGCTGCTGCAGCACTTAACTGAGCCCGGCGGAGAGCTTTAATGAGGAGAGGAAGGGAGCCTGTGACGTGGATCAGGAGCTTTCTGCCAACGCGTTTTGCTCCCGTTTCTCCATGCTGCCAAGCCGGCATGTTCAAGCGGGGCTCAGAACATCCCCTCCAGTGCTTTACATCCTGTCCCGAAAGCACATCGCCTCGCCTCTCGCATTGGGGATCAAGCACTCTCTATCAGACAAGCATCCGCTCTCAAACAGTAAACGGTAAATGTGAACCTCTTTGATTTCAAACACACATGTTCGCACACAGTAAAAAAAAAAATCAAAATGTCTTACATATACATGATTAATAAAAGACACGTGAAAAGCACTCAAGTAAACATGTATGCTTTTAACACCTGCTCTGTAATCCTGGGTCAGGAGGGACAACAGGCTCAGGTTCTCTGGAATTGTGCGTGTTTTAGCATAATTCCTTTCAGCTGTATTGACTAAGAGCAGATAAATTTGTAGCATGTTTTTTTTTTTTTCTTTGGGTTTACACTCCGCTAAATTGAAAGGACCAAGCAACTCTGTTTATTTATTTATTGATGCATTTAATTTTTTGTAGGCCATGTCCCTGCAGATTAAAGACTACATCATGACATGGACCACAACCCCAGCCCCCCCCCCCCCCCCCCCCACCTTCCCCAAACTCCAAGTTTGCATCCCCGCCCCCCCCATAAATTGAGGGCTGAAATGTGCTGTAAAATCCTGTCCCTCAGGACCAGGCCAGAGCTCTAATGGAAGACATCAGCGCGGGACAGAAGCCATCCTGTAAGACATAAATCTACCGCCTTCTGCGCGTCCGAGTTCCCCCACCAAAGAGTGATGGGAATACCAATTGAGGTGGAGGGGGAGGGGGAGGGGGAGGGGGACGGGGCGAGGGTGGAGTGGGGTAATCAAGGAATTTCAGCGGACTGTCCCTTGTCTTACAAGACATTGCATTCATTTGTATATATGAGCCCGATACCACCATGCTCAGAGAGCCAATTTCACATTCCCTCCCAGAAATGAAGTATTTATGCACAGCCATTTCCATATACAAATGGCTCTGTGTGTTCTGTATGTGTGTGCACGCACACATACATACACAAACACACACCCACACACACACGCATGCACGCACACACACGCACGCACGCACACACACGCATGCACGCGCGTACACACACACACACGCACAAACACACGCACTCAGGCACACATACATGCACACACATGCATACATGGGAAAGAGGTGAAGGTTAAGAGATACAGAATGTAGATATTTAATGGGCAGTACCCTGTATGATGTCATTGTTCTTTTATTGCAAGCTGTCAAGAGCTCATAACATATAAATATATGTAATGTGTATATATATATATATATATATATATATATATAGATTTATAAAAACTGAAACCTCACAGAGGTACAATACTGATGGTGGGCAGCACAGAAAATTTAAGGCGCACATAGAAACAGGCCATCTGCGTGAACCCTCTGATATGATTGTATATTAAAAACGAATCAACGGCTCTCCATTAATAGCAATGGAACTTCACAGAAAGTTATTAATTTCAGGTTTGAAAATGAAATATGTCCCCACACATTACTTTCTGCACGAACAATTTCAAGATGCAATGGATTTATTTTCCCAAAAGAGCTCAAGGTCATTTTTTTAAACTGACAACGTGGGTGAATCGAGAGAGAGGGAGAGGGAGGGATAGAGAGAGAGAGAGAGAGAGAAAGAGACAGGACATCTTTTGTAACAAGAGAAAGAATAAAGATTGAGAAGAAATTCATACATGTCAATCTTGAGGAAGACCCCGTGTTATTTTTGTCCTTGACGAGGGCGATGACCTTGTTCCAGTTTTTTACTGCTTTCTATTACGATGATGAAGTACATGGTACTTTTTTTATCCTTCAGCCCTTTTTGGCAAAAGACAGAAGAGGCTGGCAGGTTTCTCTTTTTTTTCAAAATTCAGAGTATTAAAAATACAAAAACAAATATGATGTTGCCTTATTTGACTGAGGTACCACTGTGTGCAAAAGAAAGACAATCTTTGTGCTACTTTTTAATTAGATTTTTTTCCCCACATACATCGTTGAGAAAAAAAAAAAAAAAAACTTCTGAAATGAAAAACAATGCTTTGTGATCTACGGAACACAGTCACAGCGAGGGAGACTGTTGAAGACGAGTACTCATCGCGAGCCTAGGCCTTAACAAGATAACTTAATCAAGTTTTGCAGAGAACTCTTGGAAGCGGTCAAAGGAGCCCCCGCGACCGGCGTGTGGCGACAACAACCAGAAGCAATTAAAAACTGGAGCCTGGCTTTCCGACAGTGGCTCTCCCTCTCTCCCCCGCCCCGGCAGCCCATTGTTGTGTGATTAACTTCGACAAACCAGCGGGAGCATGCAGTCCCATTACCCTGGGTCTGTGATGCTTTGAAACTCTGCTTAATCACCCCAAAACCAGGGGAGGAGGGATAGACTCTCACATACCACTGTTCTTCAGGTGTGCATGGCGCAGTGCCAAAACTAAGCCAAACATATTCATAATTACTTCGACTGCTTTAATTTTAAAATTAAATCATTTATTTGATTTGAATTGGTATAATTATTATTTTTATTTATATATTTTTTCTGCACTAACAATTATTTGCCGGTTGCCATGGAGTCCTTCTCTCTCAGTGTTTGACCCTGAAGACCACTGAGCTGATAAACAGACTATTTAATTATTTATTTTATGGTTGTACTTGTGGTGACTGATTACTGGTAATTTATCAATTACTTTAAAAGGCAATAACCCCACTGTTCCTGGAGAGTAGCGGTAGTTGCTTTCAGATTTTAGCAGTTCTGTTTTGTCATGTCTTTTTTCTGTTTTTCCACAATTTCAGTATGGAGTGTCCAGTCCAGTCATGAGACATGCTCACTGCTGTCACTTCTGTGAAGCACACAGGCATGCTCACTCAAGGAGACACTCAGCATTTCATCCAGCATCTACATGTTAGCACGTTAGCATGCCATGGCTTTGCTCATTGTACAGAAACCTTGGCTTTCCTCCATTGCACAGACTTAGCTTTCAGGGCTACTTCTGCAGCTGTTTGAGAGTGATAATGAGTAAGCAGCGAAGTTAGCTTCTCGACAGTGAAGTTAGCTGAAGAGCAATGGTGGCAAAATTACCACAGGTATTAGATGGACTAAGCTGAGGCAATGTGAGTCGCACAGATTGGATAGGCTTATGCACCAGGCTTATACCTCTCCACTATCCACAATCCACCTGGAGGAAGTAGTGCAGGTCAGAGGGATCAACCCTCCACCCATTTGTTGATGATAATCAATTATTTTAAACCTATCACATCAAATTGGGGAAAACAAGAATGTGCAATCGTTGCACTAAATGGTCAAGCTACTGAAGAACTTTCTGTGTAAAAACACATGCAAAACTCTTATCACATGCAACAAAAAAAAAAAAAAATAAAAAAAATAAAATAATAATAATAATAATAAAAAAATAACATAAAATAAAATAAATAATCCTGAGATGATCAATTATGAACAAGGTGAAAAGAGGACTGAATATGTGAAAATGTATATACTTTTTTGTATGTGTTTTGCATATCCATAACCAAATGTTCTGAATAATTAAGTAACAATAACTTAGTTAATTATTCTGTCTAATTCCCATAGCAATAGTTCATCTATATCTGGCCGTCAAAAACAACCCCTAAATCTGAATGGTTATACAATTCCTTGCAAACCTGTGTTGATTCCCCAGGTTGTCACTAAAAAATACTCAAAATTAAAGGAGGTTGGAGTCATTTATTCAATGCCTCTTATTTGATCACCCCCAAAGAGTGAAAAAAAATATCACCTGTTATTTGGGATCTTAGTAAATCGACCCCTAAGTGTTATTATGAGATGACATTGTGGGAGTGAATGGATGTATCTCAGCTCTGCATCGGTATCTGAACATACAGCTGAGAAGTGACACACATGGGCACAATGGTCTATACCCAGCTGACAAATGCCATAAGCTTACATATACGTACACTCTTTGTTTCTTCACAAACATAGTTTGGTGACGTAATTCTTGTTTTTGCTGAACTGTGCCTTCATTGGAGGTCAGAATTCAATACTATATCAGAAATCGAGAGCTCAGTTCCAGAGTGAACCTGAGAGATCCTGGGGTGCGCTCCAATACTTTTTCTCATCTCCTCTGATCATCTCCTCCCCTCTTCTCCTAAACTGGAAATATGTGGAGGGAAGGAGGGGAGGAAATGTGTGGAGGAGATGAGTAAACAAGGAGATGAAATGAAAATTGAAACAGCTAATCTGATTGGTCCATAACCTCAGCTATTGATGAAGTAACTTCATCTGATTCTGCAGATACCTAAGCCAGTCAAAATATTCTGTGGGATGGTCTATTAATCTGACTGGTCTTGAGCACAATGATGTCACCCAGAAATGTGAAAAGACTTCTGCAGTAGGATACATCGATGTATCCTTCGTTTGGAGGAAAGGAGGAGGCGAGTGGAGGGGGTGAAATCTTGTCTCCTACCTTTTTGGAACAGTGGAGGGAAGGAAGGGCACATAGATATGTTTCAGGGACAAGGGGTAGAGGAGGAGGAAAGTGGAGGAGACGAAATTTGAGTATTGGAACACACCCCAGTTAATTCAGGAGTATAATTGTGGTTTAGCTGCAGGAGAGAGAGGGCTGGGCTTCAGTCACACAGTTCAATCTCTTTGAGGGCACATGCACAGACTTTAATCTATGGGCATGCACTGTTCTGTTCTAAGTTTCATATAAATGTTGATTGATGATGTTGATCCATTCCTTTCTGCTCTTAATGGTTTTATTCACTGCTTTTGGGAGCAACACTCGCCATGGAAACTCAAGTGCAAAGTAGATTATTGAGTAGATTTCATTCACTTATGCACAGTATTGTGCTCAAAGTTAACAGTGCAAAGTAATGATATAGAACAGTGTTTTTCATTACCTTGCCTTTGATCCTATTTAATAGATCTCTCTCTCTCTCGTTGTCTCACTCATAAACTCTCTCTCTCGCACACACACACACACACACACACACACACACACACTCACAAATATATGTAAATGCATACATTTTTTTTTTTTTACTTAACACGGGAATAAGAAGAAGAGTAGAAGATTCCAGATCTGTATTAACTTTTTATGCCTTGCTACACAGACAGTGGCATAAAATACAACTTCATTTTGCATAGGTCTAATTGCATGTCTTTATGTCGGCTTCACTTCAGCACCAGGGTTCAGAGAAAATATAGCAGGAGATTTAGCTATAAATTAACTCATAGCTTGGTTCTTGAGTCTGTCTGTGTTATCAAAGCAGTGGAAAAAAAGTTCAGAGCCCCTCTAATTAATGACTCTTTTACAGTGCTTAGTAAGTTGTATATTTGTATTGTATTCTCGGCTTGTTGCGACGTTTCAATTTATTGCAAATAAGTGTTTGTTAATCCAAATAACGAGGTAATGAGAGCTATTTTACCCAGTCTATTCAGCTTGAGTATACTTAATTACAATATTTAATGAAAATCATAATTGAAGAATTAATCACTAGAGCAGCAATGAATCATATTCCATGCACATTTTCTGCCAATTTCTTTGAGTTGGAATAAACGCTAATTATGTACATTAGTGAATGTCAATACCATAATATTTAATGAATCCTGGATAATCCCAAAGCAATCAATTTAGATCAAAATTGCTTTTATTAAAAAGCTGGAGAATCAGAAAACGCCATCCATCGCACACGGCAGTGACGTCTATTATTCACATGGGCCATGGTAAACCTCTGGCTCAATAATTGCTTTATTTACATCCAGTGCTGCAAATGAACCATTGTGTGGGGCTCAGAATGGGAAACTAGCAAAAACTGTGATGCGATTTGTTTTTCATTCAGACTGCAAAGACCTACCTAAACCAAAAGTTAGACATTACAAGTGGAATGGCAAAATACCGAATGCATCGATATTATATTTTTAAATATATTTCCCGGACAATCTGAACATTGAGAATAAAAAAAGACTGTAATTGTAAATAATGTTAGATTGTCCCCTGCATTCTACAGTAGGTTTCAGCATTTTGATTACAGCAGCAAAATCCTGACATAATCCTCCCAGGAAACTATTTGGCCTTCTCTTTAAAGTAAAACTTTTATGAAAGATGTTTTTTTTCGTAGTGACTTTTCATTTTTTTTAGGGTTTGAAATGAATTTAGTATGATGTGTTTCGTGACTCTGTAGTCCAATTTTTTTTGTTGAATGTCTGGGGCTAGCCAGAGCGTAAGGTTATGCAGCAAGCCAGAGCTATCACATGCTGTTTACCTGCAGTATTACAGGTTAGGGGCCTAAAAAAAATAGTGCACACATAAACGCACACACTCACACAAGCTTGAAATTGGGTGCAGTGTAGAAAAAAGACAAACAAACAATTAAACTACTAATATATAATTCTCCACTGTTTTGGCCAACTTTTACACCACAACATGGTAAATGCCTTATCACGCATAGTTTAACTTGATAATGAAACAAAATTATAGATATTTTCTCACACTCTAAAATTCTGAAATTACACAATTTTTATATTCAATGTTTCAGAACTCTACAAGTTACTCTTAGCCAACTCATTACCAAAATGCACAGGAGATTAACAGCTCGGTAGGGATAAAAATCCATACTTCCATCTTTGAAGGTCATTCAGACAGACAGAGAACTTCAAGCAAATATTAAACCATGAAAACCAAACAGTTCCCAAAACAAAGTTTGGGTAAAGTAAGAACAAATAAGGTGACGGGTATACAAAATAATAAAGCCAATATATCTCTTGGAGCACAGAGAAGTTTAGAAAGAAGTGCAGCTTAACTAGCATGCTGTCACTGGTATTGTCTGCATTGCAAACAGAGGAAGGTGTTGTACTGCTCTTGATAAATCTTTATAAAACTTTCACTATCAAGTGTATGCATTTATTTATCAAAGAGCAATCAGTTATAAAATAAATATAAATATCAGATGTTAATGCATGGATTAGGTCCATTAATATTGGCCAAGATAATAACAATTTTATTGAGCTTGGTTATTTGTAGCCTACAGTATACATATTGAGTACTGAGCATCACCTAAAGGCTTGCGCAAACCCCCAAGAGCAATGACCATGATGCTAATGGTACCTAACACTCTATCTCACAAAGTTATGGACACCACCCCATTGAAGTTATACTAAATGCTACACAAACTGTGTGTTTTCTTACTAAGTTTCAACATGCACAGTTTAATTTAAAATGTTGTACTTTTTTTGCTTTTATTTCCCCCCAAGTCCCTTGTAATCTTTGCCCAAAGTAATAGTACAGAATAATACAACTGTGCAGGAATGAGACTTGACTCTGCCATTTATCAACATTAAATATTGGTTAAATAGAGTATTCAATTGCAGTTTAATATTGAATATTTAAACTCAATCTGATGTGAAAAAATGGGGAATTATATGGTTTAATTCCATTAGGCTCCCTAATTGTAGTCATTGAGCTTAACTACATGATTTGATTAACAGGCCATTTTGTTTTGATAACTATGTCAGTCATCTGAATGTTCTTAATGAATGTAAATTTACTTTACAATTTTGTTAGTCAAACTTTGGCCCACACCCCCTCCCCCCCCAATCCCCCCTTTGATGAAATTAGCTTTCACTTCAGGAAGACACATAACTGACTTCCACATATATTTTTTAGTGGAGCAAAGGTGTCACATTTTCCAAACAAACCCACCCTTTGCCTGTGGGGTGGGTGCTGATTAAAACTTCAGTCCAGAGAGACTGGACACCAACACTGTAGAGAGAGAGAAAGAGAGAGAGAGAGAGAGAGAGAGTGGGAGAGAGACTTTGTTACAAGAGAAACAATAAAGATTGAGAACATATTCATACGTGTCAATCTTGAGGAAGGCCCCGTGTTATTTTTGTCCTTGACGAGGGCGATGACCTTGAGAGAGAGAGAGAGAGAGAGAGAGAGAGAGAGAGAGAGAGAGAGAGAGAGAGAGAGAAAAAAAAAAAAAAACACACAATATATCACAGACAATAAACAACACAGAAAAAGAAAAAAAATGAAAAAAAAACAACCAAACCACGAAAGAGAGAGAGAGAGAGAGAGAGAGAGAGAGAGACTTTGACTTTTGAAATCCTTTTATTGTACATCCCAACCAACCCTTACAAACACCCTGCTATAGACAAAACTAAAGCAAATTAAAATAACCAAGCCACCAGTGAGGACCTACACTCATCCTCACATATGACAGACAATAAACAACACAGAAAAAGAGAAAAATGACTAAAAAAACAACAACCAAACCACGAGAGAGAGAGAGAGAGAGAGAGAGAGAGAGAGAGAGAGAGAGAGAGAGAGGGAGGGAGGGAGGGAGGGAGGAGAATTAATTCACAAACCTGTGAAAAGTGATTAAAAGTGAGTGTTATTGCTTAGTCTTACTCACCTGCTCCTGGCTGCATGAGTGACAGGGACTGCTGAACACCAAGAGCTGGAGATGAGGGCTACTGGGCAGGAGGGAGCGAAGGGAAGGAGGGTACATTTTTTTGAACATTGGGACACACCCTTATACTCAGCTCTGCTAAGTTTGAGCTGATGGCGGATCCCGTAGCCTTTTAGAGGGCATTATGGGAAGGTAGAGAGCGGCTCAGTCTTCTCCGCTGATCCTCCCCTCACTTTTATCAGGTTTTTTTTTTTTTTTTTTATGGCTCAGGGTTCACCAACGCACCCTAGGGGGATAATAAAGGAACATCTCCATGTAAAAGAATAAAGAAATGCTCCGTGGAAGGGCAGTGGGTGGACTTTTGCCCAGCTTCTGCTTCCCCTGAGTAGCTGCATACATTTAGAAAACCTTAATATGATTCTCTAACCTGTAGTACCTGAAACAGGAATCTTAATAATAAAACTGACATTACAGTACTGTTCAATATTTTGTCTGCAAACAATCCTTCCCAATTTCTTCAGTTTGAAAATTGCATTTTTCTTTATATTGCATTTGTAGGCATTCACTCTTTCCTTTATCCACAGCAAATTACTCAGTTTTTACTCACTATCCATTCATGCAGTTGAGTATTTATGAGAGTGATTCAGGTGAAGTACCTTGAGGGTACAACAGCAATTTCCTTACCTGGGAAGCTGGTTTTTGTCTCTCAGATTTCCAGAGTGACTGCACTACTGCGCTAAAGCTAAAATGTATGTGCTCCTCCATTTCCCACTGTCCATACTACAGGCTACACAGCACTACTAGAAAGTGCTTGCTTTGAGCAGCCGTGAATATGTACTTTTCCGACTAAACCGACCTACGACCATTTACTACCTCTGTCAGATAATACTCTCGTGTAGGTATGGCTCCGATTTGAGGCAGAACTTGTAGGAAACTCAATCACTGACCTATCGCACAATGCTGGCTAAAACTTACCGGAGCCATATTGCTAAAGGAACCAATCTCACAAACTGTATTTTCCCGTTCCAGATGCCGCTGTGATAGAGTTTCGCAGGCTCTGATCAATGTTGTGATAACCTGAGGAACTTAAATCCACCTTCTGCTCAGTGGGATGGAACCAATTTTGTTACGCCATCACAGACTGCGGGTTGTAGTTGGCAATAACATGAGCCAAGGACATAGCCTACGATGCATAGGATCTACACCACATTGGAAGGTTCCGCAAACACTAAAATTAACTTGCCAACATGTGTAATAAAAAAAAAAGATGAAATTGCAATTTCAGGTCAAACTGAAAGTCAAAAAGCAAACAAATGCACACAGAAAGGGTGTATTGGCTGTTTACCTTTCCTTTACCCCAAACAAAGAGATGGACAGAGAGACCGATATGTGATTTTAGAATGTGAACATCAGCCTTTGTACTTTAGCTTTAATTGCAGTGACTTTCATTTACGCTTGATTAAGTCAAAGGGAACACATGCACACTCCTCTGTTTCTCTAATGAGTGTTACACTCACCAGAAACCAATTATAACTCCCTACAGTAATGTGGCTGTCATTGACTATGAGCCAGCTAATGGCACACACTTTCAACTGTCGGCATAAACCCTTAATTGCGAGCGCACATCCAGAGTGTTATTAGCTCTCCATTTCTCAATGTTTTCTTCAAGTTTTTTCGAGCAGTCCTTGTCAAACAGACTCAGAAAGTGCAGCTCCAAAAACGCAAATATATTACAGTCTGAATGAGTTGAGCTTTTGGTTTGGACCTGTCGGCTTAAAATGAACTGTAAGGGATTGCGTTTTTCGTTTTAGTTGGGGGGGGGGGGGGGGGGGGCGCTCATGGAATGGAGTTTAAGGTCGTTAACTCCATTCCAACGAGTTTAAGGTCGTTAAGGTCAATAAGTGAACATGTCTTTACAAATTATCACACACCCATAGGTCTTTCAAAAGCCCTGAAATGTCCTCCGAAGCAAAGCTGTTAGTAGTTTGGTGAAGGTTTTTATTTAAGGGAAAGGGAGTGCGGTAATTTGTATGACAGTAACAAACATTTTTTTTTTGGGTATTAGTACTCTAGATGCTTCTTGATGCCTCTGCCTTTTATCTCAAAGTCAAAGCTTGTACAGTAAGAACATTATTTAGACTCAATTAATGAATTTGGCTAGCACTCTGAGTATAACACCCTCCCCCCCAACCCACCACCCAACCAAGCACTTTGGAATAACATGCCAAATGAAATAACGCCTCATTGGTTTAACAGCAGCCTTTTGAACCCAGATCGGAAGAACAACGGCAGCACCTCTCCCACAGGGATGACATACAGCTGTTGTCACAGCGGAGGAGTAACCGATAAAGGTTTTTTAGAGAACAGAAAAGGGAAGGAGCTTGCAGAGATGGGAGTAAAGAAGGTTATCGGCGATGAGCGAGAGAGAGAGAGCGGGCCAAGCCCAGAGAAGCACGTTGCAGATCAGAGGGAATTTCAAAGGCTTGCGGATCGACTCCTGGAAGGTCGCTCAATCCAGCTTCCTGTGTCTACGGCTGCCTGAGCCCGAAGGGACGAGAGTGTGCCTTCAACGTTGTAAGAGGATAGAGACACAATAAGGGTGCCCTCCCCACTCAAGATGGAGGGGCAGGGGAATATGGTGTAGGAGATTACACATATATGCACATGTACACAAACACGTGCAGACACCCACAAACACACCTTCATATGTGCACAAAGACATGTCTACACTCACACATACGTGCAAACAAAAAACCCATACATGCATACTCACACAAGGACACATACATACTAGCATATGCACAGCGTCAGTCAAACATGTACATACTCAAATATACACAACCACACACACACATACACACACACACACACACACACACACACACACACACACACACACACACAAGCACCTACATACTCATATGTACGCAACCACAACAACACAGATTCAATATTTCATATGAAGTGCATCACTAATATCTACAGTTAATTGCAAACAAACGACTTCGTCATTTACTTTAGATAATGATTACATTTAAATGACTTGTATGATTGCGTACTTGGATTTTTATCTAATCTGCAATGCCAATTGTGTAATTAACCAGCCATTAATTGAGTTTAACATCAATTACGCCAGTACACCTTGTGTGATTTATCAGCAAACACATTGGCTCCTAAAAGTGTGCAAGCACTTGCACAATATTCACATTTTCAGGCAGCAGTGGCTTTCATAAAGAAATCCATATTTCCGTATTTCCAATCTATGCACCGTATTCACTGTCAGAGCAAACCATACGTAAGAAAAAATGATATAAATACAAAGTTAATTTAAAGTAATGAACACATCCTTTGCTATGGAGAACTCAAATAATTGCTAGCTTTACATTCTGTGTCTGTTCAATAATATTGATTTACACCTGACCACTGGGCCAGGTGGTGAATGGAAGCAGGAAAAGGAAGCAAACATATCCCTGAGCTAACAATGCACATGTCATTCCCAAAGCCGGCCATTCTTGGAGTAGTGAGAAGGAATCCTCGCACACTCCAACACAGAGTCTGCAGTGAAGGGTGAAAGTGAGGTTTGGTGGTCACGTGACACAAAACTTTTTAGTCAAAATTGTCAAGAGTTTTAGATTTGAAGTTCATATTTCATTGTCAGAATTTTCATGTTCATGAATATTTTCCCCATCTCAGCCACTGAACTGTGTAACCATTTTAAAGTTGCAGTTGGCTTCACAGCAGCAGTTTATGGGAGAACTGGGTTCTTGTGTACTGGTGACAAACTGTCAGGAATTTCCAAAAAACATTACCTTTACAGAGCAGCATTCAAGAATATTTAATCCAACATTTTTTTTTTCTGTGTTTTTATATGATTTTGATACGTCTTATTGCCAAAATTACAATTACATTCAGGAACAAGCACCTTGGTAATGATTAGCTCCTGTATTTTTACAGAGATGAACTAAGAAGTCACTGTTTCTGTATCACTGTAACCGCATGTCAAAAGAGGCTTTCCAGACAGGCCCAGATCATTTCAATTTAAAAAATATATATATACATAAAAATAAATAAATAATAAAACAATCCTGCACAAAACGAGACTCAGCAATATATGAAGGCTCTCCTGAAAGAATACTAATAAACTTATCTGAAGAGCAGCATTTGTGAAACCTTCCATTTTAAATGCAGGTGGGACCGAATTCTGCTTACTTATCACTTATTGGAAGTCATGAATTATTCCAGAGGACTTACACAAGACACGTATTTACTTCCCCTTATCAATTGTTATGGAAATACCAAAGCGTGAGCCGTGTAACCTCGTGTTCTCACTGAAAGCGCAGGCAGTTCAGCACTTTTCATCTGACTTTTCTTTTGCCAATTTATGCCCTCAGAAAATAGAATCTGAAGTAGCCAATTTTGCAATCTGCCTCTATTTGAAACGCATTTCCTCCCAATTGGGCTGTTTTTTCATGCACCCAATTTGGAATAAGCAGCCGTGCAAGGATCACTGTATCTGAAGCGGTTGCACCTCTGTCATTTGCGCACCTGTGAATATTTTACACCTGAAGGCAGTGGTCTTCAATTCTTCACCTAAAACCAGTGGTCTTCAATTCTTCACCTAAAACCAGTGGTCTTCAATTCTTCACCTAAAGCCAGTGGTCTTCAATTCTTCACCTAAAACCAGTGGTCTTCAATTCTTCACCTAAAGCCAGTGGTCTTCAATTCTTCACCTAAAGCTGGTGGTCTTCAATTCTTCACCTAAAGCCGGTGGTCTTCAATTCTTCACCTAAAGCCAGTGGTCTTCAATTCTTCACCTAAAACCAGTGGTCTTCAATTCTTCACCTAAAACCAGTGGTCTTCAATTCTTCACCTAAAGCCAGTGGTCTTCAATTCTTCACCTAAAACCAGTGGTCTTCAATTCTTCACCTAAAGCCAGTGGTCTTCAATTCTTCACCTAAAGCTGGTGGTCTTCAATTCTTCACCTAAAGCCATTGGTCTTTAATTCTTCACCTAAAGCCAGTGGTCTTCAATTCTTCACCTAAAGCCAGTGGTCTTCAATTCTTCACCTATAGCCAGTGGTCTTCAATTCTTCACCTAAAACCAGTGGTCTTCAATTCTTCACCTAAAACCAGTGGTCTTCAATTCTTCACCTAAAGCTGGTGGTCTTCAATTCTTCACCTAAAGCCAGTGGTCTTCAATTCTTCACCTAAAACCAGTGGTCTTCAATTCTTCACCTAAAACCAGTGGTCTTCAATTCTTCACCTAAAGCCAGTGGTCTTCAATTCTTCACCTAAAGCCAGTGGTCTTCAATTCTTCACCTAAAGCCAGTGGTCTTCAATTCTTCACCTAAAGCCAGTGGTCTTCAATTCTTCACCTAAAGCCAGTGGTCTTCAATTCTTCACCTAAAACCAGTGGTCTTCAATTCTTCACCTAAAACCAGTGGTCTTCAATTCTTCACCTAAAACCAGTGGTCTTCAATTCTTCACCTAAAACCAGTGGTCTTCAATTCTTCACCTAAAGCCAGTGGTCTTCAATTCTTCACCTAAAACCAGTGGTCTTCAATTCTTCACCTAAAACCAGTGGTCTTCAATTCTTCACCTAAAGCTGGTGGTCTTCAATTCTTCACCTAAAGCCAGTGGTCTTCAATTCTTCACCTAAAGCTGGTGGTCTTCAATTCTTCACCTAAAGCCAGTGGTCTTCAATTCTTCACCTAAAGCCAGTGGTCTTCAGTTCTTCACATAAAGTCGGTGGTCTTCAATTCTTCACCTAAAGCTGGTGGTCTTCAATTCTTCACCTAAAGCCAGTGGTCTTCAATACTTCACCTAAAGCCGGTGGTCTTCAATTCTTCACCTAAAGCCGGTGGTCTTCAATTCTTCACCTAAAGCCAGTGGTCTTCAATACTTCACCTAAAGCTGGTGGTCTTCAATTCTTCACCTAAAGCCGGTGGTCTTAAATTCTTCATCTAATCTGCAGGGTATACCACAAACCTGGATTGCCAAGTTAACTTTGGTAAACATGCTAAAATTGATTACACTGTCCAACTCACTTAACAAGTCACTTCATTCGTTTTCTTATGTTTGACTAAAGAAAAAAAAAAGCATTCACTACAACCCTACAGGAATGGTATTGGATACCACTGGGCTACATTGTATCTGCAGTGCACCAATCAGAGAGACATTTTCCAACTCTGTCCCTCGAGAGGCACCATTGCTGGGAATACCTGACCATACTCAGGTAATGAGGCAGGGCAGCCATGAATTCAGGCAATAGGGCCTTCTGCCTTTTTTTTAATTGATTGATTTGAACTGACTAATTTGTATTACATGTCAATCTCTGAGACAAATTGTTCATAATGAAAATGAGCTTTACAGGGAAAAAGAGAACAGTGGAGTGGGAGCGCGGGTGAGGAAAGAAATTCTATAATGAGGGATTTCTAATGTGAAGATAACCTCTACCTTTTGACAGCTGATACAGAATCAACCTTTCCTGTCAGGGATTGGAGGATGTCAAGAACGCAAGGAATGTAATCGCCGGTGTCATCCTGCACATCACATAATTCTGCGTTTCACATTTTGAGGATTCATTTGTCACGCGATATTTCCTTTGGAAAAAAAACCCCTCTGATTGATTTAAAGTGACAGAGATATTAAACGCCTACTTCATGAAAAGGTCAATTAAATGCTGGGATGGACAAAAATTATGTTCGAGGCCCATGAACACTTTCTGAAAGGATGACGGGATGAATAAAATAAAATAATTTAAAAAAGAGGCCAATAGACTCACCTGCCAGACAGCAGAGGCTGAATGTAACGTGCTGCCTGAGTCCTGGTGTCCATTTAATGGTGTGAGAAATGTAACACCTACAAGTCGATGCCCGCCACATCACCAGGGCCAGAAAGCTACTGACCTGTGAACATCAGGAGTTTGGGCCTGGGCCCAAAGAGCTGGGCCTGACAACCAGACAAATAATTCGAGGTGGTTGTCGTCATTGTGCTGAGCACAGACATTTTCTGGGTCTTGGGACCTAACAAGATAAAAAAAAAAGAAGAAAAAGGGGAAAAAAGGAAAGGGGAGAAGAGTTAGAAGAAGCCGTTCTGCCGAAAATGTGCAGCATTTATCCTAGTAGACTGTGCTACACTGACAGGCAGAAGCGCTTTTAGGTATTAGGAGCAGTGATTCATTTCCTTTTAGCAGGCCTAGCACCCGCTACACAGACTAACGCCCAGTCAGAGTCAGTCACTGGCAGGATTACACATCTTTAATGTCTCTCTGCTCTTAAATCCTTTGGATTTTTTTAGAACATCTTTTAAGGTAACCCACACATGTGTTGACATGTAAATTAAGGCATGCTTCTGTCAATGGCTGAGCTTCCATGGTAGGTTTTTAGAGTCGCTTAATGTCTTTAGGAAAACGTCTGGCGAACGTTCATGTTATATTTCATGGGTATTCCTCTATTTTTAAAAACATGATAAACATGTTGTTGCAACAAAACTGTAGACCAATAAGGGAATGTGGTTCACTGTACCTGATTTTATATAATACTTCTACATATGTCTTGGCTTTTAGAGGGGAAAACTAGTATGCATTATTAGAAAGACAGAATATCCATGCACTAATGCACTTGAGATGCAGAAGTATTCTGAAAAATGTCTGTCTTCAGGAAATAAATAATGAAATCTGTAATGATGAGAAAGGATGGCTCTTACCATTAAAATGAGAGAGAACAGGAATCAGTCAGTACATGATGGTCTTTTGGGGGGGGATGTTGGAGTGAAGATACAGAAGAGTGGAGCGGTTCTTTCAGCCTTCTGCATGTAAAAGCATTTTGGAGTGGGCTTCTGGGAGACACTGGAAGGAGCAGAGGAGCATGTTCAGCATGAAATGGATCTGTCCATAAAAATGTTCTCTCTTAGCCCAAGCCCTATAGGCTGTAAGGTAACTTTTTTGATACAGGAGAACCACAGTGTGGCAGGACTACTCTACCCTGGTTCTGGAGGGCCACAGTGCCTGCTGGGCTACTCTACCCTGGTCCTGGAGGGCCGCAGTGCCTGCAGGGCTACTCTGCCCTGGTCCTGGAGGGACACAGTGTCTGCAGGGCTACTCTGCCCTGGTCCTGGAGGGACACAGTGCCTGCTGGGCCACTCTGCCCTGGTCCTGGAGGGCCACAGTGCCTGCAGGGTTACTCTACCCTGGTCCTGGTGGGTTTTTCAGGGCTTAGACATACCAATAAGATATTAGAAATAAATCTGTATTTTTCTCAACATTTCCCAGAGCATTCCCTCTCCAGAACATCAAAGTTATAAATAATGGAGGCCTCCAGAAAATGGTAATAGGCTGGTAACTGGCAAAAGGCAAATACAGCCCTTTGCTGTGACTTCTCATCCTGTGAGATTGTGGCTCTCATCCTGTGAGATTGTGATTGTGCTGTGGTCTGCTTTGCCCATTGTTTGAAATCAAGGTAATCTGATTGCTATTAGCTATATTCATAACCACATTGCTAAACACAATTCTCTATCCAGGTAATCCTTTTCTAGGATTCACATGAGGTGAATTTATTGACACTGTGTCACGATGTTTTTGCCCACTAAATACCCAGCTAACAAATTAATGCATGTTAATTGTCCATATGTTAAATGTCCATAATACGATAGATAATATGTGTACTCTGAAAGCCTCAAACTCATTTCGCAATTGTCAAGAAAAAAAATATATTTTTCCTGAACCTTCAACTAGTTGTATCTACCTCTGTCCAGATTTAATAATGCATCACTTTGCGGTTATTTCAATGACTGTGGAGTTGCATTTTGAGTGGACCTGGCAAGATGTTGAGCTTTAAAACACATCCTCATGTGTCAGGATGTGGTTTTATTACAAGTTAAAATAGAGATGAAAAAGTCTTTCTGAAAGCAGTAATATTTATGTGAGTAGAGGCACAGGGGACCACCATAGGGTTTACTGGATACACATACAGCTCACATCTCTGGCTATGCCAGGATTAGTGGCTTTGAAAATCTTTAAAAAGCTGGACTGTGGCTTCTCAGGCCCGTGTGTCGAGCTGCTCTCATCCGAGTCGCATTTCTTCACGTTGTCTTAAATTTGTGAGGAATACATGCAGAGTGTACAGCTTAATGAAGAGGGTGTGTGCGAGAAAAAAGACTAATGAGCAACGACTGAGCTCACTGCCAGACTTCTGTGGAAGGGAAAAAAAAGAAAAAAAAAAACACCTGCCCAACGGTCTATTTGAGATGCAGGGAGTGAGGAGAGAATTAGGAAAACATGCAAAGCACAAGGTTATTGACGTTGTGTGCACAAACGCCTCATTACACAATGAGGATCTCGCTTGCCTGTAATGTGCTCATAATTATCTTGTGGCGTAGGATGAATTGTATTATTTTCTATGAGGAACATTATGGAAAGATTAATCAGATTTTCTGAGGTGCCAGGAATCTGAAGGTGAAGATATCATTAGTTTTCTTAGGTTGTTGAGACATTTTTATAAGTAAATGTAAACTTGGTGAGGACTGTATTTATTAACATTTTTGCTTTTGTACTGTACTTTAGAAAGTAATAAATAGGGAATTATTAGTGAAGCAAAAGTTGAAGGACACAAGCTATAGTGATCAGATTTAGCATTACTCATTGTACAAGGTGATACACAAAATTCATGTATGATTGTCCATCAGAGCAGACACAGTTAAGCCCTTTGGGAGTAGCTGACTTGTGACGTTCGTTCAAGTCTCTCAAACCCTTAGCATAATCAAACGTTTGCTTTTGTGCTTGCCTTGGTGGATGATTCAGGTACCGTGCTAGCCTTTTGGTGAATGGCATGAACCAAAGGAAATATGTTTCACCTGTGAGTCCATTGGGCACATGGTAATCCAGCCACACTAAAATTGGTGGAGTTATG
The DNA here is from genome assembly GCA_019788955.1 of Albula glossodonta. Classification (NCBI taxonomy): domain Eukaryota; kingdom Metazoa; phylum Chordata; class Actinopteri; order Albuliformes; family Albulidae; genus Albula; species Albula glossodonta. The sequence goes on from JAFBMS010000086.1 coordinate 669,904, forward strand.
TTACCTGTTTAATTATTTATTTATTTTGTAGAGAGCAAAACATTTGTATGGTTAAAACAAGTCTGTGATTGTTACTATGATGTCATACCCATCATCTATCACTTCCCAAAAGCCCAGAGGAGACAGCAAACAGGGTATCAATGTGTCCTCATCACTGTAGCCAATAAGACACTCACAGTACTAGCTGTATGGGCAATACAGTCCTCTGCAGCTTGGCTACAGCACTGCATATAGGTTTGGTGGCATGGTAACAACACAAACTGGAAGGCATTATTTCATTTATTTTTAAGTTCATTTAGCCAGGTCAACTGAGATGTTGTTAGATAGAGGTAGCAGTGGTGGCATGTGGAATCAAATTGGCTAGAGATTGCAGGGGATTGTATGGCCAGTCTGACACAGCAGATGATTAGGAGGTGATATAGAGATCGGGAATTTTATGGGAATTTGACCATGACACTGGGGTTAACGTCTCTACTCTTTCAGAAAGTTCCATGGGATCATGACCTTGGATTATCCTCTCATCTGAAGGATGGAACCTTCTACAGACTGGTACAGTGATCACTCTGCTGGGGCACTGGAGAAGTGTTTGGGAAGAGTGCCCCCTACTGGCCCACCAACACACTTTCCATCAGTTTTTCCAGGAAAACAATTCAAATTCATGCACTAACCAAGCCCATGCCTGCTAAGCTCCAGCACTTTGACAAGAAGATGACTCAGGGAGGCATGGCTGCTGGCTATAGACATGAGTGCTAACCTGTACTCCACTGCACTGCCTGAATGAATATTTAGTAGTGATGAAATGGGCTGGAAAATACTACTGGGCATTTGCACTTCATCAATGTAAAAATTAGATCTCATCTACAGTTAAAGTACATTTACTTGAAAATGAACAGAGCATATTGGATGTGTCCCTATAGTCAAATAATGTTAATTTACATGAGACAATGTTAAGAGTCTGTTTGTACTTTTGAGCAGTATGATTAGATTTAAATGTAGGGTACAGCAGCAGTGTCTTCCAAACCCAGCACCACACCCTACACCTTAAAGTACAGTGCTGCCCAATTAATCAGTACGGACATAAAACAAAGCCTTTATTGTTTATTTACACATTTTGCTTGTTTTTGCAGTGTATTAACTCTACACATTTTGTTTTCCATGTACAAATGATATATATATTTTTTTTTAACTTCAATGACAGCAAAATTAAAAAAAAAAAATCCATATGTAATATGACTATAATGATTTTTTTTTTTTTTTTACTTTTAAGGCGGAGAAAACAAGCTTTAAACAAAGAGTGACCCATGACATTACGAGTGATTGAGCTCTATAGGTTCAAAGTCTTTTTCTTCTTCTAAAGAATGTAAGAACATTAAACGTTTACAATGTGCAACTGTTTGACACAACTAATTCCTTCCCCCGTGGCGCTCATTATTGTTAATGGTAGGACATTTCTTTGCCATGACAAAACAGACCATAATACCTCCAAGCTGTAAAATGTTCCCTCACTGTGAAGCTTCCTTGTGGTTGAGTAGAATTATCTCAGAGGACAGGGGTTCTGTGTTTGGTGTACCATGTTTAATGTTCGAGGAGTCTTAATTTGCAACCGTGTAAATCAGCCATGTCTGCAACCACAAAAACATGTGTGTTATTATAAGTTATTTTTCACAGCATGAGGTCAACAAATATTCCTTTAGGGCCAGTTTGGATTAGTGTATGGTAACGTGTATTTCTTTTCAGATAATATTTTTATTCGGGTTTGCAGAATAACTATAGAACGTTTGAAAAATTTTACCACTGATGTTTTTTTTTCCAATATATTCAGCTTTGTAATTTCAGTAAAAGTTTCTAAAATGCATTTTTGTGGTCATTCTTATTTGGTGTAGTGGTAAAGTTAGCAATGCTCAACAAACATAGTGTAGTGTCAGAATGTTTCCCTACTTTAACCCCAATTGCATAATTAAATAGTCATCCTATTACATGGCTATGGATTCCAGACTCACCCTACTGTTTAATTTTTATCTGAAACATTACTGGAATTAAAAACTATTATGAGCACAATACCACCATTTCATGCATTTCAGTCTTTGTACCAAACAGATTTACTGTCAGTCAAGCAAGTAATAGGGATATTCACATGATTGCCACATCATATCAGAGATAGTATTTGTTGTTCTGAGTACTGAAAGTCAAGTGGAAACTACTGAAATACACATGAATACATGCAATAAAGCATACTATAAGAGGCATGCTGTTGTTCTCAGGAGTTATGAGAACACACACACACACTCACACACACTCATACACACATACACACACACACACACACACACACACAAACGCGCGCACACACACACACACACACACACACTCACACACACCAGGATGAGTCAAATGGAAATATGGACTGTGGCAAGGGCAATTTGGAGGTTTGCCATTGTTTTATATAAATTATATGTTTCAAATATTGTATTTAAAAACATGCACATATCATATCAAAAATTTGAATGAGACCTTCCTTGGGAGTTCCGAAGTGACTTGTTGACAGCAACTTGAAGACCAACCATGAATACATAAATCAACAAATAACACAGTGAACCCGTAACTGTTATAACTTCTATGCATGCAATTCACATTAAACTCTGGACTGCAACATGATTCAGTACAGTGCGAGCATAAATGCTGTGTGTTTTCCCCCTCTGCTCTTTGCAGCTGGATGTATTGCAGTCATTTGCGACATCTTTCCCAAAGGAGGTGAGGCTCTGAAGTTTTTTTTTTTTTTTTTTTCCCTTTTTTTGCCTTCCTTCCACATTATATTATTACAATGCTGAAAATGCACTTTTATAAAACAACAAAGAACAATATTCATAAAAGAGGATTCAGTGGCCTAGAGCTGGGCTTCGGCTTAAAAACAGAATTTGATTACTTTAACTTCGGGAAATATTGCCAAGCTGATATTATGTATTAGAAGACTGCAGAAGACCGCTGCGCTGTTTATTTGATCTTTAATAAGAATTATATCCATTGCACTGCTCAGACTCACCTCACTTTCAGAGATATTATTAGGCCAATACTGCTGGCTTGGAGAGACTAATAAAATTGCTGGTGTTTTTATTTTTATTTTGTTTTTGCTTCATTTTGCATAATTGAAACAGTGGGTGGAGACCCAGCATGGAAATAGGTGCAGCTTGTGTTGAACTGTCTCTGTGACAAATGAAAATTCATTTTGGGGTGTTTTTATTTTTTGATTGTTCGTTAGTTTGCTTTGGTTTGCATAATCGTAACGGTGAGGTGGAGCCTTATTGGGCTCGTGTTGCACTGCCTCTGTGATATTAATGATTACATATAATTAATGATTAAACTGTGCAATGAATGGCAGGCTTCCTTTCACAGCCTGTCTCTAAATGCATAAAACCAGATGCAGATGCAGGGCATACAGACCTATACAGAGCACAGTCTAAGCATCTGTGTGTGTGTGTTTGTGTGTGTGTGTGAGTGAGAGAGAGAGAGAGAGAGAGAGAGAGAGAGAGACAGAGATAAATTTGTGTGTGTGTGTGTGAGTGAGAGAGAGAGATAGAAAGAGAGATAAATTTGTGTTTGTGTGTATGTGTGTGTGTGTGAGTGAGAGAGAGAAAGAGAGAGTGAGTGTGAGAGAGAGAGAAAGAGAGAGTGTGAGAGAGAGAGAAAGAGAGAAGGAGAGATAAAATTGTGTGTGTGTATGTGTGTGGTTGTATGTGTGTGTGTGTGTGTGGTTGTATGTGTGGGACGGGACTGGGGTTAAGAAAGAGCATACAAATTGTGCTATTACAACAGCTCATTAGTAATACACCTCATTAATAATAATACATTAATGGATTTGCAATTCAATGAGCATGAATTGCCTTGAGATGGTAGAGATGGCATTTCAATTTTGGGGAAAAAGGCCATTCCCTAAAACAAGCTATCAATTTTTAATCAATTGGAAAAAAAAGAGAAAAACCAAAACAAAAAATCCACCAAAAACAGTAGAAACATCAGTGGATATGGACTTTTGAACCTCTCATTTTCATGTACATGTTTCTTTCTCTTTTTTTCTTGTTTTTTTTTGAGGGGGGGGGGGGGGGGGCACAGTGGAGTCTGTCAGACTCTGGCACTTCAGGAGCTCTCATTCTGCCGCGTTTGCCATAACTACATCCTTCTTTCTCCCTTTCTCTTTTCCCCCTACATGCTTACAAACTGCAATCTGCACACTGAAGCCCTCGCCGCAGGCTCTGGGGAGGCCTGGTGAGAGAGAGAGTGAGAAAGAGAGGCAGAGAGAGAAGGAGAAAGAGAGAGACAGAGATGCTGTGAGGGACAGCTCAGCTGCTTCAATGAAACTGCCGGGCATTTCCCTGAGACGAGACATCACTGAGAACGACCTTCCAGGAGTCGGATCTTCTTATAAAGGGATGAAAGTTCAACCGGTAGTCGTAAAAACACGCGGCGAGGCAGCAAGGGAGGAGGGGGGAGCCGAGACGCACTCGCTCCTCTTCGCTTTTCCTGGAGACCCAAAGGGCATCCTGAATGTCAGCTCTGATCAACAGTGATGAATATGTTCATCCAGACCTTCCCACAGTCCCTCTAATGTCTCAGGAAGCCTGGAGGATCAGACACTGCCAAAGAAACAGCCTTTTCACCAAATGTGTTAGAATTATATTACGGAAAACATCTTCCATCTTCATTTCGATGCCCTAATTTGAAGTTTAAAAAAAAACGGGGGGGGGATAAATGTAATTGTGTTTTTTTTTTCTGTTGTTTTTTTAAACGTCTCCATGATCAATGAGGCAAACGTTAATTACATTGGGTGATGAGTTCTGTTTTTGTTTTTGTTTTTTGTTTTTTTGTTTTTCAGAATAATTAGAGAGAGAGAGAGAGGAAAAGAAAAATGTTAATGTAAGATTAAAATGGAAGACTGTGTGAGGGCTCTAGCCCTGTAGCCCTTGAGCTTGCGCGTTGAGATGTTGCTGTAGATGAGGGTCCTGGAGTCAGAGCCTCTCCGGGAATAGCGGAGATGTGTGCATGAATGGATGGCGAGTTTAGCGGCTGGCTGCAAGGCAGTCATTCCTCACAATGATCACCTCGCTAGTGGTGTCACAAAGCCCCCCCTAATCTGGCTCTTTCCTTATTATTTATTTATTTGTTTTAAGGATGTGGAAGTCGCTGATGTCCTGTGTGCGACACAAAACCAGACAAGGGCGGGCGACAACCTGCAAGCTGCAAATGATACAGTTTAGTACCAGACGAGACCCCCAATGCCTCCTCAGAAAATGGGAGAATCAGCTAATTGCTGCTGGCAGCTGAATAGAGTGGGTTGAAACTATCAAGAACCACCACAGTGACAACACCTAAGAGACTTTAAAGAAACCAATATATCTCTATGCAGCATGACACTACTCAATCCTCTGAATGAGTGAAAATAAATGTCAAGGAATATAAGGTATATTGGTTTCTGTGCTCTTGAATTAAAAAAAAAAAAAAAAAATCCTTTGCTCAGAAGTGAAAATTTCAGAGTTATGTAGTGTGGTTCATTGACCTTGATTATGTCTGCATTCCAAATGGTGGCCTTTTGATTTATGATTTTTATCAACTATGCTGTTAACTGTACATGCTTCCCTGTGGATACACTGCACTATTTAACCTCTTGCAAAATCTGCCATATCTCATATGTTGCTTTGAAACTCAGACGTTGGAGTGCGAGTTTGCTAAATATATGTAGGTTTTAAATACATCTCAACAGGATTCAAGAAACAGAAACACACACACACACACACGCACCCACCCATCCATGCACGCACGCACGCACGCACACGCATGCACGCACGCATGCACACACACACACACGCACACACAAACACACACACACAGAACAAATGTAATACCCTGACATGTGGGGTTTGTTATTGGACTTAAGCAGGGCAGCATCCGTGTTTGACTGCCCCTGATCCCCATGGAATGACAGCTTCATTGCAGTTATTTCATTCATTTATTTATTTTACAGTGGCATCTTCTGTCTTCAGTACATACAGGTCCATCCGGGACTTCAAAACCTTCACTATTTTACCAAAAACAAAGGACAATGAAGACACTTTCTGATATATAATTCGTTCATTTTCTTCCAAAAAGAAAAAAAAAATAGATATCAACAAAAGAAATAAAAGTCACATTGCTCTGATGAGGTTTTGAGATACTATTTGTCAATAGGAGTCACTGGATCATGTGCCGTGACATCCCCATAGAAACCTTGTGCGAGAAGCTGCAGACTCTCATCTCTCAATATGTCGGTCACAATTGCACAAAGGGGTTGTTTTTGATTAGAGTGCCATGAGACCTCAAACGGACAAATTTCTATAACTTTGTAAATCCTACTGCAGAATAATAATAAAATACTACTGTAAAATTAGCTAAATGTTCTTGAGTTATAAATTGTAAAAGGACTGATTGTCTCATTACCAGACTAATGATTCCATGAATGACTGACTCGTTCAGCGTTCCAGTGAGCGAATGTCTACTTGAGGGGCAAACAAATAGACCACATTAAATCCAGTCATTTTCTCTGTGCTAATGCAGCACTGAGACATTATCCAAAATTATGAGGGAACAATGCGTTTCTAATCTGAAACATGTAAGCGCTGTCATTTTAGAACATATAAATGAATAAAGATTTGCGTAATAGACTTTTTAACTCAGTTATGTAATCCAGTATTATATTGCATGACCAGCCCGAGAGGTTTAGCTGTAGTGTCAATTGGCTTTTCAAACACAAAGCTACATCCATGTCACCCGGCCAAGGTTGATATTTCAGATCAAAGAGCCGCACAGGGAAGGCACAGAACGTTCACCAGAGCAGAGCTCCAATGCAAAGGGACTCATGCCTAGCCAACGTGTCATTTCGCTTGGAATCGGCCCGCTGCCGCAGCCTTGTCAGCTGCATGACAATTGCAGTTTGATGTTGTTATCTCGAAAAACATCTGCCAGGTTTGGTGATCGAATCAAAGATGCATGTGTGTGCACTCATATGCACGCACAAACACACACACATACACACACATGCATGCGCACACACTGGCGCACAATCAAAACGATGAGTACCTGCCAACACTGTGTCTACACTAAGACCCATCATCTGTCAGTGACCTGTACATGGGTACTCTGCCATTGCTGTTCTCAAAGACCACAGCCCTGAAAGGATACTGGCCATATGTCTGTTGTTATTTTACACTGTTTCAGTGTTAAAATCGGTTGAAGGAGCTGCTCCAGTCTACCGAGACTGATGGCACAGTCATGCTGTCCAATCAAATCTTTCTCAATGGCCGGATTGTGTTCACTTTGTTGCTGCTATATAGGGCCATAATGAAATAAAATACTTTCGATCAGACTCCAATTTGTTTTTGAACTTTTAAAATTACTTTCCTCATGATACCAAAATGTGCTGTATGCTTTCTCCTTCCATCGGTTTTAAAAATGTTTCCTTTTGTCAAGATTTCCATTTGTGCGCACTTTCCAATCACTGTGTGTGCACAGCTCTGTGTCTGAGTACGTTTGTTAAGTTTATGCATATATTGGATAGATATTTTTCTCACACTTATTCCCCATATGAAGCTGTAGGTGTGTATGTATATATTTCACATACTTTTTTTAATATACTTACTTCAGTGTTCATATGACTGCTGGGAACAAATTTTGGCGGCATTGCTCCTGCAGCAGTACAGCAGCAGTACTCCTGCAACTCTCTCCTCTCTGTTTCTCAGGCTTCCTGTCTTTTCCAGTGGGATCTTTAATGTCTTGCAGCCCCTTTCTCAACCACTGGGATTTTTTAAATGTCTCCGAAGTTCATTTGCAGCAGAGGATGTTCAACGGTGCGTAGCATGTTCTGCAGAGACCTGTCTCCTGGACATCGATGGAGGTCATCTCCATGTCACGGTCCGCATTGCAGGACATAAACCCCCCCCCCCCCCCCCAACACACACACACACACACACTCACCGCATTAACTTTCCCTATTTGTAACAGCACAGCAAGATATTTCGTAAAGCATTGCCAGTGAACGTTTCCCGGACATTGTGTGGCTAAACAGCCTAAGAACAGTTCTTGGTTGAATGAAGAATCAAATGTGCGTGGTTCAGAATCATTGACAAACATAAGCACCAGATTGGGAAAACACATGTAATGCATTACTTCCATGCAGCCATCCACATAGACATCAAAAGCACACTATTTTGTGTGGGTATTATCATAAACATGTCATAAATCATTATTAAAGCAGTAAATTAAGGTCATGCACTGTCTGTTTTGCTAGACCCTTGCTCACTGGGCTGGATGAACCATGTGCTAATCAGCGAAGCAGGGCTTCCCAGGGAGCGGGACACTGTAAAGTGCCACTGCCGTGTCAGTGCTTTTGGTATGCACATTGCTAGAAGCAAAGGGAGGACACGAGACGATGAGCATGTTCTGTAAAAGGATGTACCCTCTTGGTTTAACCTCCTCTGATTTCACAAAAGGTCTGCAGATTAATTACATGAGTGTTTGAGCCTTTTTCAATTGCATGCAGTGCAGCTGTAAAGCTTCCTCATACATCACACAACAGCGTTAAAAAAATATATGAAGAGGAGACGCTCTCAGAATTCTGATATACAGCAAAGCACACATGCCATTGCATACATACAAACACACACATACACACACATACACGTGCATACACACAAGCCCATATGCATGTGTGCATACAAATACACATACACACACACATACATGTGCATACACACACACACGCACACACACACACATACACATGCATACATACACACGCACATACAAGTGCATACACACACACGCACACACACATGCATACATGCAACAGCTGATAATTGAATGTTGGCGATTAGAACCAAATGGTGGAATTGATCATTTTTACCAGAGCAACTCTTTCACAGTATGACTTCCAGGACTGTATCGCCATTCGTCCCCACAGCAGTCCATACCACTGCCCCTGTGCACTTGTTCATGTGTCTTGTATCCCAAATAACAAAGGGGAACACAGGGTTCTGTGAATGCTGCTCTAGGAAGTTATTCCCAAGACTCCTGCAATCTAAACAGCTTGAAAAATGTGGGCACAGCAGGGAGAGCTATTTGTCTGTTTTATTCCATTTCCTAGATTTAGTGACCTTTCCTGAGCCGTATATGCTTTGAATAGTAACAACTGCAATAAGAGAGTGATTCGGTTTACCCCTTTTGTAGAGCTGTAGGCCGCTTGTAAGCCGGGACTCTAAAGGACTCCCTGTCAGCCAGTGCACCTTTGAGATGAATGAGGGGCCGCACCAATCAAACGGATTTGGTGAACTGAGAGATGCACATGACTCAGAGGCGGACGGGTAGAGGGTGAAGAGTCAGACCAAACTCAAAACAGCCACAGCTTCTCTTTTTACAAGAAACTTCAAGAATAGCTCTTGTGAAAGGAAGAAATCATATCTCAGTTTGTAAATAAAAAAAAAAAGAATAGCATTCTGAAATTCTGAAATATTGTTGTGTGTCAGTATTTCGCTTCAAAGAGCGGGTTATCGATGTACATAATTTTTCATCAGAAACATATGCAACGTGAAACATGATTTCACTAAACAAGTAAATGCAGACATGCATATGTTTTATTGATTTATGTAGGTAGGGATCTTCATTACTCAGGAATAATGATGCGGACAGGTTTTAGCTCTGCACTGGGAATGGTTCCACATCCATGTGATGCTGAAACACGTTAGTGATCCGGCATATTCCACACCCAGAGTGGAATGAAGATACATTAATCTGCTAACAACTGCTGTCACGAACAAACTATCATTACACAAAAACTGTGGACTTAATTAAAAAAAGCATAAAAGATAGATGGTATTCTTTATATGTTCAGCATATGTTTTAATGCTTTACTTAAAACTCCAAATTCTCTAAAATGTGTACTTTACTCTTCTCTGCCAGATGGTTCAGAATTAATCATAGAAGAGATCCTGGCAGGATGATGAATGTAAAGAACTAAACTTGAAACAGATGGACCAATGATGATATTAATCATTTCTTATATCTCTGACAAGACATCAAAAATATATTGTAATTTTTAAATATTGAAGCAAGCAATAGTAGGCCCGACCACTGAACCCAAATCTATACAAGAAATTGGTGAAAATGGCAATAGGCGTATTCATTCATTCATTCACTCACATGGATACAGTATTGATCTCATTTGTTTTTGTCTCCTGTGGGCTGTGGCAAGTAGTACAAGTTGAAAGTACCCCGTTATTGTCTTACCGGGAGAGAAGTTTGAAGAATGTGTGTGTACAAAAATAAATACAGAAATACATCTATTCAGAAATATCTCAGTGTTACAAACTTAAATAGTTAAAGAACAATGTTTGCTTATATCTAGACAGCTGTGATACAGAGCTGTCCAATGGGCTAACTTTACTTTTCCCCATTCCTAATCCTGGAAGTCGTCAATAAGTAATAAGCAGTGTGGATGGTATTGCGGTAGACCTGCTGCACTGGGGTTGCTGTTCTGCTGTTCCAGGAAACCCTCTCTTTCTATGAATAATTCTGCATGTCCTCAGACTGCACTGGTACTACTGTGCTACAGCATCCTCAAACTGCTCTAGTACTACTGCACTACAGCAGCGTACATGGATGATCTAGCCAGCAGGTGACTAAAATAATGGATCTGTGAGCATTTCCAAAATATGAACTGTTATTTATAGGAATGCATGGGAAATAATGTCTCATATTTAAAGCTTGATTCAATATTTACTAAATACTGGCAAAATTACAGAAAACAATGTTTATTATTGTTATACTGTTAGTGTTATAAAACCACATCAAGTCAAGATACCTCTTGATATCCATCATTTTCAACAGTGCCCTATAAAGCATGTGACCCATACTGCATGACGTGGGGGACTATAGACACAGAATCAGACAGAACTGTATTTCCAAGTTGACATTAAATTGCTTTCTCAATGTGGCTCTTGCAGCTTCATGAACACTGTCCTCACTAAATACTTTGGCCGACCTGCTTCCACAAAATAGTACAGACAGGGGACAGACGGGACAAGCAATGCATTCTGGTGATGGCAGCTAAATTAAAATTCATCTTAAATGTACCCTGACTTCTGGATAATTAATGCCAAAGGCCTCCTGCTGGTGAAACCTCATATGTTTCACAAATTTTCATAAAACCAAAATTCATTGGCTGACGAGCTTCCAGAGAGTGAGTGAGTGAGTGAGTGAGTGAGTGAAGGATGAGTGTGTAGAGTTTATATAACTCAACTGGAGACTTTTCATAATCTCAGGTCTGGGTTGCCAGGACACAGAGGATCACAAAGAGTAGAGTATGCAGTGGACATGTTTTACAATAGAGTCTGGACATTACTGTGGTATGAAGTGCATCATATACAGCATGGTCTCTAAGCAGCATCAGCCCTCTATACACAGATATCTCCTTTTTGGAGGCATTGACTTTCCCTGCGTTTCCAGTGTTACTGTAAGCCTTCTGCCTCTGCTGCCACATTATTGGATGTGTCGATCCCTCAAACTCCCATCATTCACTGGGGTTGAGGAGATGTATGTGGTATGGGAGATCCGTATCCATCAACAGTCTCTGAACTGAGGATTTTTCACCCTGATTATTTTCCCCTTTTTTTCCCCAACTCAAATGTTCAACCGAACTTGTTGACCTCACCGCAGCACTCGCCCTGACAGCTGTGGGAGGAGAAGTTGTGCACATGACTCCTCCGATTTACGTGACGATGCTCTCACTTCTTTTCATGTTGTGGCCGCACCACCAACCGCACGCTGCCTATGACGTCGGAGGAGGATGTAGACAGTGTACAGTCGGTTCATGCCGCCGCATTCTGGCCAATTGTTGCCTTGCCAATGGGGCCTCTGGACATGGTTGGGAATGGTGAAGCCGAGAATCGAACCCCTGCCCTCTGGACCCGTAGGCAGCAATTTATCCCACCAGCCACTCGGAGGCCCCTTGGTCCATTAAGTTATTTATTTTTTTTTTTTTTAAATTGATGCACGATTTTTTTTTTTCCTCTACAAACTTCATTGGAACTTCTGGTATCAGGAGCATATTCATATATTCGACCCAGTTAACCATTAACCAAAGTCAGCTTCCTCCAACATATTAAGTATACAGTAAGGTGCATTTTCTTTTTAAGACATAAGATAATGTTTGCAGGCGTGGAATATAAATGCTAATTCTAATTTGTGCTGTGTTCCCGAGGATTAAGATGTGCCTTCCCTTGAATTTAAGGACCCGGGGATTTAAGTGGAAGTGTAAGCTCTGCACAAAACCAAAAAAGGGATCAGTCTTTGTTAGCTCAACATATTTTCAGGAGCAAAAGGGTACACATTCTGATCTTACTGAAAGCCCAAACTGAGGGAATTAAGAGTGTAGATGGAAGCGTTTCAGTGAGTGCACATGCTGACAAAAAAACACGCCGGCACCAGGGTGGGACATTAACAAGGCGAAATCCTGGCATATCTGGCTTTGCATCTGAAGTAGTATTTTGCCTTAAAAACATGGACTGGAAAAAAAGGATAAATATTTATCAAATCTGTTGGCATTGTTTCTTACCACTTCTGGATTTTTTCTTCTTTTTTATGATGAAAATCATGTAATAATGGAGTTCAAATGTTTGCAATAATTTATGGACTCAGCCATCAATAATTCACTTGATTCAAAATAGGATCCTTGCTGATATTTCCTCAGAAATGCAGAAGAATGTTTAAAGCTGGTCAGAGAGAAATGTCAATAATATTTCATGGTGTTCCTTTCTCTCTTGTTCTAATGTTGTTGCTGATTATTGATGTCCGACATAGCTAGATGTTCACATGGTTGACAAAGGATGCCTGTGCTAAAATGTGATTGGCCAGACAATTAAATGCTTAATTGTTGTGTTCTCATATAATCCTCTGGACTCAGACTGTCCCTGGTGTCTTCGGTACACCACAGCTCAACCCTTGTGGGCCAGAGCAATAAACTGGTCATTGAACTTATTAATGGTACTGCACAAGCAAATTTCAGCTGAATTGACCTGGTCCTGGAGGAGGAAACTGTGCCAAACCTAAGGGTGGTTTATTTCAGTTCCAGGTGTATGTTTTCTTGATATACTTTATACTACCTTAAGAATACGTATATGCATGAATGAGTGAATGGAAGGTTGGAAATAGTAATATACTGTCTTGGTATTAAGACTGTAAATATGTGATCCCAGAAAAGGGTACTTTGTAAGAAAATTAAAGTAAAACCATTAATAAGATATAAATAAGCCATTTAAATAAGTAATATTTCAGCCATATGTTATTAGTAAATATTAATGTGGCTCCACATGCAAAAGATGCTATTTCTTGGCCTGTGCATTCTGTTTGTTTGTATCTGCAGAGCACTTTGTAAATATTAGTGATCCTGAAATCACATCAATTTTATTCAACAGTCAAACCTCAAAATTGGAAATGCAGCTCTGTTTGCCAGCTGATTTGAAGATTGTTTTGTTTACAAGGACAGTGACACTAGTAAATATTGCAATGGAGACTGTGGCATAGACAAGGAGAAAGTTTGGGAATTAGTGAGAAAAAAAAAAAAAAAAAACCTAACAACAATCTTTTTGATCGTTGTTATTGGCAATGAGGAGGACAAAGCCATAATAAAAAAAGTAATATGTTTCTTTGTGTGGGTATCATTGTTCTGTATGTGTTTTAGAAAGCCAATGTGTATTTGGGAGGCTTCTCATTCTACAAACTGAATTTTAAACCAGCCGGCATTAACACTTCATGGATTTATAATAACTCTTAGAGATATGATTTCTGTCATATTATTGAGAACTCCGAATTCCCAGGAATCTTTTTTTTCACTGTTCTGTGGGAAAAAAAAGCCTTCCTCGATATTGACATTGATTTCATAACACTTTTATGAAAGGATTTATTAATTAAGTATTCAATTAAAGGTACCTAAATTTCAGTTGCTTAGTGACCAGATGGACAGTTTTTATGATAAAGTTGCATAGGTGTAGGTGCAACTTAATGTAGTTTTACTGTCATAATAGTAAGCCCATGTTTAGACAGGGTGTGTTCTCCTAGTCGGTTCATAAAAAACCCTGATCCCCTGGCACATTAACAAAAGAAGAGCAAAGCGTGCAGCCTGACGTATCGGTTTATGCCTGTGATCTGCACTGAAACACCTTGTTTTGATTCAGGTTGCCACTTGTCCTTTGTCTGTGTGTCATTTTCCAGTACATGCCACACTCTGAGTGTTTGGCATAGCTTCACCACCAGACATCTGCTGCCTCTCTCTCTGTACCCGTGTGTAAAACACACACACACACACACACACACACACACACACACACACACACACACACACACACACACACACACACACACACACACCCACCCACACACACACACACACACACACACACACACACACATACACACACACACACACACACACACACATACACACGCAGTCTCAACACTGTCTCTCCCTGTACCTGTGTCTGAACAGCACACAGCTCTTACATCATAATCAAATTTCCAGTGCCTCTCAGGCACTAAATTGAAGATGATGCTTAGCTAAGTCGGTTGCACTTTCTTTCTTTCATACCTTTTGTAATTTTTTTTTTTTTCATGTATGCATTTTTTCCCCTCTTCCTTTCTGCACCTGTAATTCAGTGCAGGAACACTAAAACCTGGAATTCAGCCAGATTTTTGATTGTGTGACAGAAAACTGCCATTGGCTCTCAGACATAAACACATTTGACAAGCACTCAACTCATTGTTAGCTGAAAATCCAAATGAGATGAAAGTGAATTGCAGAAGCAAAACAGCACTGACCTTTCACCCTGGGAGTGAACAGGCCAGGTCAGTTTATTTACAAAATGGGATATGGTATCAAATTCTAAAGACATAGTGACAAACTCAAATGCTAAACAACAATATGGACACTGCAAATATGCGTAAGCTTTCTGATATGCCAGGATGTGCCTATTTTCATGAGCTTTATAATACTATGTATGGGGATTTGTATCCGACAACACACAAGTAGTCCATACAATGGTGTAAGGTACCTTCATACCATAATCAATCTGCATCATATTTGGGCTCAGCACTGACAAGGTTTGGTCCTTTGTAGCCCACATTTTCATTTTTCATTTCAATCATAACCCATGTCAATTATATAGACCCAAAAAAAATGATTTTAGCCCACAAAATAATGAAAAAAGATCAAACCTAAATGCAAAACATGATTTGACTCAAAGGAATTTACATGATTGAATGTGATTCATTACTGAATTTGGCAGTACACATACTTAGCAACAGCTTCAACCATGTAAAGGAGGTTACAGTTGGCATGGTAACCCCTGTCTCTTCTGTCTCCAGCAGCTCCTCTGGACCGTCAGATATCTATGATGCTCGTAGCTACATGTAAACACTTACAACTCTGGTATGCTTTAAATCTGATTCAGTAGAATTAATTGTCAGACAACATGGAGTGTGTTTGGAAGAAGTGTATTGTGATGTGGCAAGTTTTATATCAGTATGGAAATTTGATCGAGGGCTTGAAGTCCAAAGGGGGTGGCGTCATGCCTCACTATTTTGAATGAGGTGAACCTTCCTCTTGACCACTAGAAGAGAAAGAGAAATACAGAAGAAAGGCAGTAGACATGAAGGTGGAGATGGGGAGGGGGAGAGATGCCAGAAGCAGAGAGCATGATGGGAGAGGAGGTGCGTGTCAATTTAATACCTGCAGAGAAAACCAGAATGGGCAGATAGAGGTATTTAAGTGAGGGGTTGTCTTGAAAATACCTACCCTGAACCTTTATTTGAACAAATCCAGGTATTGTATTATATCAATGTTGAATAACACCAAAAATCTTATTTTTGAATTGGTCCTTCAAAGACAGACAAACTCCTCTTTTGCCTAAAACAGCATGGTATCTAGTACAAGTTCAGCTCTACCTTTCGATGAAAAACCAATGAAAGCCATTCTATGTCCAAGGTAGCACTGCCTTGGGAACGTCACTCATTTTTAAAAGTCTCAATGAAAGCCTGCGATCTGCATTTGCAGGCTGTGACTGCTCTCCTCCTTGCAAGCGCTTTGATATTATAGCGAGATTACAAGATATCGCATGCCTCGATCATTATGTAGATGTCAACACTGTCAGCATATATAATGACTGCAGTGTGACTCCCTCGGTCTGTCAATGAATCAATCAGCCTAGCAAACATTAGCTCATTCTAAAGAGATTTGGGCCAGTGAGAACACTGTATTAATTATCTCAGTACGGTTCTGATTGATGATCCAGTCTGGAAATTAACATGCTGCACATATACTGTAGGAGAAACGTGGCCTTGGAGGTTTGTGAATGGTAAATTCATACAAAAGGTCCATTAAAAGGTGATTTGGTGATTGGATTCAGTCAAAAGGATGTTCCACACTTTTTGGGTAGCTCTTTTAATTCTTATTAAGTATCTTGCACTGTGAAATAATGGATTTCGTAAAACATTTGCTCTAAACGTTGGCATTTAAAGTAAAAGTAAAGTTAGCATTTATTTGAAAGCTGCAGTTGAGGACAAATTCTAATTGGGTCCAGGCCGATGTGTTTATATTAAATCAATAATATAAACTGCAGCAACCTGTATAACAAAAAAAAAAGAATCATGGAAATTGGAACCGTCAGAACCTTAAATGAAGGAGAAAGGATCCAGTGTAAAGCTTTGCACAGTGTGCTGAAGAACTAACAGCAGGGATATTGAAGGAATGTATGTAAACTGCGGTGTTTGACAAGAGAAAGAGAGAGAGGAAAGCACTCTAAGGTTCAAGGTGAATAAGTGAGTCCCCAAAAGACACCAAAATAAAAAAAAAAACAACGTGCTGGTTTGAATGTGAGAGAAACCCTGCGTCTCCAGCACCTCCATGCGGTCTGCTGCTCAATCCGACTGCTTCCATCGGAACCGTTATTGGGTGCTGCAGAATACCTCCTGAGAGCTAGAGAGACAGACAGAGAAAGAGAGAGAGAGATGGAGCGAGAGAGACAGACTTCAGGAGAGAGTGTTAAATATAGAAGCATCATATTATGAACAGATAATTACTCATCACTCAGCTAGTGCCAGTGTCCATGTAATTGGGTGGTCCTCTAAGTATTTTGTGCTTGAATAAATATAATAATAAACCCACACAAAATTACTGTGATTTGGGTACATGGATTTGGTGGCGCTAAAAAAACGGCTAAATTAAATTTGAAAATAAAGATATGAGTCAGTGAACTCCATAGAATTTTTTTTTTTCTTTGAAAAAAGGAATAAACAGATTTTTGTTGTATGCAGAGAGAATGTAAATTTTTACATCATTACGAAAAAAAAAAAAAAAAAAAAAAAACATGTCCAAACTCACGAGTGGATACATTGAATTCTTCATTAGTATAATTTACTTCGATATTGCAATGGTAGGGACTCTTTTTGGTCATCTCCAAAAGGAAAAATAATTAAAAGAGACAGGAAACTTTTCAGTTTTTTTGCCGAAAGTTCCCTCTCTAAACACAAACTTTTAACCTGAAGCAAATCAAGCTCCAGGAGCCAGTGCAAAAGTCTATCGAGAAAAGTCAGGGGGTTTCAACACTTTTTTGTAGTTCCTCAAATATGAGAATCAAGACATACAGAGTACATTGTTGATAGGAACCTATAATTGTGTATATATATACAGGGGGTCCTCGGGTTACGACGGTCTCGAGTTAGAACGTTTCGTGGTTATGACGCACTCCCATAATTTAATTAAAAAACCTAGTTTCAACCTACACGGTTTGGTTCGTACATACAACCACAGAAATAAAGATAAGAAATTGTTCTCTCTTTTTGTCGAAAATCGGCTTACGACAAGTCATAGAAACGGAACTCATTCATAAGTCGAGGACCCCCTGTATATATATATATATATATATATTTTTTTTTTTAATTTTTGTATAACTGTTTGTTACTGACTTCTGCAGTGGTATAGGATAACGCGATGCTATTTCATTAGCATGCCCATTTCCTTGCTGGCTTTTCTGGAAGGAGATAAAAAATAATCTTTCGCTACATACTCTCCTCTTGACAGCTTTGTTTCTTCGGTTGAAAACTTGATCTTGTTTGCTCTCACACTTCCAGCTCCTTTCAGCTTCGCCTGCAAGGATTCAGGATATGAGCTTGGCTAGGCCTTGAACAGCAGTGTACCGCGGTGCCAAAAACACATCACAAACATTCCTCATTTAATTATTAATATGCCAATTCTGCCCTCCGGATAGAGAGAGAGGCAGTCCAGGAAGGAGGTCTTTGTTAATCCAACATTGGATTGATGTTGATTGAATATTTAAGCTGTGTTTTTTTTCCCCTCTCTCTCTCCCTCTCTCTCTTCATCTAACTTGGATGAGCCTGCTGACTGTCTTCCAGTGTTGTAAATCCTCTTAGTAGCCTGCCGCTCTCCTTCTACAACGATTAAACCCACTTTAAGCTCATTTAAGGTTTGCTCTCAGGTACAATGTGCTTTCCGTGGGTGGCTGAGGTAATACCCCTCCGATACGGGCTGCATTGTTGCGAGGCTCAGTTCGATCGGCTCCCACCCCATCGCCGTTGTTTGTGCGTGCGGATTTAGCTCGCCGCATAATGAACACATGCTCTGCGGCGTATGAAAGAAAGGCCTGCGCATTCTTTCCGTCCCTTTTTCAGCGGGAGCTCGTCAGTCGGATGTCTTTGTGATTGTCCTTAGCTCAATTGGTAACCGTCCCAGAGGGATTCGATAACCAGAGGCTGCCCTCCATATTGTGAAAAATGAAATGAAAGCTTCCGGTTCTGGGTCTTGTGTTGGTATTATTATCGCCAGTATTTGGTATTACTTCAGTACATTATTGCATTGCATCATCCTTTCATAAATATATATATATATATATATATATATATATATATATATATATTTTTTTTTTTTTTTTTCTTATCACATTTCTTTTCATATGGTATAAATATCCAATTTGATCCCCATTTGCCAGTGATGAA
Organism: Albula glossodonta; assembly: GCA_019788955.1. NCBI lineage: Eukaryota > Metazoa > Chordata > Actinopteri > Albuliformes > Albulidae > Albula > Albula glossodonta. The sequence continues at coordinate 688,984 of JAFBMS010000086.1, forward strand.
AACCCACAGTTATCCTCTGGCTGGAGAAAGTTGTTAAACTTTTATCTTTTACTGTATTTGCTCTGACTGGGCACAAAAGGGAGACCATTAATTAATTAATTTTTAGCTCACATCTGGCATTGTATGCATGAAGGGGTCTCCAAAAAGTCTTCCTTCTGCTATATATACTGTATATATATATATATATATATATATACTAACACAAATATGGATTTACCTATTTCCCTTCTGAGAAACAGGGCAAACAAATTGCATTCCAAGCATGTACCTCATATTTAATATTCATTGAAGAACATACAATTACACGATCCCTCCAGAATGGTGGAAATGGATTGGGGGATTGACTGGAAGTGCTTAGCTAGTCTATGCCAACTTTGCTGTGAAAGCCACATTAAATTGGTCTTAATTTCATTAGTCAGTCATCATCAAACAGTTCATCTTGTTCACTCATGTCTGCACAAACATGTAGTGCCATTTGATTAATTTAAGATTCATCAAACTGCCCAAGGTGTGTTTAGAGTAAATTTCACAATTAACAATAAAGCCTGCATCCTCTCACCAAACATTAAAACGCAATTTCTCCCGTACTATTTCTCTGTTACAGTACAGGGCCATGGAAAAGGTTAACACTTTAGTCCTGTTCAATTTCCAAATCAGGCTCGTTTTAACACATGATGTATAAATATAATAAATGATAGCTATGGCTAAAATTACAACTGATTCACTAATGGCTTATGCCAGTGCTGTTGTGGAAAGAAGAAATGTGACACAGATAAACCAACACAAGTCAATCTTATTATGCTGTGATTAATT
>JAFBMS010000086.1:692296-722296 GCA_019788955.1 Albula glossodonta
CAAGATTGTCACTGTTTATGTAAGATCCACATGTATCTGTGTCAAAATATATTTTGTGACATATAACAAATGTATATCTACAGTATAAAAAATTACATAAACATTAATGGAAATCACTGTCATAAAATGTGCTTTAGAGGGACAAAAGTATCACTGCTGAATATTTTTAATGTGTTACTGTTTCATAAACATCTGTACTGCATCTTTATCAGCCTAATGACATCCGTGTAGTGCCCATGTACAAGTGGACAGAAACGGCAGACTGGCTGACAGCATGAGCCACTTGCTGGTGAGGATGGATAACAGAAAATTGGCGGCGCCTGCATGAACTGACAGACGATAAGTGTGTCACCTGCAGAAAATCCATACGAAACAGAGACCACTGGATGATTTTAAAATGACGAAATTATCGTCATTTTTTTATCAATAAATTTTCTGGTCTTCACCTAATGCTGTGTGACTTTGTATTGTCAAGAACCTCAAATGAATAAAGTACATCTTTTGGGCTATGAGCATTGCCTGGATATTTCTGGGCAAGAAAAATCCTTGTGGGGAAACCAACGCTCAGACACTCTCTTTAAGTGGAAAAAAATACCGTTAAGACAGTGTTACAACTGGAACAGTTGGAAATGCATACTTGGGTGGGTGATTTTGGATTAACTTGCTAAACAATGTGTTGCTCATGAAGGGGGTGTGTCATGATCTTGACTGTGTGTCGTTTTTACTCACAAATGATTGGAAGAACTTAAAATTATTTTCTCCTCATGCAGAAATGTTTATTTTAAACATAACGACAACAACAACAACAACAACAACAACATATCTGATGCAGAAAAAATAGGCACTACTTTCTTCTGCAAGTTATATTCGGCACTATCCATTACAGAGTGCTAATCCTATAAGTATTCCTCAGTTAAATATGTTTGTCGATCAACAATGTTCCAGTTCAACTGTCTACAGCATTGTGGTACAGTATTTGAACTTGCTATGCAGCCATTTCAACTGGAAATGTATTAGACCAACAACGTTCGCCGTTTTGCAGCTGACAAAGTGCACAACAAGCCTGAATAAGGTAAGACTGAGCTAATCGCATCGTATAGCCTGCTGACTGCAAGGTTGCAAGGGTTTCTTTGTACACAGGGGGTAGCACCAGCTGCCAAATAAAGTCAATAGATAAACTGGCTGACTGGAAAGCAAGGGCAGAACTCAGAGTTCTGGGGCATTCCCTATGTCTGGTACTGTCAGGTGCATAGTTACACCAAACACAATGCAAAATTTGTTCCTCAGATAAAAAAGATACATTTAAAAAGATGAAAGTTGTTTTGCTTTAACTTACCATTAAAATGTGATTATCTGTTGCTTGTATTTATCAGTACAATACTTCAGTTCTGTTGTCTTTAAATTGCTGTTTTGTCCGATTGCACCAGTTCAAAACACTTTAATGTATTGGCTGTTGGTCATTCAAAAATTAAGAATTATTCATTATTTCATTTAAAACCACTGTTTTGGGAAAGAGGGGTGGGCGGACCATTGCCCCCTCTTGGTACCTGTTTGGTTAAAAAAAAAAAAAAAAAAAAAAAAAACTGCAAATGTGCCCTCCTGGGTGCCCCAGTGCATGAGAAAACATGATGAAGTGCCCTCTATATATGCACTATGTATGAGAAAATGCAATAAAGCACCCTCCTGGATGCCCCTCCAGAGGAAAAAAAAAAAAAATAAATACTTGTTGCTGTGCCCTCTATGTGCCCACATGTATCACGGTATTATTTATTTTAGCCATATAGCTAACCGGAGTAGCCTCCCTAGTCACCAGACCTCAATCCAATCAGGCATCTGTGAGATGAGATGGAGGAAGCTGTTTGAGATCAACCACAAGGTAATTTTCATCAAACAGCCTATGTGAGATAGAGATCAGCCACCAGGTAATTTTCATCACATAACCAATGAGAATCATTGCTGTAGACATGGGTACCGCTGTGCTTTTCACACCTTGCCCCAGGGCCGTGCCTCAATAATTTCAGGCTGTCCGGAGGGCAAATAGGGTCCAATTTATTATCAGGTAGGTGTCCCTAATAAAATGGTATTTGAGTATATGTTTGTCGAAAGAGAACAACTGCTTTAATCATTACATGTTATGATCTTAAAGGTCATCAGCATGTATTCAAGTCATGAGCTCATGTCAGTTTTGAAACTGATCACACAGTGTAGTAGATAGAGCACTATTTTGTTTTATTAATTAAATACATTATATATCTGAGTCATGTCTTCTCATTTCAATGTATCCCTGTAGAGAGCGACAGAGCACTTAGCCAAAATAGGTGAACATGACAAAAAATGGCAGCATTAGCAGAAGAAAATGACAAACTCACAGGGAATAAATGGACAGACATTACAGTGCAAGACAGGTGCAATACATAATGGCAGCACCTGTCTCCGATGCTACGATATGTTCAAGACAAATAAATTATGCCCACATGCCGCAGGGTATTTACAGAAGGAATGCAGGTCAAGTCAAGCTTCCATGAGGTTGTGACGGCAAGCCCCCTCTGGGATTTTCAGCAGGAAACTATGGGGTGACATCTTGCACACCGTCCAGCTTTACTGACCCACCAGGCCACACAGTGCCAACATAAAACATTGTCAGAGTTGCTATCGATGGACGTGTTTGGCCTGGCCCCATGGCTGCACTCCTGTTTGCCCCTGTTCCATTTGACTCCTGTAAAAGGCTAATGGGACCAGGCTGCAGTTGAGCAGCAGCCAAATCGCAGCGACCGAGGTCTGCTTGGCTGCCATCAGGACCTTTCACACAGGCGTTTGCAGATGGCTTCGGTCTTCTGTCCTCAGGGGCTCAAAATAAACAAAGTATCCCAGTCGCTGCAACACAACAACCCCCCCAATGCCCCCCCCCCCAACCTGAGGTAAAATGCTGTTGTACGCAATGCTGTCAACTCAAGCCACCCTGAGTCCCCATAGGACAGCAAAGGATCATGGGATGTCTGAAAAATTTTGTCCAAAATGCAGCCAACATAAGGTGCTACAGCACAGTACAGGGCCTACAGGCCAGTGTGACATAAAACTTTAAAATCAAAATATGGTGACGTTATGCCTTTTCGCTTGTTATCGGTTTGTTACCATGTCACTAGAGGTCCAAACATTTATCAGCATAGATTATTGTGCTGTTAGAGTTATTAATTCACAATCACAAATGTTCATGCACCTACATTTCAAAGCCCAGCCATTCTACCCATTCAGAAAGATGTATAAATCCCTACAGCGACAAACACAACTACTTTAATTTACTCCAATGAAGGAAATTGATTCCCTAGAGGCATTTAAGGAGGACAGCCTAATCAATTTAAATGGTCCTCCTCAGATTCATCAAGGCCATAGGTTTAAAAATCATTCCAAGTTAACACAGAATGTTTTTAGTAAATGGTACACACTCAAAAATATGCCATAGAAAAAAATGTATGCCCTGACATTTCCCTGAATGAAACGCCCCTCAAGAAAAATTGTTGTGGGAGGAAATCATCAAGTAATGAAGCAAACTTACCGGTAAGTAGTAATAATAATAATAATAATAATAATAATAATAATAATAATAATAATAATAATAATAATCATCATCATCATCATCATCATCATCATCATCATCATCATCATCCTTATAGTTTACAAAGACAATGAAAATGCTGTTCTCTCATCACAGGCTTTTATCATTTTCATAGGTTTTATTTTGTGTGTAAATCCTGACGATTGACGGTCATTATTCTTCATTTGAAAATCTTTCTGTCCAAGTCCAATTGGAAATTCATGCCAATACCATTTTTTTTTTTTTTTTTTTGTTTTGTTTTATTGAGTGCTGGAGATTGCTGTGAAGTGTTGAATTACAGTGGAGTCAATCACACATTCCTTTCTTTGAGAAAATTGCATAAAATGGATGCAGCTATTTTGGTCCAAAAATGGAACTCTGGTGGCTGGGCTCACTGTGTGCGATGGGGGAAGTGAATGTTCGTGCTGTGCCACTTGACAAAGCACTGACATTGTGGTTTGGGTCATAGCTGTCTGTTCAAATACAGAGGCACTAATTAAACAGCTAGTCAAACATAAGCAATTTTATATCTGTAATTAGGCACATGTTTTGTACACAGTACCACTGGGGTCCCCAAACTATGGCCAGCTGGCCAAATCTGGTCCTTTGAAATTGTTGAGCTGGACTGGTACATTCCAAATTCATTAAATTAATCAATAATGTTAATAATTTACGTATTACAACTCAAAACACGTCCAGTCATTGGTGAGGTTTGGTCCACTCAAAGTCAAGGTTGTTACTGGTGGTGCAGGGAGTAGGAGAAACATGGTAACTGTTTTTTGGCTCATAATAAAAATTCAATTCTGTGCACATTTAAGTTGCACCTATACCTGTGTAAGTAATACTTACAACTCAAAACTAGACAGCAGGCTGTCACTGAGTAAAAGCAATTCAGGTGACATGGAACAAGAATCAGTGGTGATCTTCATTGCACATGTGAAAGAAAGTCAGCCAACAGTTGTCACAGTTTATTTATCATCATATAACATATTACAGGGTTGGCCTAAATTTCACATCTAATTAATTAAGACCAATACAAAGTTTTGTTTCATGTGACTTAAATTTCAATAACTAATAGTCTGTTGGTATCAGGTATAAGTGCAAAGTGTATAACGATGCCAGAGAATTGTCATGTAGAACTGTGGCTGACAGTAGCCCTAGCTGCTATATTACTATAGTATGATTATGTACAGGGCTTAAACGGGTGGCACAGTCCGACCTGGTAACCTTGACGATGAAAACGGGAAGGTTCCCAGTGCCTCCCGGAAAAGTGGCCTCAGACATTGTTCCAATAAGTCGAGTCATAACACCCACCCCACCTCCGCTAAGCAACTATTACTGCCCCCCGCTGCGACACATCCCCACTGGGATATGAGCAAGGGACACTAACACCACCGCTACCGCGGCACAGCTTGTCCGCTAAATCACAGGTTTGCGGGACGGGATGGGACGGGCCGCGCGGCGAGATGACGGCGAAGTCCTTGGCGAAGGAGAAAGAGCGCCGAGGCCCGGGAGCCCGAGAGGCGTACGTACAGGTGCAGGAAGCGGTGCTACCACACCTTCGTGTATCGGTGCGAACCCCCCTCCCCCCCTCCCCGGGGGCCAAAGCAGCGGTGGATTTGACTGGACAGGGACGGTCTGGTCTTATCACCACATGAGTTTGCGCTCTGTAATAAGCTGGGGCCCCTTCGGCTAGGGAGATAACCAGAGGTGTAAAGAGCTTCAGTCAGGCGCCTGCTGTGGCCGCGTCCGTGTCATCGCCAGTGCAGATGAAGAATAGGCGCCCCTGAGCGATTTGACAGCGCTTTTGTAGAAAAGGTCAGAAAGAAGGGCGCTTTTTGTCTTTTATCTACTGTATGATCACTGTTCTGGGTGAACTGTATTTCGTATTGAGTCTGTATTGCATACGGAGTTTCATTTTGATCATTTAGCTTTCTTTTTTCATGAGCTTCTGTATTTTGACTTAATAGCCATTAGCTTTATAATTAGAAATACTGAAGCCTGGACAAAATAAACATTTATGTTGATTTTATGACTCAAAATAAGCCCAGTCTGCATTGTAGTATGGAAGCATTGAATTGGGTCTTTGCAGGGCCTGGGAGCCATGGAGATCTTTTTTCTCATCATCTAACCCAACCTACGCCCATACAGCTGTGTCGCTAACACTCCACCTGCATCAGAACTCAAACCTACAGTGTCGGGTCGAGGGCGTGGACACGCTAACCACTTAGCAGAATTTGCGAAGCACTATTCATTGGCTAGCATGATCCTTGAAGTGTCACAACAGAGGTTTACAGCTGTAGGCTACATATTTTTGAACTCCTATTTTTTTTTTTTGTTTTTTTTTCATTCAGAAAGGGGAGTTACTTTACTTCCAAAATGATTGTAATACTTGTGAAATTCCTTTAGTCGTGCTGATATCCTGAGACACATTTTATAACATGTAGGCTAGGCTAGTTATATCATCTGTGTTTGTGTGGGTGAAGTATGCAAAGACCCCCCCCCCCCCCCCCCCTTAAGATGCCCCTGGGTCTTTGGGTGGCTAAAAGGAGTTGAGGCACATTCTGGTGCGGCTGCTTTGTTTCCTGTGACTGGGAGCTTGTGTTGCTGCTGTGTAATTACTGGATATGGCAAGACATCAAGACACTGGCAAGACAACACAACTGGACCAACAACAGAGAGAGAGAGAGAGAGAGAGAGAGATATCATATAGGTGCCAATATAGAACTAGAGCGATAATACAATACCATTTAGTGTTGACATTTATATAAACACTCAATGTATATAAGAAAAGAAACACATCTTGAATGTAAGGGTGTTGCTACAGGTGTACCTATTGCATTTACCTAAGGAGCACCGCCGGTCTTTGTCATCGTAAGGAAACAGAGCACAAGGTGCATGCTCAGAGTGCCGCTGCCTGTGGAGCCTCTGAGATGTTCTCAATGAGCATTTGAACAAAAACGGGGTAAAAGGATAACATGCACACAACATTACGAATGCTTACAGATTAAGATAAGATTCTGTTAAAAACTGCAAACAGGGACACACATTTGCCACAAACTGAGCAGACACACAAGATAAGGACAACCCTAGTGAGGCCAATTACGGCACAAGAAAGAGGATATATTTGAAGCGATAAGCCATCACACTCTTGTATTATTTATTTAATTTTTTTATATATTTTTCCTCTTTAAGCGAGCATTGTAGTAAAACTTCCACTCAGTAAGTTCCCATTAGGATTCACCTAGTGTTCATCAGAAAGCCTTGGTCTGACAGAGCGATACCTGGGATAATGCAGAATATCTAACATTCCGGACACTTCTCCCGCCAGGCGCGGAGGTGCCTGTCATGCATTATTCATGTGACTTTCAATTTTAACATTGAACTGATTTCCTCCAAAAGCCCCGGCGTGCAAATTGCCAAGCCGTCTCTGAATGCTGGTCACAGACGTCAAAATGACTTAAAGGCAGGCGCTGTTACTGTTATATGGCTGTGCACTGTAAATATGTAACAATATGGTACACACAAACAAATTGTTTAAAATACATAGGGAACACAGAGCTTAGACTGCACCTGGAAACAAATACATAAATGTGTTTCATTACTGACATAAAATTCCCTGATACATACCATAGTTCAGATACCAAACCACTCAAAAGCTCAACAGAAATGTTCTGGATATACTATTCTCCAAGATTGTGTAAATTCCTCATTTATATGCCAATTTAAAGGATCTGTATTGGTGGTTGGGGTTCTGGACAGATACCTGTATTGTCTTCTCATGTAGAACATGGTAGCACATTGATTGTTTTTATAAGAACAAATGCATTTATTCATTTGGACATTTTCCTTAAAACTGTAATGAAATGGTTTTGATGAAAATGATGGTACTATCTCATGCTATCCAAAGAACCTGCACTTACCTCATTTGTTTGAAAGAGAAATTGATATACAGTAATAGACCTTTCCCTATCTTAACACTGTGTTTCACCACAAACATTCCCATATCAGATGAGTAAGGTGACAATAATTGCTTCAACAGTTTCCTGTAGCTTTTTCAGTTTTCTATAATTATATGAATAGAATACATTTCTTACAACTGGCAAATGAGACAAAGGGATGTTTCAAAATTGACATTGTTAATTAATGTCTCTGAATGACATGCAGATGTTTACTGTAGACATTGCAGTTACCTTTTATAACATCATGACAAATAAAGAAATTACAGTTTGCCTGCAATATAGCTAACTAGCAGATGTTACACAATCCTTCCATATTCTACTCAGGAGAAAACATCACCCATTAAATATTCATCACATCCTCGGGTGTAGGATGCACTTTAAGAGAGGGGTGGCCAATTTTCCAATAATTTCAGTCAATAATGGTTCCTGAGCCCCTGGTCAAAATAGGGGTACAAACACTCTTAAAAGCTAATGGCCATTGTCAACATCATCCAGCACAAAGACACATTTATAACTACAAACTGGCTTTATAACAATCTGGTGAGTTATGTCTTGCAGTGTTGTCAATATTAAGGCTATCAATGGCCCCATTTTCAAGAACTTCTGCGTCAGCAAAATAAGGTGAAGAAAGCCACTAAGATCACTATCGTGGTATAGATGTGTTATGTTCTTGACTTGGTCATTTATTTCTGTAAAGATTAAAATGTCTGGAAAAATTCAGTCCTGCTGTTTTTGTCTTGCCGATGAAATGCATTTGATTTATAGAGAGAGAGATTGAGTTAGAGCGCAAGAAAGAGAAAGAGACGGACAGAGAGAGAGAGAGAGAGATGGACCGAGAGAGAGAGACGGACAGACAGAGAGAGAGAGAGAGAGAGAAAGAGAGAGAGAGAGAGATCAGATGGCTGAGTGTCTTGTTAATAAAGGTGTGTAGAGGTTGTGTAGAGGTGCAGTAGCTGTGATCTCCCGTTGTCTCTACCCCTGCATAATCCTGTATTAGAGTATTCGGGGAACAGAAACTGCTTCAATGGGAGTTTTCTCTTGGGAAAATGATGAATCTGAGTACTTGGGCATTTGAATGACAGAAGGGTAAGCTTAGTACAAAAAAAAAAAATCTAGGATCGCAGCCTTTGTTGGCTCAGCATCATTTTAGCATAAAACGCTGCATACTCCCCTCATAATATCAAACCCTGTCATGATTAATGAATCAGTGCCATTCAAAGTGACTCCTGAGCGAACGAATGTTCTCCATATGCTTGGTAACTAGGCATGGTGGGGGAACACTGGACACATACGGTGGGGGATGAGGATGTGTCTAAGTGGCTCCACAAACGTCTGTATATCTCACTTAGTGGCTCCCCCATGGTAATGGCAATACTTCCAGTCCACCACTAGATGGCAAGAAGGTAATCACCAGGATACTACAGGGGTGATAGGCAAGTTTATGCCCCAAAAGGCAAAAGGACAAATTAGGTAAACATTCTCACTGAAATAACAACACTGTCTGCATCTCACCCTTCATTGTGAACAAACTCCACTCATCCCTGGCCAGCGCATTACTGTGTGATAACAGTTGACTTCTATAAGCTCACAGCTACGATCCTTCTGCACTGATTTATTATGTTCTTGTAAAATATATATTAACAAACAATTTTAAATAGTGTACCTTTAACCAAAACAATATATATCAATCTCTTAAAAGTATCACTACTTTTTATGTATTTATTATTTATTTTATTATTTATTTATTTTTTTTTTCATTTTTTGCACTGACCAGGTAAATCGGTTTGACAGGATGGAAACATATAAGAACAAACTGCCTCAAAAAGTTCCATCAATGTCATTACTTATGCACGACGACATGATTTAATGATATTTTGACCTAATGGTTCTTATTACATCAAATGACAATTCATTATAGCCACTTACGCATGACCATTAAGCCAAATTGATAATGCATGAGCTCTTTCCAATCAATTAAAACCAATTATAGTAATTGAGAAGTGAAATAAATACACATGCAATTTCCTATCACTGTTTTTTTTACGACGCTTTTATGGTCATGCCTTAAGCAGGTGTGTGTCGCGCTAAGGGTGTTATTCCCATTTTATGACACCTAGTCTTTCCGTTTGCCGTAAAAATCCTCCCATCCCTCACCCCTCTCCGATAATGAAACTTTAATGGTGTCTTAGGCCTCAGATAACCTTGTTTTCTCCCGTTTCGCTTCAAATGAGCTCGTATATGCTCAAATATATGTGACTGAACGAATAATTAGCCTGATTACACCTTTTTGTAATTGGTTCTGGTTTCTGGAATGATCACTCTTAAAACAATAAATAAATAATAAAAAAAAAAACATTTAAAATGGGCAGCAGAGAAATGTGTGCACATAGCGAACTGCTCAAAACACAGACCTTATGCAGCACTTTTTCCTCCTAATTTGTGTTTCCCATATCAGCTGGTCAAAGATAAACATCATTCTCCTCTTAACTGCGCTGATTTTTGTCTCTAAAATGCATTACTCAGAGTTAATTGCAAAGCAGATTGAAACTACAGCTGAAAGTGTGGCCAGGTTTGAGTCAACGTTTCTCCTCAACCTTTTACTCACACTTATTCACAACCAGCACAGTTACACGAGCCCATTGATTACCGGAATTACCTGCCAAATTTATGTTTGTGCAGATAAAAACTAAGGCTTTAACTGTGGATCAGATTTAAGAATGAATATTGATTGAAACCAGGCCTGAGTATTAGAATGAACTTGGAACTAATACACTTTTAAAAAAAATGTATTAATTTTTGTTAAATCAGGAGCGTAACGTGACTGTATAATTCCTCTTCTGCTGGGCTACTGCCAAGGCGTATTGCTCACATCTGTTTCCACTTGCCTCCTTTGTCAGTCCTGAGAGGAGAGGCTGAAGGGGTTAGAGGGGACACCTTCTCCTTTATCGCTTACAGGACCAAGATCTTTGAAAATGGATAAGAGAATTATGACATATGATGCACATTAATGACAAAAGTGCATTTAACACACACACACATACACATACACACACACGCATTCACACACAAACACACACACACACACACACACACACACACATTCACACACAAACACACACACACACACACACACACACACACACACACACACACACACACACACACACACACACACACACATACACATTCGCACACATGCACACAATGGAATACCATGCTCTCAGGCTCACTTCAGCAGCATGTAAACTAAAAATGCAACGCCATACTCTCTCGCTGTGTAATGTTCAGTCATACTCACAAGCTGTGTTCATTGCTTCAGCCTCCACTGACAGTTCTGGAGAGAGCAGTCATGTGCATGCTGTCCTCTCAAAACACTTGCCGCCACTTCTTTTCATGCTTCTTTTCAACTCACACCGCTTTTTTTCACAGCCAAAGCTCCTGCCTGCAGAGAAATGAATCAGAGGAACACACTTCAGGGCCAGCTTTGCGCAGGCAGACTGCAGGGTGACTGCCCGACCAGCAGGGGTCGCCGTAGGTTGATGAGACACAGACTTCCCCACTGCATGATTCAGTCTGAGGGTCTGCTGGTTACAACCACCATTGATGTGGTCAGGATTTGGGGGAAAACCATTTGACAAGGATGCCTGAACAAAATGATACCAGTCAGTGGGTCCTATCCACACACAAGAGCAGTGTCTTTACAGGATAACAGCAGCCCCTGGTTCCCATCCACACCTAAGAATAGTGCCTTAACAGGATGATACGAGACAGTGGGTCCCATCCATACATAAGGACAGTATCTTAACAGGATGCGCCTCCCAACAGCCTTGTTTTCACTCCCTGTGTCTCTTATCATGCTGTCAATCCATTTATACCACCCTGCAAATGAATCCATTCATTCTTTCATTCAATCATTCTTTCATCCATCCCACAAGTTTATGCATTCATTATATTTCAACTTTATTATGTATGTATTTACTCTTTTATCTTTTTTTTTTTTTTAAATAAGTAATTCTATTTGTTTTGTGCTGAATATAAAACACTCAGAGACAATTCTCTTTTAGAAAGCACAATGGAAAGTGAAATTTGATTGCTCAAGCTTTTTGTCATTTTTACATTGCCATAGCGATGGGTGATGCTCCTGCTGTTCTGTCCCCGCCCTTTGCAGCAATGCCTATGGATTAGAAGAGGGTGGGGGGGGGGGGGGGGGATCAGACTCACCTTTAGAAGTGCAAATATCTTTGAATTAGTAATACATAATTTGCATACTACTCACATTAAAGCAAAATTATTTCTGCTGACAGCTTATGCCATGCAAACTTATGCATGGTGTGTAATTTTTGCCCTTGGTCTGATTTATTGGGTACTTTGTCAGCGAGAGGGAAGTTTTGAGTCTGACAGATAATTCGGTTGATCAAAACACCCATGTCAATGAGGTTCAGGACATCAGGACGGCTGATTCAGACTTTTTGTAATCAGGAACCTATCCCCCCTACAGATGTACAGAAGGAAAGAGAGCGATAAAAAAGAAAATAATCTAACCGTTGCAGCACTTATTCCTTAACAGAGACACAGAAACTATTACATGTTTTCTGCATTTCCTCATGCTTATTTTATCATCTAACTTGTGCTGATGCAGAAAAAACGAACAGATTGTTTGAGTGAACAGAAATAAAGGTGCTTCATTTAAAACCCTTATTTGCAAAAAGAAAAAAAAAGTTTGTTTATTGTCTTTTTTGAAGCATATTATGGTAAGGGACCTGAAAGTGTAATGCTTTTGGTCTTTTTGGAGTTTACATGCATATATTTGATGAAAAAAAAAAGTTTATAATTCCTACTACTGAATCCATGTGGCTGTGTAAACAGACGATATCATTCTCTGTGTGGCTAACAGAGTAGAGGGGAAATGTTGGTGGTGTAGCTACAAGCCCTGTGATGGAGTCTTCTGGTCCCGGCCTCTCCATTACCAGAAATGGCCAGAGGTCCTCATTGACAAAGCAACAACTAGTTTAGCTTTGCAGTGGAAAGATAGGGTGGGACACTAAAGTTGGAATGATCAGTTACATCTTTCTGTAGAGTCCAATCCTGGCCAGCTAAACACATGCATGAATGACGGCCTAGTATATGTTAACATTGTGCTCCTCAGAAGGCACAGGCAGTTAGAGACTCATCTGCAGAATGGAAAGAAGCAAGGGCAGGCCTTACATGGATCAGAGCGAGTCACATGCGTCCAGATTCCTACTGCTCAGTCTGAATGAGAGGGAGCTGTGGTGGGGCAGACACGGTACGTTTGAGTGAGGAAAAGATGGGGGTGTCGGGGTTGTAATAATAACAAAGGATGGAAATATCAATATAACATATTTCCTGTGATTCTATAATTATGATTCATTCCAATGTATTTCTGTAACTCACAGACCACTCCAAAGCCTCCATCACACTCTTTTTCCGGAAGTTTCCGCAGCCATGGCATTTGGAGAATGTCGAACTGGAATGTGAATTCTCTCAGACAAGGTCATTACAGCCACTGTATTTATTTGTATTTGATGTTAGTTATATATTTGTATTCCCTGAGCAGGAAGGATATTTGACAAAGGGTATACATTTGGAAAAGTAATCACGGAAAGGTCACGGGGGCTGAAATTGATTCCAGTTTAAAATCTGTCAGCAAACCTGCGTTGAGCAATCTCTTTTTCTCATCTAAGCTTCCGAATTACATGCTAATTAGTTCCACTTAGCAAGGCTAATTTCTCAATATAGACTTCCCATAATTATATGTTTTGATGAAATGAGTTTTAAGAATCGGATTTGAGTTCCTGTAACACAGAAGGAGAGAGAGAGGGAGCGAGAGAGAGAGAAAAACCAGTAAAGCAAATAGAAATTTGTACAAAAACAAATGGAATGGAACATGATGGTACAGTGATATTACTTTTTGCAATATGTATATGCATAATAATGCATAAGATAGAATATTAAGTTTTGCAGAAGGGATATTTGGGTTATGAATGACTTTGGGCTCTGCTGAAACCAAGCTACCCTGAAACAATTTGAACTATGCCATATTCCATGGCTGTTAGAAGCCTCTCGGTGACGAGTGATGTAGCATGATCACTTATAAAGGTCAGAATGAGATTTTTTTTGTTTCAGTCTGACAGTGTGAGATGCCAGCTTGATGACCCTTTATTCCCCTGCTTCGGTTGTCATCGGAAACGCAGTGGTTTTTAGGGACGATCTGCTCGTCAGTGTCTTGGGCTGGAAAAAAAGGGAGGGAAAAAGAATATAAATGACACAGTAAGTTGTCTATCTGACAGACGACACGCAGAGGGAATGTTCCCACGTTGCACTTTCATGATGCGTGTACGCAGACCTCAGTTCATTAAACGCTGTTGCGTCTCTCTCACCCACGCCTTGGGACTTATTTATGTATAATGAGCGCGGTATGTTTCTTTGACTCTTCCCGGGAGTGGATCATTAAGGCCTGGAGAACAGGGCATCTATCCAGAGTCTTTTAACACAGTCAGATGAATGACCATACTGTAAACCGTACGGCATAATGCGCTAACCGCTAAGTTCGCCACTTTACAACAACAGTGGTGGAGGAAGCAGTAGGAACAACAACAGCAACGATAATGTCAATATCATAACCATGAACAAAAACTCCATCAACATCATTCATACTATTAAAAACATATAAAAAAAAAAACAAGAAAACTAACATTAACATCAACAACATTATCAACAGCAAGAGCATTATCATCAAAATCATCAGCAGAATCAGTACTTCCAGCTAGTTGAAACTAGGGGCAGCAAAGTGAACACGTCTTGCTATGGAGCTATCATTTTCTGGGCAAAGGAAAACCTTCCTTTTTGTTTAAACAAGTCAGAGATTGACAGCTCATGGAGGCACAACCCATTTTAGTATTGATTAACCTTACTCAGATTCTACTTGCAGCATCCAATACGGCAAAATGAGAATGTTGTCATAACATAGTCTGACCCCCAATTGGCCGAATCTCTGAAGCAGCTTCAGAAACAGCAATGATACAAAAAAACTGTCTACAATGCAAAGAGTAGCAGTGATAACATCAGCTACAGCACAACAGAGTATAACTGCCGAACAGATGACCTTCTGTAGTTTTCTTTTGGGTCGATTGTTATGAGCTTAGAGTCTTTCAAGCAAAGGTTTAAATTACTATACCAACTCTGTTAGATCCGGACTAACTGTTTGTATCTTGCAATACAATCGGGAGTAGGACAGTCACACAATCTCTGAAGTCTGCTAATAGTTTAAACTAGGGTGAATGTTACAAGATCTGAATGGCCGTACCGCACAAACAGCAGTGGTAATAGACTGTAGCTAACTATTATAAATTACAATCTAAACCTGGTGCAACAACTGCAACAGCGCAATAAAAATACAATAGAGCTATACTTCACTACTCTTGTTAGAACAACAACTTCTGCTTTTCCTGCAAGTATTTATAACGAATAATAATGACATAATGTAATGCAGGCATATGATATCCCTTAAGATTGTTATTGTTTTTCCTTAGTGTGTCTTTGTGTAAATGGATTGTTTAAATTAGACAGACGAAAAATTAATTTGCTTATTTTTTGACCATATGCCAATACAAACAGAAACATCTGGTGTCCTTTGACGGCGTTGCCGCATTCTTTAATTTCTCGCGTCTTTGTCATGTTCTCGTAACGCACTTTGAACGCTCCAGAACTCCAGTGGCCCATTGACGATAGAAGACGGAACAGTTCACAGTCTCGTTGGAGCGATTGCTCTGCCAGCCGCTTGGTTGAACTTACACAATACCCTTCACGGAACCACCTGACACGTTACCGTTATTTATTTATTTGTTTAAATTAAACGTCTCCCAAAAGGAATTAAACAACAATAGATGCAACCTCCTTTCATTTACATAATCTAATGCCATGTTTATGAGATGCCGTGCTGTAATTTGAATGAAAATTGCACAGCTAGAAATTTGGGGATTGGAAGGCGCGCAGCACTGTCTCCCCAAGGTTTCCCCCCCTTTCCCTGCACCAACTAGACAAGCCTGCATGTGTCTGGGCTGAATCTAAGTGCACTTCTTGCACAGCACATACATAATTCAGTGATAATTTCTCATCAGGATTCTCCATTTAAATACCTCTTCCTTGGTGGGGGGATTGAGGGTGGCGCGGGGGTGGGGGTGGGGGGGGGGGGGGGTTGGCTTGGTCTGGGGGAGATTATGGAACAGCCCTCAGCTTTTTCTCCACAGCAGTGTGTTATTCTCTCACCCCTCGACGGAAACAATGCTCCATGCCAAGATATGTACATACAATGAAATATTCATTAGAGCAGTTGTAAACCCATTATTCTATTGTCTGTGGACCTGCTTCTATTCGAAGGCCTCTGAGGGATTGTTTTTCGCAGTCCTCCTTCCACTCAACCCCGCTGGTCGTTGGCAGAGCTGTCTCTGGGGGAGAGTGCTGCTGGGCAGGGGCCCGGCGAAGCCAAGGCAACATGACAAACACGGGTGATAACACAAGACCAGATGGGGGATACGATTGGTAGGGCCCAGCTGGACCTGCAAGAAAGAGGAACCGGCCCCCAATAGCAGGGGAGGGGGCATAGGATGGAGGCTCTTACAGATGCAGCTCATCACCATTCATTTACCATACGCTCTTGGAAAAAAACGGTTCCTAAAGGGTTCTTCGCTTCTCCTGCTGGCGGAACCCTTCGATGTTCTTCTTTGATATGGATTTCACTCTCAGGTTCTCTGTAGAACCTTATTCTGAGGGTTATATGAAGAACCCCTTAAAGATATCTGTATCTAAGATGAACCTTTAAGGGCTCCCCCAGCAGGACAAATGAAAAAAACTTTAAAGGTGCTAGAAAGCACTTTTTTTCTAAGAGTGATTGAATGTTTGATAAAAATGTTTGGCTTTCTTGTATACAGGGTGAGAGACATAAGGATGCAAAGACACAAAATGCTGAAAATGAACCAATAAGCAGAATTATCACTGATGACATCTACAGCCAAGAAGAAAACAACAAAAGAACATGCAAACATATAAACACATGATGCAGAGAGAAGGTCCATCACTAGCGGTGGTGTCATCAGAAAAGAACAAACCAGCTAATAACATCAGAGCATGAGAGAAACCATCATAATAAAGATATGGAATCTCCCATACAGTCAATATTCTTATTCTTATATTCAGCTCATCTAGGCTTGGCAGTCACCTTGAATTGTAATTAATTGATTAATTTATTTATTCATTTATTTGTAAACAATTGTTTTTTCAAACATATGTAAGGGCTCCATGGGGGAGACTCAGTTATTGATTAGACAAATGCTGCGTTAGCTGCATGTCGTTCCCTGATGAAACTTTTCCTCCAGATGCGTGACTTTGGAGAAGAACAGCAAATCACACAACAGGCAAACAGACACATACAATTTTTAAAAACAATCTGGACGTGGTGAGCCAGCAGGGGGCAGTCTTCTCACTAAACCGAGTCTATACTCCAGCACCATGGTGCAGTGAAGAGAACACTGTGTCTTTGGAGCTGTGGCTTTGATGATACATTCAATTAAGCTCTGAACTCACTGGGGTCATTACACATCCCAAGACACACAATTGAACATTTTTGCAGTTATGCAGAACTCCCTGATGCCACCTGTAATATTAAAATCTCTCTTTCTCTGTCTCTCTCTCTCTCTCTCTCTCTCTCTCTCTCTCTCTCTCTCTTTCTGTCACAAAATGGCTGCCATGTATCACTCAGGCCATTGTTACATAATCAAGATTTTTGAGGTGAGCCAATTTAAATCTCCATAAATATCCGAGACCCAAAAGATTAAATATATATGCTAAAGTACATATTACCTAAATGCTGCTGCTTTGTGCATTTGCTATGCTGGTCTATGTATTCAAGCCTGTATGTGCACGTGTGTGCATGTGTGTTCTGGTTTGTGTGTTCTTGCACATGTTCCTGTATGCATGTGTTGGTGTGTGTGTGTGTGTGTGTATGTGTATGTGTGCATGCATGTGTATGCTTACATGTGTGTTCAATTGTTTCCAAGCATGTGAGTGTGCATTTTTGTACATTCATCTCGTCCCTCTCACTCTCCTCATGGTATGGTATTCTCTACTAACAGGGTCAAGGAGAAGAAGTGGAAAGAAAGAAAGACACAGAGAGAGGAGTGGTGAGGCCATCAGTGGGACTGCACTGCAGTGAGGACTGCCTCCAGACCTCATTTGTTTAGAGTTATTGATTGTAGAGCAACAGCGCACCGTCCCTTTAACCTCTGAGACAGACCGCGACCTCCGCTGGGACCGGCAGAGTTCATCTTTGTTTATGGGCCTTGGAGCAGGCTTTTACAGACACAAAACATGTCCTCTCTGATAAAACTCTGCCGTCTTCAATGCCAAAGCCAGCTACCCTAGGCCCTATTGTGAGTGTGACATGGTTAGATTTGTTAAATATACCCGTTATGCTTATACATGTGAGTACATTCATATAGGATCCAAACAAGACACTTCTAAATTACCCTTACATACATTCTAGTTACACTGAATATGTCAGCAGACGTATAGTCTCTGAACTGTACTGTATACATACACCAATTGTGTGACAGCATGTCTGTATTTATATTTTTATCCCCCAAACCCAAGTAAATGTGTTAGCATGTCAATTTTAAAATCACCTTTGAGACGCTAAGGTAAAGGGAATGTGCTGACAAAGAATGAAGCAACTGAATCGGCTTAAGTCGAAATACAAATCAATCCTTGATTGTCTTTAGGAAGACGATGATGTGCTAGCATGATACTTCCTCCTGTGCCAGCAGACTTCACCGGGGGTGTAACTGGCTACGTCTATGGTGTGTCATTGCGATCGGAGATAAAAATCTCACAGCACGCAGCTGGAGAGTGCTGAAAGACAGTCATTTGAAGACACCAAAACACAGTCGCAATTTGGTGTTCCTCATAGATCGGATCTGATGACAGCCTTTATCCTGCCAGCCCAATCGGCAGGCGATAGTTTGCAAGTATGATCAGTGTAAGCCACGAGCAGAATGAGGTTGCAGCCTGCACAGAGGCACAGACTGAGTTTCTCACGTACGTGGAAATTGATGAAGATTACCAGGGCTTAGAGCATGGGGTTTGGGGCCAATCCACCAGCCTCCATCATATCAACCAAGACCATGTGTGAAGATGGAAGCAACACATTTTAAATTGTCAATAGCTCCAGTGTATACATTAAATCTGTATGCGTACTTTGGTAGGATTACAGTTCATTTGTATACTTTTACTTTCATATGAAGGTCCCTATTATTTTTAAGCAAGAAACAACAGAGATGAATGCAAGCATCTTTCTTAGTTTATAAAAAGACTACTCTGAAAAGTAAGCATAAATACAATATTGTGTAGCTCCGGGGGAACGAACCAGGTTGATGAAGGTTTGGGATAGGTGGGAAGGGGCGAGGGAAGGGGAGGGGAGGGGGGGGAGGGAGGGGATGGGAGGGAGGGGAGGGGAGGGAGGGGAGGGGAGAGGGGAGGGGAGGGAGGGGAGGGGAGGGGAGGGGAGGGGAGGGGAGGGGAGGGGAGGGGAGATGGGAGGGGAGGGGAGGGATGGGAGGGAGGGAGGGGAGGGGAGGGGAGGGGAGGGGAGGGGAGGGGAGGGGGAGGGGGGATGGGATGGGATGGGGGGGGGGGAGGGGAGGGGAGGGGAGAGGAGGGGATGGGAGGGGAGGGGAGGGGATGGGATGGGGATGGGGTTGACATTGTGGACCCAGAGGTTATGATGAGGGATCTATGAGCTAGTAGCAGACTGCTTACTTTCATGTTTGCGTTTCATTAGTGTCAAAGACTCAGTCCTGTGGGACTCAAAGCGCGAGTATTAAAGTCAAGAAATGAAAGACAAAAAACTATAAAGGGAACAGGCCCATGAAGAGGAAGAAAGAGAATAAAAAAATGAATTAAAGCAGTATTTAGGTCTCATTTGCATTTAGGTTCTTATCAATAGCTCAAGGTTTCGTTAATTCACGTGGAACTAGTCCCTTTATGTCAAACTTTTCCCTCATTCCCTCTTCATTCTATAAAAAGTGCAAGTCTGGTCTGATACTGTATTTCTCTCTGTGGCAGACACAAGCCCGGATACAGAACTGTAGCATAACCTTGGTAATGAGGTGCAAAAGATAACCTGTCGGAAAACACAGAATCTCATTATGCCGTGACGCTCATTTCCCCTGGAATACACCAGAGTAACATGCAACTAAACAGTTTCCACACGGAACGATCAAACGGTGTAACCCCACACAAGGGGGCCTACCGCAGGGATTTGCGCGGAGCTTCAAGTGTGCAGGTATTTATTAAGATGTAGTTATCCACTTTTTCAGCGTGACACTAATTTCCCCCCCATGCACCCCGCGCCTGACTCATCCCGTGCCTCGACAACATACGTTTCTTTAATTCATAACATGATTAATTTACGTAGCAACAAAAAGAGGCAGGGAGCCGTTTCCTCAATATGTGAAGAGACAACGACAACGCAATCCCCCCTCCCCCCCCAACCCCCGCCCACCCCCCCCCCCCATCCTCCACCTCCACGCGTTTGTTTTAAAGCTCTAGATCCATCAGCGAGGATGAATATGGAAATTGCACACCTAAGATACATTATCAGGGCAGAAATGAAGATGTCTTCCAGGAATACATGGTGAATCAATAGGCGTTCCTTTGATCAAGCACTCAGGGGGAGCAGAATGCTAATGCTGAAAGCAGAGTCTCAGTCATTTTTTTCCCCCTTTACATCATTCACACATAGAATCTAAAAATCTGAAATGTCAAAGGTCTACATGGAAAGATATAAATAAAAAAATACACTAACACTGATAGAATAACAACAGAAACTCTATAAAAAATGTGAAAATCAAACAGTGTTTAGTAGACATGTTGGTCAAACCTGTCTTTTGGTTGTCATTGTATTATACTGGTAATTAAACAATAGCTACAGGTGAAAATAGCAAAGGGTTGATGATAACATTACGAGAGACACAATGCAACATGTCTGTCATTCAGAAAATGCTCAGACAGCATAAGTACCTTCCTATGCAGAAAAATCCATTGAAACAAACAAACAAAAAAAAGAAATCAACAAACAACTGGAAAAGCAGAGCTTGCAAATCACCTCTGACAGAATAAGTGGCAAGAGAAGGGAATACAGTCTATCAGCTCACCTTCCAGTGCACAAAATGAAGTGATCGAGAGAACAGTGACTGCAGCGTTACCAATTAGCAGAGAATCTTTGTCATTCCTCCGACTCTGACTGTCTGCAACACACATACTCTCTACAGCTCCCAAAAAAGTCATGTCTACAAGGTTAGACACCCACAGAGTTCAGAGATAACATTTCAAAGGCACTGCACTGCCTTGCCACATGTTATATATGAATTCAATTTATTCTTTCTTTCTCCTTTATTTTCTGTCATAATTGATAGAGTACCTGTTTTATTCATGAGTGTGACTTAATCACCACAATCAGTGAAAAAGAGTTTGCCTCAGAAAAAGAACACATTTGATTGTCAAAGATATACCTAAGTTTTGGCTGAGTCCGGGCCTTAGCATTCGAATTCACTGAACTGACACATGAAATTTGGTTTACTGATCAACATAGAAAACCTGCTGACGAGACATGAAAGCACTTTGTGAAAGCAGGACCAGGTGAGGCTCACATGGTTGTCATGACAGCCGAGTCATTACATTGTTAATGTGAAATGAAATGTTGGTCACGCCGCGGAGGTCTCACCAATCAGATTACGGGTCTCGATTCCGTGGGCAATACGCTTCCCCAAACATGTCTCCTGACAGAGATTTCTCATCCAGGCGGAACCTTGAAACTGCTATCAAACCAAACAAGCCACATCCACAGTCTGCCCAGAATTTACCCTTACTTTCTGGTACAATTTTTTTTTTTTTTTTTCATTTCGTATCTAGCCTCCTTAAAGCCATAACAGATATAATGTGTATGTTAGGCCTGATATGACCAATACAATCAATGGCACCATATTCTTAATCTATAATTCCATAGACCATGTCATTTTGGACACATGCAAGGGTAACCCGTCTCACAGTCTGTTGATTCTTTTGGGTAGGGAGAGGTTACTCTCGGGCAGGTCTATGCTGCCTATCCAGTGTTGTGTTGTGTCTCGTTAATGCTAACTTAATAAAGAAACCAGACTAAATTCAGTTTGTCTATTCATTCTTGGTGAAACTGAAGAACATTTGCATTCATGTAAGGAAAAAAAAAAAAAAGATCATTACTTATTTCTGTTCCACTGCAGAATTTTTGTATCTGTATGAAAGATTATGAAACATTAACAACATAGAAACAGATGGAATCTAAAATCATCTACAGTAAGTAATTGCAATGCATGTCTTAATTTGGTGAATGCTTCAGATGTTTCATAAAAAATAAAAAAAAAAAAAAAACCGCATATAAAAATTGTTAATTGACTGACATAGTTTAAAAACTTTTGATATAGAGATTTGACAGAGAGAGACCTTAAAGAGAGGCAAAGAGGACAGCTGCCTAAACCTGATTGTATTTCAAAATGTGGCATCCTCATTGTGTCTGCTTTCTGCCACCAGCTGGAATATTTCAGATGGACTGTGTGAACTCAGGTGTCAGAAGAGAGCAGTGACAGAGGAAAAAGACTAGGCAAACGCTAGCTTGGTTAAGAAAGAAACACTCCTGTTGAAGAAAGACCTTAACTCGTAAGCAACACTTCCCAACCACCGTGCAGTGGGTGGGCTCAGAAAAATGAAGTTACACGGCCTCGTGTGGTGAGCTTTATGTAAATCTTCGATTTATGTTGTACTGCGCTTGATTTACAAGTTGCTCTGTAATCAGCCAGGATTCCTTCAGATCTGGGCAGGACTGCACCAGCCCTGACTGTGCGTGTGCATAGAACGCCCTGACTGAGTATGTGCATAGAACGCCCTGACTTAGCGTGTGCATAGAACACCCTGACTAAGCGTGTGCATAGAACGCCCTGACTGAGTGTGTGCATAGAACGCCCTGACTGAGCGTGTGCATTAAAGCCATATCTGAGCGTGTGCATAGAACGGCCTGATTGAGCGTGTGCATGGAACGCCCTGACTGACCGTGTGCATAGAACGCCCTGACTGAGCGTGTGCATTAAAGCCCTGACTGAGCGTGTGCATAGAACGCCCTGACTGAGTATGTGCATAGAACGCCCTGACTGAGCGTGTGCATAGAACGCCCTGACTGAGCGTGTGCATAGAACGCCCTGACTGAGCGTGTGCATAGAACGCCCTGACTGAGTGTGTGCATAGAACGCCCTGACTGAGCGTGTGCATTAAAGCCCTATCTGAGCGTGTGCATAGAACGCCCTGACTGAGTGTGTGCAATGAACGCCCTGACTGTGCGTGTGCATAGAACGCCCTGACTGAGCGTGTGCATAGAACGCCCTGACTGTGTGTGTGCATAGAACGCCCTGACTGAGTGTGTGCATAGACCGCCCTGACTTAGCGTGTGCATAGAACGCCCTGACTGTGCGTGTGCATAGAACGCCCTGACTGAGCGTGTGCATAGAACGCCCTGACTGAGCGTGTGCATAGAACGCCCTGACTATGTGCATAGAACGCCCTGATTGAGAGTGTGCATAGAACGCCCTGACTGAGCGTGTGCATAGAACACCCTGACTGTGCATGTGCATAGAACGCCCTGACTGAGTGTGTGCATAGAACGCCCTGACTGAGCGTGTGCATAGAACGCCCTGACTGAGCGTGTGCATAGAACGCCCTGACTGAGCGTGTGCATAGAACGCCCTGACTGAGCGTGTGCATAGAACGCCCTGACTGAGTATGTGCATAGAACGCCCTGACTGAGTATGTGCATAGAACTCCCTGACTGAGCGTGTACATAGAACGCCCTAACTAAGCGTGTGCATAGAACGCCCTGACTGAGTATGTGCATAGAACGCCCTGACTGAGTATGTGCATAGAACGCCCTGACTGAGTATGTGCATAGAACGCCCTGACTGAGTATGTGCATAGAATGCCCTGACTGAGTGTGTGCATAGAACGCCCTGACTGAGCGTGTGCATTAAAGCCCTATCTGAGCGTGTGCATAGAACGCCCTGACTGAGCGTGTGCATTAAAGCCCTATCTGAGCGTGTGCATTGAACGCCCTGACTGAGCGTGTGCATAGAACGCCCTGACTGTGCGTGTGCATAGAACGCCCTGACTGAGTGTGTGCAATGAACGCCCTGACTGAGCGTGTGCATAGAACGCCCTGACTGTGCGTGTGCATAGAATGCCCTGACTGAGCGTGTGCATAGAACGCCCTGACTGAGCCTGTGCATTAAAGCCCTATCTGAGCGTGTGCATAGAACTCCCTGACTGAGCGTGTGCATGGAACGCCCTGACTGACCGTGTGCATAGAACGCCCTGACTGAGCATGTGCATAGAACGCCCTGACTGAGCGTGTGCATAGAACTCCCTGACTGACCGTGTGCATAGAACGCCCTGACTGTGCGTGTGCATAGAACGCCCTGACTGAGTGTGTGCAATGAACGCCCTGACTTAGCGTGTGCATAGAACGCCCTGACTGAGCGTGTGCATCGAACGCCCTGACTGTGTGTGTGCATAGAACGCCCTGACTGAGCGTGTGCATCGAACGCCCTGACTGTGCGTGTGCATAGAACGCCCTGACTGAGTGTGTGCAATGAACGCCCTGACTTAGCGTGTGCATAGAATGCCCTGACTGAGCGTGTGCATAGAACGCCCTGACTGTGCGTGTCCATAGAATGCTGCTTCTGTGGTTCCCTGTAATGTTTTTACCGGGAATCCCAAACCCAGGACCTGAAGGCTTGTTCCACTCATACTCAAGGATAAGTCTTTAAGGAATTTAAAGGATGAGTTCTCAGGTGAGTTTAGGTAAGGTGTATCCTTAGCCATATTCATTCATCAGGTAAAGGTAACAATAGATTAAAGGCAAATGATGGATGGGCTAAATGACCAGTCCCATCACTACTTAGTAGAGGAAAAAAAGAAAAAAAATATTGAAATATGCATTGGATTTTCCCTGCTGCTATACGGCATGTGTTTATTTGTGTGTTTGTAACTGTATGGAGATTGAGAGTGAATGCTGCCAGATTCTTTCTCTGGTGACTTGTGTCTTCTGGGGTCAATATTGGAGAGCATTGCAGTACAAACTCATCATCTTGTTGTTCCACACCAAAAATGTCTTCAGAACTATTGTATCCCTTTGGTCCATGGATAGTTGGTCTCCCGTTGTGTTACCTAAAGCAATGAAGTTGTACAGAATTTACTAGCAGCATGAAGTAATTACTGGGTCATTAAAGGAGGTGTTTGGTATGGATGGGGTTTATAGAGGGAGGGAGAGAGAGAGAGAGATAGAGAGAGAGAGAGAGAGAGAGAGAGAGGTATATGTCAATGAAAGGATATCCAGAATAAACTTCTTGTCTCCTTGCGATTTCTCTCTCTGTCCTATTTGCCAGTCTGTGGGGAGCCGGAGGCAGAGGACTGAGAGCTGTGTACAGACAAAGTCACCCAAACAGGCACAGTCAGCTTTAAGCAAGCCATTAAATTCATGGGCGTGTATACCTGCAAGGTAAATAACTGATCGCCAGCAAGGGATACACACCACCACCTGTGTGTGTTTGTTTGTGACCGTGTGCGTGTGTGTGTGTGTGTGTGTATGTGAGTGTGTTCGTATACAAGTAGTTAGTATTTATTAAAGCTCCCTCATAAATCAAAAAAAGAAATATAAAAAAAGTAATGACATACTCTCATCTACATAAACTAAATATATAAAGGTCACATTTATTCTGCATGACATGGGGGAGAGACTCTGAACACTTTTAATCACACCATCCTCTCAGTTATCAGTATGGGGCAGGGGTGGGGGGTGATGTGTGCTACCAGTCCATAAGGGTGGTGTTTCTCAGTGTATCTTTCAGCCCTTCAGTTCATCACTGGAGAAGTACTACACCTATCGTTTTGTGCTGTATCAAGAGGTGGGCCGTTGTTCTGTGAATCGGGTAAGCAAAATCTACGTTTGTTTTAATTTTAATATTATGATTATTTTTTTTTTTTATCTCTGGTGACCTTAATCCTTTGACCGTTAGAGCTTCTCTGTTCCATTACTCAAGGCCCCTTTGGAAAAGGGAGTCGCGGTGCCTTGGTGTGATTTAGCATGTTGTGTGCTATTTCAATAAAGGTGGCAACAGAAGCTTAATAATGAGCAGGTCTGGGCGGTGTTAGTGCATGACATTGCTATGCTTTTTCTCCTCAAGGTTTTTTTTTTCTTTTTTTTTCCACAGTATACATTCTTTCAGAGTTTTCTGCTGTACTGTTTTGTCATGACAGCTGTGCAATGTCACTCTAAGACTAACAATTTCCCAGCATCCTTGAGCACACCGCAACAAAATCAACAATCAGTGACAGAACATCCATGAATTTTAAATAAAAAAAAAAAAATGCATTCTGCAGTGACCCTGTGTGACAGTATGTCATTCAGTTCAAATATATTTTTCGAAGGATAAACTTTTCCACAATAAGAAATATGTATGAAAAAAAACATTAAAATTTAATTCAAACTTGACAAGTACATTTCTAACCACCTACAAACTTTCATCAGCTTTGATGGGTGACGAAGTCTAAGGTGAGGACGAATTTGTGCTTTCGTTTCTATCTGCACTGAAAACGACAACAGAAATCAATGGGCTTTCTCTAACCTAGCTTCAAATGGTCTGCAGTTTTTGCCACTTATCGATTTAGCTCTGCCTCTTGACCACATCTCACACCCACCATTATGACCAGGATTTTGTGGCCTGTGCCCTGAGACCTCCAGGACCTCCAGCCATCGACGAAAAACATCACAAACATACCGGGAAAGATCAGAAGCTACCACACAGCTTAACGTCAGTAACTTACTGGCTACGCCCTTTCTCTTTTCCCGTATTATTTCACCTTTCGCACAAAAACGTTCCTCTTCTCCACATAGTATTGAAAAAGAGGAAAATGCAAGCATTGATTGGGTTGTTGGGCTGCATAATGGGGTAAAAACACTGTTTGACATATCTTGGTAAGACTCCTCTCCCTCGCACAGTGTGGATGTTCTCATGCTCGACTGAGGCGCGAAGATTCTGGCTCTGATTGATCAGAAAGCAGCGGGTTACTGGGGCGGTGGAGATGGAATTGCGTCTACTCGCATTATCACCACAATAAGAAAAGTTTGGAAAAGTCTATAAAACAACAGCCAGCTGCACAGATAACCAAAGTTATGACAGTGTGAGGTGTGATGCTTTCTTTAAATCTGCTTTGTTTTAACTGACTTGCTGATACAATTGATATTGGATATACTACTACTGCTACTATTACTGTTAATTTTATTACTACTAATACTACTATAATCCAGATTGGACAAGCCTGTGTGTGTGTGTGTGTGTGTGTGTGTGTGTGTGCGTGTTTGTCTGTCTGGCCCTACAATGGACTAACAATCTGTCCAGGGCCACTCCCTGCCTTTTATTAATAATAAATGTAATTTGAAGGATAAATGAATTGGAAACCAGTAATGATTTTGTGATGCAGTGAAAAGAAGTTTGCTCCTAAAAACCAAACACACTTGAATGTCATAACATGGAGGCTACACGGATACTGTATGTTGGTAGCCCAGTTCATGTATTACACACATTCAATTGACGTGTGCAGTGGTTAGAGTAACATGCTTGTGTATCTGAATGCAAGTCAGACCTAAATATTTTTAAAACATGATAAGTCAACAGTACATTTATGTGTGTGCTTCCCTCTGTATGTAAAAAGACTGGGATTGCTCTGTGCACACAAAACATTACATTACTGCAGCCAATGAATTTGTCAGGCCCTCCACTGTTTTATATTCACTGTATCTTCCAGCTGAAAAAAGACACACAAATCTGTCAGCTGGGAGTTATAGGGGCATTTAAAAAGAGAGCATAATGCAAGCAGGCCCCCAGTAACACGGCCCAGTGGAGTCGAACCCCCTCCTGACCCTCACACCCCCCAGGTAAAGCCAACCAGAAATCTGTTGACCGGATTAATGCAGCTCCAGACCGGGGCTATCGATTCCCCTCAAGTGTCCGGTTTGGCCCGTGCCTCAGAGGACATAAAGTAGGCCTGAGTGACGGGGTACTCGGTGGAGGTGACAGGGAGAACATAGGCCCCTAACGAGGCTGTCTGGTCTTTATGTATTGGGAGGGTTACTCTGTCCGACGGATCATATTTCCACTGTATCACTTCAGTCAGCACATCTTATGGCTGACCCACCTGGTCCTCCCTTTGAAGGCCTGTAATGGACACTGCAGATGAATCAAAGCAGACAGGTGTTTCTTCTGCCTGGGGGAGGGGGGGTGTGGGGGGTGTGGGGGGTGGGGGAACATCTGTGGGGGCCTACGATCTGTCAACCCCTGCATCCCATAAGCCGGGATTTCTCAGCCCTTATTTTTCATGGTCCTTCTGATCATATCTGTCATTCATTCCATATAAGTGTCTCAAGCCTGGGGAAGCCTGTAGTCTAGTGGCTAAGGTATATGACTGGGACCCCTGAGGTTGGTAGATCAACCCCCAGTAGAGCCACGGCAAGAACACCAGTGCTGTTGGGCCCTTGAGCAAGGCCCTTAATCCCACATTGCTCCCAGGAGGGATTGGCCCTTGGATAGCCTAATCAATTGTAAATTCCTTTGGATAAAGGTGTTCACTAAATGACTGTAATGTAACATCTGGAAGGGAAACTTATTAATATTATTTTCTTTTTTTTACCAGAGACATCAGGATGAAGGAAGTTACCATAACAGAGATCCAGAGGAATCCAAGTATAACATATCTATGAAAGCTAAATCTGAATTCAATATTTGTTACATTCAGTATAACCTCAAATTCACTTTTTTTTCTGAATTTCCCTTTTGGCACGTAATGATATGTTATGCATTGACTGTTGCATGTGGTGCTGATGATGTAACACGGTCTGCATTTTTGCTCCATTCTGTTTTATGCACTTTCGTAAATTCCTCTGAAAGAATGCTAAATTATGGTGCTTTTCAACTAAAATTAAAACATGCCTCAGAAGTGGTCTGTATATTTAATGTATGAAATGCTAGAACTAAAATAACATCAAACCCCAACAGAACATTATTATGGACCACAACACAGTACACAGTACAGCGGTTTCCTTCATTACAATAAGCAATTTAAAGAAGTATCTCCAGTACAGGTACAGTGTAACACGTGTTTAACCGCCTACCAGTGAATATCTGTCTGTACTACTAGCATTTCTGACTTTTGAATAACAAATATAAAAATTAGAGTGGAAAGGGCAATCTAACAAAATATGCATCTACAGAAGGACAGTAGATCGACTGTCTTCAGAAATCAACTGCCTCCAGAAATTAAACTGCACACGGGTAATTCCAAATTCTCGGGTGTCCTTTTTTTTTCTAATTCGGTATAATTAGATATGAACCAGGAATGGCAAGGGCAGACATAGAAATCTTTGTTACAGTAGTACATTATACCAGCAGGTGCCTACATATTTATTCTGTGGTACCAACTCTGTGAATTGCAGGCTGTACCAATGCAAGCCTCCACTAATGTTTTTGTTCTGACTTTTAGTGATTCTGTGTCATACTTTTACTTCATTAGGAATCAAATTCATGATGTAGAATATATAAAAACGACAGACATAAAGTTGGTTCAGTTTGAACGTTGAGACGCAACGTGCACTCAGGTTAAACTGAATGGAGAACACGGCCTTTTCTTTGATATCTGCTGCTGCTGACCAGGCTATGGATATGATCTTCCCCGAGAGCAGTCGGTTCCATCTGTCATTTGGATTCGCGCGGCTGTCATTCACGCCATTTACATTCACATAAAGCCTTTCCGTGGATTGTGGGCTGAGAAGACGCACCGATAAAGAGCCACGGCCCACATCGCTATCTCTCATCCTTTGATGTTGGGGATTAGCGATTCATAAGTGTCTTTTATGAAGCTGAAAAGGCTGTTCGTACTGTTGGCACTGCATATTTGCAGGAAACCCAGAAAAAATAAAATAAAATAAAATTAAATACATATGTGTAAGTGTGTGTGTGCGTGTGTGTGTGTATGTGTGAGTGATTGTACTTGCACAATTTTATTTCCATTTCTCATGTCTAACTGGATGTAGTCTGGGTTACATATAAGGTATCAAATCCATAGTACCTATACACACACACACACACACACACATGCACAAACACTCACACAGACACTATATTTGTATGGGAGAAAAATGAAAGGGAAATAATCATAATAATAAAAATCATACCCCACTCACCCTTGCTTGCAGCCTAATCCGAGCTTGTTTAAGTGCTGTTCTTGAGGACAGGAGGCCAAGTC
>JAFBMS010000086.1:724796-754796 GCA_019788955.1 Albula glossodonta
GTAGTGTTGCTATGGGAGACAGGGCTGCAATGTGGTACACAGACAGACAGGGCAGCACTGGCTGTAGTGTTGTTAAGGGAGACAGGGCTGTAATGTGATATACAGACAGACAGGGCATCACTGGCTGTAGTGTTGCTAACGGACACAGGGCTTTAATGAGATATACAGACAGACAGGGCATCACTGGCTGTAGTGTTGCTAAGGGAGACAGGGCTGCAATGTGGTACACAGACAGACAGGGCAGCACTGGCTGTAGTGTTGCTATGGGAGACAGGGCTGCAATGTGGTACACAGACAGACAGGGCAGCACTGGCTGTAGTGTTGCTATGGGAGACAGGGCTGCAATGTGGTACACAGACAGACAGGGCAGCACTGGCTGTAGTGTTGCTATGGGAGACAGGGCTGCAATGTGGTACACAGACAGACAGGGCAGCACTGGCTGTAGTGTTGCTATGGGAGACAGGGCTGCAATGTGGTACACAGACAGACAGGGCAGCACTGGCTGTAGTGTTGCTATGGGAGACAGGGCTGCAATGTGGTACACAGACAGACAGGGCAGCACTGGCTTTAATGTTGCTAAGGGAGACAGGGCTGCAATGTGGTACACAGACAGACAGGGCAGCACTGGCTTTAATGTTGCTAAGGGAGACAGGGCTGCAATGTGGTACACAGACAGACAGGGCAGCACTGGCTTTAATGTTGCTAAGGGAGACAGGGCTGCAATGTGGTACACAGACAGACAGGGCAGCACTGGCTTTAGTGTTGCTATGGGAGACAGGGCTGTAATGTGATGTACAGACAGACAGGGCAGCACTGGCTAGTGTTGCTAGGAGATTCAGGATTGCCATTGTTGCGGCGCAGAGTGTTGTTGCTGTCATGGCTTTTTCATGTTACCCTTGTCTCTCAGTGCAGATGCTGCAGAAGCAGTGAGCTGCCCATGGTCAGTCTGCTTCCACCGCGTCATCCGTCCAGGAAGTGCAGTCCTCTGACACAGCGACTGTGCAGCAAAGCAGCTGGACCACAGACACCACTTGGAGCTGGATGGATGAACGTCTCTGCAGAGGACAATGCATGCCTGTCTACACCTGGATATTTAATGTAGGGTGATAAAGAATGTTATTAAACAAAGCTTAAATAATAATAGCAATTAAACAGTCAATAGTGTTAGCCGGGAAAGTAGATGCAAGCATTACTTTGTAATACTTATAAAGTGTGTTTACAATTAAAACAAAAAAAAAAAAAATGTGTTAAATGTACCATCTAGTCTGTAGCCCAGAAGAAATTGAATTTAGAAGGCAGTCTAAGTGAAGGAAAAAATGCAGGCGGAATCCAGGCACACGCTCTTTTCATACTTATTCAGGGACATCAAGCATCGGCCAACGGCTGGAACGATCCCTCAGACCCACAAAGGCAAAGCTGACAAAACCATGACTCTGGCATTAGCATTCAGAAATAAATAAAACCCACTCAGAGCCGTCGTTCGGTACATTCGTATCTGCGGCAGTTGTCCTGCGTCCCACGCCATCCCCCGTCCAACACCCCCCAAATTCGGCTTGCAGTTAATATTCAGGCAGTTTCTCTCTTTTTAAATAATTTGGACATCATGTCATCATAAAATATTTGAGCGTTTCCAGATCTATTCATCATCCATGGCAGGCAGTCATTTTCTGGAGCACAGAAGTGAGCGGCTGTCTGCTGGGAGATGCACAAATAAAATAAAAGTGAGACAGACTCTTTGTCAAACGCCGGCAGTCTGATAGTGATGTTGAATGGTACTCCATTCCCCAGTTGTGCCGGTGCCGATTGTGAGAGAGGGGAAACGGGTGCAAACACAGACGATGGGAGATTGGGGTTGGGGTTGTGATGACAATTATTTATAAACCAATGCTAGTGATGTGTTTTTTGTGTGTGTAATTACTATTATTATTTTTTAATTTCC
Organism: Albula glossodonta; assembly: GCA_019788955.1. Lineage (NCBI taxonomy): Eukaryota > Metazoa > Chordata > Actinopteri > Albuliformes > Albulidae > Albula > Albula glossodonta. The sequence continues at coordinate 726,736 of JAFBMS010000086.1, forward strand.
TTCCGACATTAAACAGCCAATTGCATTCATAATTCCATCTCACCTGTGAGAAGTCCAGAGTTTAGACAAGCATGCGTTCTCCTTTGCGGTGCGTTCATCCTTCTCTTTGGGGCATCTGCAGTCCGACAGCCTCGCTACGCATTCGTTGTGTCGGAGTACTGCACTTCCCAGCAGAAGCTGCACTTCCTGTGAGGCTGACCCAACGGGAGCTGCACTTCCTGTGAGGCTGACCCAATGGGAGCTGAACTTCCTGTGAGGCTGACCCAATGGGAGCTGCACTTCCTGTGAGGCTGACCCAACGGGAGCTGCACTTCCTGTGAGGCTGACCCAATGGGAGCTGCACTTCCTGTGAGGCTGACCCAAAGGGAGCTGAACTTCCTGTGAGGCTGACCCAATGGGAGCTGCACTTCCTGTGAGGCTGACCCAATGGGAGCTGAACTTCCTGTGAGGCTGACCCAATGGGAGCTGCACTTCCTGTGAGGCTGACCCAATGGGAGCTGCACTTCCTGTGAGGCTGACCCAATGGGAGCTGCACTTCCTGTGAGGCTGACCCAGCGGGTGCTGCACTTCCTGTGAGGCTGACCCAAAGGGAGCTGAACTTCCTGTGAGGCTGACCCAGCGGGAGCTGCACTTCCTGTGAGGCTGACCCAACGGGAGCTGAACCTCCTGTGAGGCTGACCCAGCGGAAGCAGACCGGCCGTGGGCAGACCGGCTGCCACCACAGCCTCTGTGGTGAGATACACGGGCAATGTGCCTACTCACAGAGATCTCAGTCAGTGTGGTGTAGATGTGTTGGTGTTCCCTTTGGACTGCACAAACTGCACCACTCTCAGAAATAGATGCAGGCATGCTGTTAACAATGAAAAACTTTTGCTGAGTGATGATGTCATTAATCCATTACACATGTGTACCCAGTCACAGTTTTTGCAGAAGAAAATAGAAATCTCACTAGACCTACCTGTTCAAACAAAGGAGCTGGAATATTTATGAATTGATACACCCAGAATAGTAAATAACAAAGCCAGGATATATTTGTGGTTGTTACGGAGTAACATAAAACATTTTAATACTCCAAGCATTGATTCTTCCAAATTGAAATAAAAAGAAGTCATTCAAACAGTATCATAGGCCCTATTGCTGAGTTGCTCTCTTAATGCGCTTTTTTCCCTCATAAATTATAAACACTCTGTCATAAGATCATTCTTGGCAGCCCACCATGTTATACGAGTCGTCTTATTGCGTTCCACTGCTCAGTATTGCCAAGGTGTGACTAAATGAATTTAATTAAATATGTATGCTTTCTAGACTGCATGCGGTTTGTCAATTTATATTTGTTTAATAGCAACTCTTTGCATGAGAGCCATTTGCTGCCAATTTAACAGAACGAATCTGTGGTATTTGAGCTGAAATACAATTCTGGCACCTTGTAATGCAGCGAGTGAGTCTAAAGGCAGCAGTTATGGAAGTTGGTATTTGATAATTATGTTTTGCAATTGGACCGGGAACATGGGTCACTTGTGATTAATCTTAATTATTTTCTCAAGTATGTGTTTGAGGGGATTGCTATATTCCTGACACTATCAATCATAAAACTAATATGAAAAAAAAACAAGAAAAAATAACTAGTACGACAAACAGCACTGATACTGTGTGTGTGTGTGTGTATGTGTGTGTGTGTGTGTGTGTGTGTGTGTGTGTGTGTTTGTGTATGTGCAGTAAAAGTATGGTGCAAATGAAAATGAGAGATATACCCAGAGAGAGAGAAAGAGAGGTCGTTGTGCCTGGGGGGTAGGGAGTAAGCAGCTGAGGGCCACATCATATTCCCTTTGATATTGTTATCCAATGAAGCAAATTTGAGTTTTAGAGTTAAGACAGAAACAATATATTTACATATAATGGTTTGTATTGGACATGTAAAACACCATATTCATGCTTTGACTTTATAGCCGCATTAAAGTGTCACATTTGATTAAGCAAATTTCATTTTTATTTATATCTGTTTTAGTCAAAGACAACCTTTCAGTATCGTGGCTGGGATTAAGGTTGAATTCAAACAATGACAAAGCACTGGCAAACACTTGAATCCACTGGAAAAGGCAACATTTGGAACTCAGCTAATTAGGTTAGAAATCTTCAAGGGGGAGAGCTCTCTTTATGGTGCTCTCAGAAACAGTCATTGTTGGAGGGTCAAAGGGATGCGGAGGCAGGAATGCATAATGCCCACCTAAGCAGTGGTCAAGGTAAGGCCATTACTTAACAGCCTATAGTACCACAGTGTGCTGTTTACAGGCCCTGTGAAGGACATCGCAGAGTAGCAGTCACCCGGATGGCCATACGAAGGAGAGGCTGGCAGGTTTACAACACTCTGCTGTCAAGGAAATCAGCATGTGAATTGACATAAACTCCCAGAAACTAATACTGATCTCCATGGTTCAGTAGTCCTATAACTCAGTCAATTTGCAATGGTTTGTAAAATTGACCCTGTAGTCGGATTAAATTATATGAAACATTGTAACTGCAAATATTATTTGAATAAAGCAATAAGGAGGTTATTTAACTTGGTGATGAATGATTTTATCTAACAATGACTATCACCAGGTTAGCTTCCTGTTTTTCACGTATAGTGTTACACAACATTGTGAATTAAACGGTTATAATTTACCTCAAGTATAACTATTTATAACACTGAAAAAGAGTAGGTCTGTTTCACACTCACCAGCCTTGGCAGCTGTCACACTTTGATAATATAAACAGTCTTGTGACAAATTAACCAATGAAAAACATGGATATCTTGTGAAAATAATGTTTCTCAGTTGGCATAGTGCTCATATAAGTTGTAAATAATACCCATAAACGTTGTCATAACCACATATAAATGCATGCCAGCTTGTAAAAAACTGCCATATGGTTATTAAACATGAGCTGATTAGCATTAATGTACCAATAACATGATATTTCATTTTATGTGAAAAACCATTTGCAGTTGGCCAATATTAATATTTATGTATGAAAATTTGTATGACAAATCATATGCTACTGACGCTTAATACGACACACCTTGGGAATAGTGTTTTGACTTTCAGTCGGGATTCTTTAAGACAGAGTGCTTGGTTTGCCATGGAACCGTATGGGGCAGGAATGAATCCTGGGAAGGTTTATGTCCATAAAATACTCCTGGCATATCTGCTGAACTGACATTGAAGGCAATATAAATGCATGTGCAGAAATGAATCAATAATGAATCAAAGCTTAATATGTGTGCTTTATAATACAAACTGAAGGTGAAACGGGGACAGGCCAAACTGTGGCTAGGCACGTATCTATGGTGGAACACAATCTACATACCCCTTGCTAATTACAGACACGAGAGGTTAATTTTTATGATGTGTCACTAAAAACAAACAGACCAACAGGCGTGCAACATTTTTTCTTCAATCATTTTGGATAGGTAAGAATTACACAAATGCAAGACAAATGTAACATGAACTATGTACTGACCTGTTCCATAATTCCAGCTCATTATCATATCAAATACATCACACTGGTATGATTTATGCGATATTAAGCTCCTGTGTATTTGTCCGCTGTCAAGGTCCACAACTTTGTTCAGGGAGGAAATGTGTTGAAATGTAAGGGGAGTCTGCGCTACCAACAGCTCTGTGGTCTATACCTACTATACCCATCGCATAGAGTTATCTGTGAATGAAATGTTCTAATCCACGCCAATTAAAATTTCTGCTCCGGGCTCAAAGTAGCACTCATTCAGCACTAACGAGTAGGCTCGAAGGAAGGCTCAGCACTAATTACTGAGATAGCAGTAGCTATCCCCACCTATTCTCACTCTTCTCCCTCTTCTCTAATCAATTACTGTTATGACCCAGACATTTTTTTCCCTTTTTCGTCAACTATTGAAAATGTTAATTATCATAAAATATGAAAAAATGTCTTTGTGTGCTATGATACAAGGGTAGCAATGTGATTTATTTCTGCTCTAGCGTGCAACTGTTTCCATCAGAGTAGGGGAAGGGAAAAACTCTGGATATGACTGCAGCAAGCTCCATTTTGAATGATGAGTGAATAACATTATCCGAGATGTGAGGTTTCTCAGTTATTTAGACGAAAGTTTGCGTGACTACTTTCTATATTTTATATCAAAAATAGACACATGACAAGATAATCGTAAACGCACGCATAAATGTATATGTCCGTTATGTGAATCATCCTAATGTAATTTTCTCCTGTAGGTGATTTGTTTTCAGGGAATGCTTTGGACAGGCTGAGATGCAGGCCCTGTATATTTCACACTGATAATCGCAGCCTTGGTGCTCAGCGCATGGAGCTGAACTGTTTTGCTGTGACAAATGTTTGCTCTTAAACGTGGTCACATGTGCGCAGATCACATATCGAAACCCACTACAGATATTGATCTTTTTCCTCAGGTTAAAATGCCATCATAAATCATTAGTTTCAGTCTGATACTCCTCTTTGAATTTTTCACCCTTTCACTGCCACTTTCTGCCTGGAATTTCCATTTTCATACTGTCGCTAGTCAATACTAACACTACAAAATTAGTAATTTGTAGGGATTGCTGTCAGACATGCTTTGAGTTTCCCTTGAATTATATGCTGTGCAGAGTGCAGAATGACTTTAAGGGTTAGCTTTTACTCTTCCATGTTATAGCATATTAATGATTTTATTTCTTTATCTATATTAGTATTTGTTGCACAGATTACCCACACAGTAACCTCTTGAGTATCCAGGACTGGCTAATGGAGACACTAATATTCTTTATATGATTTTCATAACAGATACATGTCCACTGAATTCATATTCCTGAATTGCAGCATGTAAATTTAGTGTTTAGCATTCATTGTCAGATGTACATTAGTTTTATAAAATGGTTGGTTCAGTGCTTTTTCTAGTTTAATGATCTGCCCTTTTACTTCAGGGAACATAGCCAATCTTTACACCTTGCATGTATAATTGGCCAAAAGTACATGTTTTTATGACTGAAATGATTTAAGAATTGTTGCTTGAATAATGTTCTACCTGTGGCAAAATGAAGGTATACTAAAGAAAGCATGACATGCAAGGTGTTATATTTATTTGAGCTCAGCTCTCTATGTCAAGGAAAAATCTACCATGTAATCATTTGCGGGTTTTGCCAAGAGGGGCATTCCGTCTTAATGCTATGTCACACTGTCCTTAAATTCCTCCACTAAAAATAAATCAATAAGGAAAGTATTAAAACTCGCTACCTTCAGAGAATACTTCCTGAGAGGTAAGAGCAAATCTCCATAATATTTTAATTGAATTCCACACCTGCTGACTTTAACAACAAAATAAAATGAATGTCATGGTTAAAATAGTTTTGCACAGGTAAACATTGAAAATATGAATGTGCCTGGCACACAGCTTCCAAAATTCACAGGCCAATAAACAACTTCACAAATAGTACCTGATATGCCATCATATGTAACAATGGCTTATTTCACATTGGATCCAGGGCATTGTTTTTAGCTCTGAATTTGTGTATCAAAATGAAAAAGAAGTGGCTTTTTAACTCTTACCAGTACACTGAATTCTCTTCATAAAGAAACCAGCAATGTGATGTCTATGATATACTTTGAACCCTGTGTGCATTTGGACAGATTATTGAATATCTGAATAAAAGAAAAAAAAAAAAACAGTCTGCATTCATAAATCTCAACACGTTAGCAGCAGTATATCAGCTAATTAAATAATTGGATAATATTGGAGGCAGAGGTCCAATCACGTGACATCGTGAACTGTTAAAAGCTTCTGTGGAGTGGAAATGAAGCATGGGTACTTTTGGTGGGCTTGGCCCCATCAGCTCTTCCCAGATCACGTTGGCCCCTGACCTTTGTGTTCACCTTGCTGCAGAGAGCCCGTGGAGCAGCTTATCGCACCTTTGAATTACTGCTCCAGGCGACAATTGATTCATTATCATTCTGCATCAACTCCCCAAAGCTGAAAAGTATCCTCCTCAAGGTAGTGGTATTAATTGACAAAGTCTCAAGGTCATAGCTGTAAGAGGAAGTGGGAAGAAAAAAAAAAAGAAAAAAGAAAGGAAGAGAAAAGAAAGAAAACTGCAAATGAAATGCTGAATGTGGGTTGAGGGTTGAGATTACAATATTTGTACATAAGCAGACACCCTTACAAAGTTAATCCGTGTTAACCGAATAAAGTTAATTAGCTGACTTGTGTTTAAATGTTTATTGATCTGCTCATTTTGACTCAGGGATTTATAGCTCTGTCCTCATGTCTAGATTATAATGCCTTTTCATTCCATTCCTCTGTTTGGCTGCTTATGAAACAGCACAGTGGTGGGAAGGGGTGTCAGGGGACTTAAATCGAGAGTGTGACTCACCCTGTATTCACAACATGATATTTGATTGAAAGAGCGCAAGCTTATTAAATTGGGTGACAGTTTCAGTGTGAATTATATTTTTTTTCACTTCATAGATCCATGTTAGGCCAAAAGTGGAGATAGCATCTCAGATTGAAGACCGCATAGCACTTTCTGTTTACATTATTAATTTTGTAAGAGCATCTTTTAATGATCATTGCCATGCTAATCAATCATTTTCCCATCCAGGGTAAAGTACAGTAGGTGTCTCGTGTCTACTACTCATCAGACTTGGCATGAAGTAAAGTAACATATGGTAAAATATTTGGGTTATCATTGAATGTTTCAAATATTTTTAATTACTGGGTATTTACAGTGGCAAATAGCACAGATTCAATGCAAATGACTGTGTTCAGTAACACAAGTCGTTTTTTTAGAAATGAGCTGTACTGGAAATGCATTCAATTAGTTCATGTCTTATGATGCTAATTTGAATTGTATTTCATGCAGGTTTCCCTAACACTTACCTCTATCTTAAAATATAATACCAAAGTTGTGGTATACTTCTTCAATATGAGATTCTCCTATAAAAAAAAAAAAAAAAAAAAAACTGAAAAGCTGTCATTATTGTCGAAACTAATTGCACTCTTGCTGTCAGCTCCTCCTTCAGAGGTCTGTCAAGTTCACTTTCTGGGGTAATGAAAGGATGTGACAGAAGCGCTGGCTCGGGTGTGCCACGCGGGGTCGTTTGGACACGCAGACTGTCAATCTGTGCCAACGCGATGAATATTGATGGGTTAACAGGTACACCTGCCATGTCCTGAAACGGCCAATCAGCCTTTGCACTCGGCTTTGAACATTCACTCAACTGGAAGGAATGCAGATGACTGAACCTCATCTTGATAAGCCATATATTTTGCTTAATAAGAATGGCATGAGCTTAAGAAGCTGTGAATTTGGAGAAAGAGTGCCATGGCTGTTCTGTCCAGCAGCCTATATCCATTTTACATTAACATAATGGAGTCTCCTACAATATGGTATTATCAATAGTTGATTTTCTCACTTACTAATTACTCTATGGATGTAAATGTCAAATAGCTGAGATACGTGAATACTTATTTCATTGCTCCAGGATACACATGGCATTACATTACATTATAATCATTTAGCTGATGCTTTTATCCAAAGCGACTTACAATGTGGGGTTAAGGGCCTTGCTCAAGGGCCCAACAGCAATGGTGTTCTTGCTGTGGGTGGACTGGGGCTTGAGCTGCCAACCTCAAGGCAGACTACGGACTACAGGCTGCCCTTACTCACCATGCCATGCCATTTCTCGCCAGTCATTCGGAGCCGCATGTGTGAGTATGCCCTGTAAAGTGCTCCTCTGCATGGAGCACATTTACTAAAAGATGCTCTTGCTACATCTATATGGCCGTGTTTGTATTGGAGAAGTGCTGTTTTTTAAGTACAGTTCTGAAAGCCTGTGAGATGATGTACAATCTGGACACAATGACAGCTGGAATAGTTTGCCAAAAAAAGACAGAAAAAATACAACCGTATTTCAATGTTTTTAAAATGACGTTAGGGAATACCCTCTTGGTACATAACGTACAAGAAGAATTGCTCCAGAAAATAAATCAGTGCTTTGAAATTGTGCTTTGATGGAGAGTTGCTGAATTATCACTTCTGTTTAATGTCATTCTGGCTGAAGGCTTCCTCCAAACAATAATCTGTTTATCAAGAATTACAAATCTGCAACAAATAGCACCCGTTTTAAAATTCCTGCAGAGAAGAATCCCAGATGGTAACTGGCATTGAATAAGTGGTTTGTGCGTGGCCAGGATCCTCATGATTTCCGTTTCCAACGGTCCCAGGGACAGACAATGCATTGGGTCAGCACTGCGTGCCTTGGTCCAGCTGGGGGAAAATTATGTATCCATTATGCCCTGCTTTACAGAACGGCCTGTATCACCAGCCCCACAAACCCCCCCACCCCAAAGCCCACCCAAGTCCAATGAGTACAGGTTCAAGCTGACAAGAGATTTGAGACCCAGCCTACAGACAGTAGAAGTATTACTATATATGTGTTCCAGCAGTGTTCTAAACCAGCTGATTCTAATGAGTACAGCTCTTCGGTAGGTAGGGGAAACAGATACACACACAAACACACACACACACACACACACACACACACACCCACTCACACACACACACACACACACACACACACACACACACACACACACACACACACACACACACACACACACACACACACACACACACACACACACACACACACACACACACACACACACACACACACACACACACACACGCACACACATTTTTTAACACAGTCATTATTGACATTGTTAAGTCTGGTATTCACATTCACACTTTACATTTGTACATGTTAAGCGTTTTTTTCAATAGTTACATTAAAACATTAATTTAATTTTAGTCGTGTGTTCAGCTGTTGCATTTTAACATAAAAGACCAGTTTTCAGGCTATCAGAATCAATAAAGGCACAACTTTTCTCCCCTTTCTTATTGGTTGCATCATCCCTCATCTTTGGAACTGCAACTGCGATACAAATCTTTTTCTTTTTTCTTCTTTAATGGTAAAATTCTTCAAAAGGCATGTCTCAGATCCCATTCTGGTCCCTGTGTAGATCAGGAACATCCGTTCAGCCAGTTCAAGGGAATTGAAATCATGCGAGGAGAGAGGGGGGGGCTTATCAGATCGGAAGACTAGGCTTTGAACAAAACTGCTGACATGATCATTAAACTGTAGAACAGAGATGGTTACACACTACAGCGGCAGTACTTTTGTACACCTTAAGCCAGCATAATAGATTTTAGGAAGCCTTTGATTCAATACGCTCACCTTGCAAAAAAAAAAAAAAAATAATTAATTAAGTAACAAATCAGAATCCCACAGTCCATAATATGTGGTGAATGCAAAGTAATAACAGTAAGTGCACTCAGCGCACACGTCCCTGAGAAGTATTATCATTCAGGACTGAAAGGTACAGAGGCAGTGAGTTCCCTTGTGAAACCTGATGAAGCCGGGATGTTTCATAGTCACTAACAGGCAAATGACACCTGGATGAGTCCTTAGGAGGTAACATCATATGAAATGTTTTAAACATATGCTGTTTTTTTTAAGCTAAATTTCATCTTTTATATATGTTTCATTTTACAAGGAAATCCCATTGAGATTAATATCTCTTTTTTTCAAGGGCAGCCTGGCATATACACAGAGTAGCAATCATAATGACAAAAAAATGAAGGGAAACAAGACAGGTCACAGTTATAAACAATGGGTAAAAAATGATAATAATAATAAAAATAAATTATAAACACAGGTGCTCTTTTCAGTAAAATCTATGGCGGACTAAGCGTTTTAAAACAGGAAGCTATTTACATATCCGGCTCAAGTTAGTAAACAAAATAAGTATGTCTCTTGGGAAAATGTTTATGCTTTACTTTTCACAGTATTACATCATCTGCAGCACACTGCCACCATTGCTGTTGTAGGGAATGCGATTTGTGTTGTACAGAATTGAAAGTGCGCCTCCTATCGGCCCACTATCTCTTTCAGTAACACCCAAACCTTGCCTACAGTAGTTACAGTGTAAGTGTACTAGTGTCAGGGCAATTTGAAAGTCTACTCTGGCATAACATACTTCCTGATTTTACTCAAAGAAATACTTCAATAAATCAGAAGCAGATAGAAGTGACACAGGAGTTCATGGAACTATCCGCATTTGCTCAGTCGGTGTGCAGCCAGCATACAGAAGTGTGTATTGTGTATGGCAAGGAAAACAAATTCAGGAGGAGGAGAAGTTCACATCATTGACTCCCATAGCCAAAATTACCATTATTTAACTGACATGTCAATGTCGGATAGTTACGCAATACCATTTTCAAACTACAGGATGCGCCATATAGCTTGGAATGTGTCCAGATTGAGTCAAGTGAGCCTTCAACATGAATCTTTGGGCGTTGATGAGGAACACTATGGTCCTTTTGAGACCGGTGTAAAATCGCTGAGTCAGCAGGAGAGACAGCCGTGATGGGGGGTTGACGTGCCCCGACACGGTCCCCGTTCCCCACACGCACTCACCTCTGTCACGGCGTCAGGGCGCACGACAAGGTAAGCGCGCCAGCTCACAGAATTACGAAAATCACACCCGTCTGTCACGACTTCCTCTGCTGGCGGGGTAAGGTGTACTAGGATGAGGTCTTCCAAAGCTTCACATGCTCCTATGCCAATCTCAGGAATGAGAAAACCAGTCAGCTTGCATTAATGTAAGGGCGCTGACGGCACAGAGAAGTGGAATGGCTGCAGCCATGAGAATACAAACACTGTAGAGTGAAGATTGCTATATTATTGAAGTAGTAGTATCAGTAGTTTTACTTTTTAGTTTGTTATTGCAGTTGTAGCAATGCAACACTACTTATATTGATGGTCAAGATGATTATCTCAGGAAAATGTCCTTTTTAATGTCTTATTTATAAGGAGGAGGGGGGTGGGGGGGTGACAATAGAAATGCTGTCTATCCTTTCTGCTTTTAATGAGAAAAATTGACAGCTGCATTTGCAAACACACCGGTCTATGTTTTGAATAAAAAGCTTGATTCAAGTAATTGTTAACATCAACTGCAGTTATTTTGTCCAGTTCTGGTGTAGGAGAAGACATTCTGAATTCTGTCAACATTTGACCTTCTGTTCCATGTACAAATAAAGGTAATGTTTTATTTTTCTTCTTTACACATATATAATTTGGCATGATTCCTTTTGTTGATTGCTTAACTTCCCAAGGTTATGAGCAGATATTGAATCCGAACCTCTGTGTCACAACTTTTGTTGGATGTACTTTTTTTTTTATACAATTTTTTTTATATGATTTTGTTAATTTTTTTCCAGGGTCGGCCTTGGAGAGACTTTTTGTCATACGAGAGTTTTGGGCATAGTCATCTCCGCTGGGCCCTGAGGATGAAGGAAGACCTTGAATGTCACAGCAGTGGAGCGCACAGATACCTGTCACGTCTCTCTCGCAGTTCGCCTTCCTCCGGTGCTGCTTTCAATTAAAAGTGTGTCACCTTTGATGCGTGGGATGTAGTAAACTTTCGGTTGCCCTCCCCTCCCATTCATTTATACCATCTCAAAGAGTGAAAGTGACACTGGCAGAAACTTGGGAGGTCATTCCAGGACCGAATGCAAAGTGACACACGATCATGCACCAAGGTTAAAAGCTGAACAGGCTTGAAAACACCAGCAACCAGAAGAGAAAACAAGAGAGATATGACATTGGTAAAATATGTTCGGCAGAGGCCAAGGATGCAAATCAAACAAGTTAAAGAATACATTTTCTCAAATAAGTGAATTATTCATGTATAATTAAATACATGCACATCTATGTGCATTTTTGATTTCACACGCAAGGGATTCTGAACTTTCCAGATTATGGTGCTGTAATGAGATTATGCAGTTCCATAGGGTGTGTCAATGAAAGCTGTGATAATGACACCATAATTATAGCTACTGTATGTGAACAATCACTTTGACAGGATGACAGTATGTTTCCATATGACAGTCACCAAGCTCTCATAGAAATGAAAGGCACAATAATGCACAGCGAGGCAAATTCAGGGACATTGGCAGGGACCATATAATTGTATATATGCATATTGTAAACTCTAAACTTCACTGATAATTTGAAAGTTGGAATCTGCTGCTGAAATAATTCATTTATTCATACTAGGAGGTCTAAATGTCCATGGAAAAGTCTTTGAATATGAATCATAAATTAACATTTAAGCTTCTTTTTTTCTTTTTTTTTTTCTGGCATTTTTCTTTTCATTACAGTCTGTCAGAAACACAGAGGAGGTATTATGTGATAGACATGGCAGCGGGGTTGCGTTAATAAAGGTGGCTGAGCTCTTTATGCGTGGTAATGCTACACTCCACATCTTGGGCCTAAATTGCCTTCCCAGAATGCCGCTGGAAGCACCCGGTCATTCTAATGCAGTTCATTACCACTTGCGAAACAGCATTATTTTAGCCTCGAGTTCAGGAAAATGCCTCTCCCTTCCATTTTTTTCTTGTTATAGAACTAGTAGCTGGTTCCAGATTCCAATGGGCTCTGGATCTCTTTTAATCGAAAAAGATGAGCTTAGGGTAGAATTGCTGTGCTCCGGCGCTGTTCATTGGCCAACTCCCACCGTCAGTACATCTGCGGCGAAATTACCTTTGCTATCGGCTTAGACTACTTTTTATCTCTCCGTGCTCTACTGAGGTGGTGAACATGCTCTCTAGTGTCCTATTGACAGGATAAAATAGGTTACCAAATGTGATTGACAACTCTGTCCGCTTCAAAAAACAATTCATATGCAACAAAATAAATAAATGAATAACAAAAAGAGCTTATCCTATCATGACTAATGAAAGAATGTGATGCTGCTGTCCAAGACCAATGCTTGCACATCATTAAAAAAAGAAGTTTCCTTCACTCTGCTTCCTCATTGTATGAGGTAGGGTCCATTGTGTTTGTATTCATGTGTGCTTGTCTGTGTGTGCGGTTTGTGTGTGTGTGTGTGTGTGTGCGTGTGCGTGTCTGTTTTTGTTTATGTGATTTTCTTTTTATTAAAATTCCTTTTCAAGGTTGGTTTCCCTCTCCCTACTCTCACCATCTTTCCGTCTAACACAGCTGTTCATTTGGCTGGCTGCATGGTTATTCTGCCTCTCTGAATTACTTTAATGCAGCCACATTATTATCTCATGCTGACGATTGGGCTGCTGGGCTCCACTTACATAAAAATTAATGTTTCTGGAGAGGAAAGGAGCGAGGCAAACATCTGACTGGCAAACTAAATGAACAAATAGAAAGAACTTCAATGACAAATGTCTGTGACTGTTAAAGGAAAAAAAAGCAAGCAGACATGAAGAGACCTCTTAGAAGAGATAAAAGGAAGAAAAGGGAAAAATACGATGAGGATGAAACTAAAATCAAATAGTCTCAAGGGAACAAAGTGAACTGAATGCATTTCCTCTCTGTCTCTCAGTGTCTCTCAGTTTCATGGCCTATTTTAAAATGTGTCTCATGATACAATATATTGTTAATTTTCAAGTTGAAAGAGAAGGACAGTAATAAAAATAAAGAATGCTAATAACATGAGAGAGTGACAAGTGCAGTTACACAACAGTAACTGTAAACCTATAACAATCAACATGAGTTTTCTCTGTCTCTCGCTTTCTCTCTCTTTCTCTCTCTTCCTCTCCTATCTGCATGACCTTTGTGTGGGCATTGTGTAGGGCCCCACTGTAATTACCTCTTCAGAACATAGTTAGTATAAAGGGCCCATTTTTTCTCAGTCTCATATCAATACAACAGTCACACGGTGGAGGTCACATCCATACACATTAAGTGTCACTGCTATTCAATTAGCAGGAGACTGAACATTATGACAGGATGGTGAAGCCATAACAAATCACAGACCAAGGTGACAACCAATGACAGACTGAGTCAGTAATTATGAGGAAATATAAATCCGTGGCTCCAATAGACATCCCATATAATGGGTTTATGGATTGTATTTGTGTCCTTTAGAAATTACACTGAAATTACCCTCTGATAATGCACTGTATGTGATAAACACAACACATCATAGTAATGAGACGTCTTGTTAAACACCACAAAGAAAATGAAGCCATTGCATTGGTTATTATTCTGTTCAATTATTATTGCTCTGCAACACATTTGTATTGACATTATATGGCCATACAAATAAGCATTAGCATGCATATTCTGCATAATGACAGAGCATACAAGCAATTATATTGCTTGTGTATATTGTAGTGTGCATGTAATCTAGATGTATGTTTTTATTACAAGCTTTCAGTCAAGTCATGTTACTTCCTGACATAATAGCTGCATGTATGCCCAATGAAGTGCAGATATTGAATGTTCATAATTTCACTTCTGATTATGTCCATTATAGTATAATGCACCAGCGTACTTTGGTGCCCAGCACCTCTATCCCTGTCAGAAGTGTGTTAACATTAACATGGACATTGGTGGAGAAGATATCTTTGTTTAGAAGGATCAAGGCATTGCAGTAGTAAATTAATCAACTAAACAGCAAATCAAACCATTAGGTTGACACTAGTTTGACATTGCAATCATCACAGCTGCAGAAGTATATCTTATGCAGCAACAAGTACATGGATCAGTTTCAGAAAGGTATGTAAGCAAAATTGTCCGTAGAACCTATTCACCCCTCAGCCAGCTAATATACCTATATTGGTCCATTGAAGTACTGGCTAATGTTTTTTAGAACATTATCAATCTCACCTTGTAGCCTCCTTTGCCTTCTGTGGAAACCTGTAATAAGGTGCAATGATTTATAGGGAAATTTTATTGAGAAACTCCTGACCTAAAATTATGAATATTAAAGTAATTGATTGTCCATGTCTTTCCTGATATTTGAGAAGCTGATGCTGGAGAAGAATGTCTGTATGTAATCAAGATTTTGGGGAAATACTGTAGAAATGATAAAAGGAGATAGAGACAAGCAGAAAGTAATTTTGAATGTAGAAATACATTTCCATATATTATTATACTGTAGAAAACATCTCTGGTAAAATAATACACCAAAGTCACTAATCTGAATCAGTAGCGATGATAAATGTATTTATTTATTTATTTGTTTGTTTGTTTGTTGTATTGCTGCTCCTACACTGGCTAGCAGGGCTTTGAAGTTGGTAACATGTCTGATCAGGTCTTTTGTTTTCTGCAGGCTGCTACATGTGTCTGCCAGGAGGCATACATCATAATTACAATGTCTTTGGTGCAGTGGTGCTCCTCTCATGCTCCCCTCTGCCGGAAATCAGGGCACACTCTCACCATGCTACATCTGCACCACACTGTCTGTTCAGTTCTTTTCATTGCCTGTGAGTGGTCAGTTCCTAATGAACGTTTAGCATTTTCAGTTCTATGCATTTAGAGGTAATGCTTGTTCATAATGTTCAACATTATGAGGCAACACATCTTTGTATATGATTTAGCTACCACATGTCTGGCCTATTGCCTTTGAGGTTCTGATCTCGTGTCATTCTGTGTCACTCAGAATGTCACCACAAAACCCTGGTGCTTGAACAAGGCTTGTTTGGAAAGTCATTGTTTTCAATATACAAAAGAATACCATAAAAATATCATTCAACTCACAAAGGGCAGCCAAAAAGAAAGCTTACAAACAATGCATGATGAATTACATACTCAATAAATTGATTGATTAATTGATCAATTGATTGATCAGTCATCCATTTACTAATTAACAAATACAGAGGTTAATTAACCTACAAGGATTTTGAAAAAAAAAAAGAAATAAATAAATAACATTTAGTTCATGGTACATTGACAGGTTAACATTTGAGGCAAAAATTAATTGATATGATTGACCAGTCATGGGATAGGAAAAAAAATTGACATTAGCGCTCATAGTGTAAAAGGAAAAGCAATGTGCGAATTATTTAAAATGAACAGATTAATGCTGTCTTTTTCACATTTTTCTCTAAGGGCCCTCTTGGAATATCAGAGCATAGGCCAAGCAGAGGGGACACTATAGTGTGATACACAGTGCCAGAAAGGTCTCGTAAACGCACATTCATTAAGTCACACTTAAACCTGTTCGCTGTGACCTATAGAGAGGCTATTTACAGTGCAGTCCATGAGATATCTATGTTGTGTCATCAGGGACGGCATTCAAGGCTTAAACAGATGCAGTAATGAGCTAAAAAGGGCAGAGAAGCACAAATACGAATCAAACAAAAATGGACCCGCTTCCTGAGAAATGGGATAGTAATATAGGAATATGTCGCATAACAGGTCTGAGAGACTGAAACACAGAGTGAACACCTGTTTCACGGTTAAATATGACATGAGAAAGGCCATGTCATATCAAGATGTGGGTTCACTGAGAAAAATCATACTAGTAAACCATGATAAATAAAAACTGCATAAGATTTGAAACCAAAAAGAAACACGTCTCGTTTTGTTTCATAAGTGGCTGTAATTGGAGTCTAAACTAGGTCAAGAACATCAGCCAAGAAGGTGAAAGCAATAAAAACATCAATAAATAATAATAAAAAACTTTGTGTCCCAGTCATACACAGAGGGTTACCATCAACAGGCCCAGGGGCGACATGGCCCACAAAAATATTTACCAATTTCGTCGATAGACCAGGGGAGGCTAGTGTCAAATCTTGTTATGGGATCCTGTTAAAAGATCCTGCACAGACGTAACTATGCTTCTTATCTATTAAACACATGTTTGTTTAAACTACTTATTGTACACGTCCGTGAATGTATTTGCATGCATTACAGCAGCAGGAGTGGGGTGTTTAAGCTGATGAAGCCCCAGCATCAATAGTTTTACCAGCCTAAATGTATCATGACAGTATATTTTATCCCTGACTAGTGACTTCATTTAAACCACCGAGGGCAAGATTCAGCCAAGCACAATAAACACTTCAATGCTTTTGGCATATCAATCAATATGAATGTAGTCCCTTTATGGAAATATACTATTCAATTTCAAAATGAAACCAACACATTGTAAGGGATATGTTGCTTTGTGTCCTATGAAATACCAAATATTTGCAAATGATGTTGTAATGTAAAGTCTTACTTGTGCATGTCCATAAAGAGACTAATTGTAACTGATTGGATTCCATTCAAAGTGTCTTAAATGTAAGATACAAGTGAAACATCTTTTTTGAGATACAGGGCTTTTTTTTGACACTGATGAAATCCTACCAGCAATCCTCTTAGGCAACACATTCAAAGGCACTTCATAACAGCCTGATATAGATTCCCTGGCAAACCCTCCTCATGTGGCATATGGTATCTGCCACTCACACAATGGCACCATAAGGCTGTATGAATGCTTTATGTAGCTATAACACAGTGCTTTTGATGGTGTTTTAATGACTCTATGGGTGAGCTCTTTGTGCAGACATTACCGTCGGCTTTATCTTGGTCCTTTGACATGTATGTGCCAGCAGCTTCTGCACACAAAATGTCTTCTGCCAGTTCTCCAGAGCCCAGTTTAAAAAAACATACAATCCCCCGGTGAAAGCATGTTGTGTTTTAAGGCAAAAAGAAAAAAAACAAAAACTCAACATTCTGAACATGAATTAACTCTCATACATATTGCACATCACTCTCGAGACAATTAAACATATTTGATTGTGCGGGTGGTGAGAGGTTTAAATGAGATTGTCTGATTTAAATCTTTAAATGTATGGATTGGGTCCTTTTACATTTTTCACACAGCACAGTTTTGACTGCAATATGAACTCCTGTCTGACAAAGATAAATAAGTGTGACAAGGCCTAAAGCCTTAGCCCAGACTGAGAACAATTGCTTTGTGTTTGTTTGTATTTTTTTTCTCCTTCACAAATCACCAAATGCCTGTTGCCTATCTTCCAATTCATTGCTTAGAATGTAAGAGCATTGAATTGGAACCCTTATAATAAAATTACCAGTTGCTCAGACACATTATTTTGATTCCTGGAAGCATTCTGTATAGTTGTGTAAATTAGATTTTTTTTTTTTTTCATCCAATGAAAATTCAGTCTTAACTGTACTAAATCCTTTCAGAAATATGTTCAAAATCAGTCTGCTAAGCTTCGTTAATTCTGACAAAATATCATATATTCTCCAGATATTTAAAGTTTTCATTTACGTTCATTACATTTTCAGTCCATTTTCATTCCATTTCTGTTTAAAATGGTCACATTTTTTGTGTTTGTCAACTTGAATATGCTATGGCTCCAATCAAGGCGGACTTTTTTTCTCCCATAGGAGATATGAAATAAAAAGGTACTCCATTTTGTCCTCCTCTGGCAAAGTGTAATACAAAATGAATTCACTAGACAAAGACACATTAAGGAACATGAGTTGGGGTGGATGGACATATTCCAGGAAATATATCATTAGGGACAATAAATAATACTAATACTGTTGACTGGAAGAATATGTGTCAATAATCTTCACTCAACTAATGATAGTGTTTCTCATGATGTTTACACATTCATCCTAAACGGTTTACTTAAAAATAGGTGTACACTACACATATGGAGACGTATTGTCTTCCAGCATTTATTGCTCTCTTCTTTTTTTGAAGCTGTAGCACTGTCTGTCGTGATCCTGTGGCCCTGAAAACAAGTTGCAGAGTGCGGAAAGGAATCTTAAATTCTCAGCGCGGTGAAAAATGAAGTACGAGTAGAGCTTTTCCCTCGGTCTGAACTATAGACAAGAACCAGAGATCATATCCTTTGAGAATAGTATACTTTTAGAACAATCTGTCTTTTTACCTGGCTGACAGAAACCTTTTGCTTTTTCAGCTGGGGATTAAAAGGTAAGGGCAAGCTTATCTTAAAGGATAGAATTAGGTTATCACTGTGGATGCGCTCTGAGAAAACTTAATATGAAGGTGAAATCTGTGTGTGTGTGTGTGTGTGTGTGTGTGTGTGAATGCATTTGTGTGTCTGTCACAGTTCAGATGACTTTCCCTTGCCTAGATGTCCCATCCTAAAGGCATTTATATTAAGGAACATAGTGTATAATTATACATTTTAACAGGGATATGGGGGCAAGAGATCCAGAGTGTGTAATGAGAGCTTTGTCACTTTTTTCATGGATCCAGTCAAAAAATACAATGGATTTAGTTTCAATAAAGGTAGTGACAAGGAAGAATATTTCAGTTCCTTGGCAAGCGTCAACTTCTTTTAAACAAGCGCGCACCTAATCACATGACCCATTCAATCTGCAGCGGAGGAGGTGCTTGTCTACTAAAATGTATAAATATGATGATATGAAGATAATTTATGTTTACCTGTAGGCTGTCTGAAAATGACTTCACTCTCAGCTGATCGACTACAGTGTGACTAGAAGAGGAAGCTTATTTTTTTAAAAAATATTATTGGCCATTCAATTATTACAGTAAAATAAAGTTTAAAAAAGGAGCATAAAAAGTAAAATCACAAATTTAAATGATTTGTTAAATGACTGTGCATATTCCACTTAAGCCTGAATTTGGATCTGGGTTTGAGCAATAATTGGAATGTTCAATAGCTTTCAAGCTGTTGAATCCTATTTTGTATGAATTTCTTTATAATAAATTATGCATAGTGTACATGAACCATAGCACTGGGTACAGCCCTCTTGTCTGCTGAAGTACAAACAGTAGAAAATGGAACATTTCATAGAATTATTTTTTCTTCTAAGAAAAGGAGCATTTGCTGAAAATCTTTCAAAAAGAATATCAGTCTACTTAAATCTGTTCTGAGAGGTAAAGCTATGCGCTTTCTCAAAGGACTCTTGCACGGCTTATGAGGAGTATGTCAAACCTTAGTCTGAATTTTTTTAGGATTGCCTTTCTATGCCTCTCCAAATGGTTCATGATACTCACAGTGGGAATGCCAATATCTCATCAAGTAAAGTATTAATGATTATGAACTGTGGTAAAAGGTTAAGTCACTACAATTATAATTTAGGGCATATGTCATCGGAAAAAAAGGCAGGCTATTCAAGGAAATTCATGATTTAAACAATAACTGAGATATAATGAATGCATGTGTCTCTGTGTGTTATCTGACATTTATTCTTTTGCAATTATACCCCTTCTCCACACCCTTGAACTAGCATTCTTTTAGCCGCACTGAGTGACTGTCTCCCACAGACTTGTGAGGAGAAAATAATTCAGACATGACTCCTTCAATTCATGTGACAGCCTGCCAGTGCCTCATTCAACACACCAATCACAGCTTTCCAAAGCCATCTGAGAAGCATGAAGTCAACATGAGTTGTTCACTAATCTCAGAGGGGGGCAGCCAGAAGAGGGCGCTTGAGAGCAATGGGATCAGCATAACATTGGGGCTTGCCAGTTGTTGCCATGGCTCTTTGGGAGCACCGTAACTGCACCATGAAGAGCTGCTTTTACCGTGTGCCAGATAAAGGTCCACGTCTGCTATCTGAGGTTAGCTGAAACTCTAGGCACTTGTCAGTTGAAGAAACTGACATAACTTTACCCTCTTCTGTGACAGACATTGTAAGGGACCACCTCAATGTAAAGAGGTACTTATGTGTGTTGGTCAGTTAGAACTTCAATAAAATGTTAGCTTTAAATTTCAGTTTCTGCACCACAGCTAGTTTCCATGGTACAGTTTCTTAAAAAAAAAAAAAAGTAAAATAAATAAATAAACAACTTGTTGTAAAACTTGGTAAAATCTGTAAAGCCTGTGTCTCCAGGACATCTCAGGGTAGGTGTCCTTCACTCATTATTTGAGCTCTATTCATATCTTTCCAAAGAGATTGCGCTTCTCTTCCTTCTGAGATTGCAATTTATGTTTTGAGGACATTGGCTGGTCAAGGTTGCTGTCTAATAAATGACTTCTTGTCATGTTTGCAGATGCTCAAGGTCCCTCACTCCCATGAAGGGATACAAAAAAGGAGACGAAGAAGGAGAAGAAGAAGAAGAATCCTCAGATGATGTTCCAAGGATCAAACAGCACAAAGCAGAGACACATCTCAGATCTGAGGAGAGGGCAAAGTGGAGGGTTTATTTTTTATTTATTTATTTCATTTTTTTTAGCATCCAGCACTGTCCTTTCTTCCAGTCTGCCTGTTTCCTCTGTTTTAAGCCAGCATATTCATGAGGGAAGCATAATTAACTACTCACAAGTTGGAAGCTTTCCAGATGGATGACTTATGATTCTAGTCACTGATTCTGGCTGATATGTGCGTGGCTATCAGGAATTAATGTTATTAGAATTTAGAATCATGACACCATTTCACTACTTAGACCTGTGATGAATTGAGCTGCACACACTTACTTTCTGCCAACACTCACCTAACACACACACACACACACATACACACACAAACACACATGCACACACAGACACACAACACATGTACGCATGCACACACACATACACACACACACACGCACACACACAGACACACAATGCATGCACATACACACACACACACACACACACATGCACAAACAGACACACAATGCACTCATGCACGCACACACGCATGCACGGACACACACACACACAGACACAGACACACGCACACACGCACGCACGCACACACAAACACACATATACACACACACACACGCACGCACACACACACACACACACACACACACACACACACACTCACACACGCATGCACGCACGCATGCACGCACGCACGCACACGCACAGCCACTAACTCACTCACACATACACACACACACACTCACACATGCAGGCACACACACGCACACACACACACACACACACACACATTGTATGTACCCTGCCTCCCTGGTAAATCCCTTTCCGGTGAGTTAATCCCCCATTTAGCTTTCTCCTCTCTGTGACCTAGATGTTTTATCTAGTAATTGTAATTAAACCATCAGCATTTTCTTCATCACAGCATATAATATATGCACATTGTGTTTTGTTGTTGTATCTACTTGTAATTTTACTTGAACATCATCTTAAGATATTGGGAAACATAATTTGCTTTGATGTTTGCAATAAAGCATAGTGCTGGTAATTTGTTAAAAAGGTCACTAAATGCATATGGTGCAACTACATAAATCATCAATAAGCAAGATATAGCTGCTAAATAAAGGATTTATAAAGCCATATTCATGATAAGTAAGATATTACAAAACAAGTCACAACTCATAACAGTAATACAGCATCTAGCCCTATCACACCACCGAGAGCTCAGCAACACCTTCTGCATACTGATAGCGATATTGAACACTGACTTGACACACACAGCTGCAGGTGTTTTAACAAATGGTTCATCATTAACATAGCTTTATAGAGTTTATAGCTATTACAATAATCTGCTTAAAATGGTTAAAATCCCCAATCTAATTGTTTTATAGTGGCCTGTCCTGTCCAGCTGGTTTGCTTCAAGTGTCTTTACCAGGTCATATGTTTTTTTTTTTTTACACCTTTTTTTCCCAGTTTTTCCCAACCCAAATGTTCAACCAAACAATTTGATCTAATGCAGCACCCACCCTGAAAGCTCTGGGAGGTGAAGTCGAGCATGTGACTCCTCCAATTCACGTGATGATGCTCTCGCTTCTATTCACGCTGCGGCCACGCCACTAACCGCACACCGCCTATGACTTCAGAGTTACCGTACAATCAGTTTGTGCCGCCGCAGGCGCCCAAGCGTGACAGGGAGCACGTTATTGTGATGAGACCAACCGAACAAGCTTACCCCGTATCGAACCCCGGCGAGGCTGGCCAATTGTTGCCTCACCAAGGGGACCTCTGACAATGGCGAGACCAGGGATAGAACCCCCAACCTCAGGAATGTGACACTCACATCTGCAGCATGGAAAGAAGCCAGAGCTAGTCTTTTAGACGAAATCACTCACCGAGGCCAATGGTAGATCTGTCCATCTGTCGCGCTCTCTTTGTCCGATATCTATCCAGCTATCAATCTGTCTAATTTCATCCAAATATATTGTATTGAAATATATAATGTATATAATATAATGTAAGGCATATATGTATATAAAATGTAAATGAATATATTGTGATACCAAGCGACCTGTAAACGAACACTTCCTCCAGATACCGCAGAGGAATGCAGCAGATGGACTGCAGAAAAGCTTAAGTAAGACAGCCTTACGGGCGAGGCCACTGTTAATGTGCTTTTCCACAAGGTAGCGCACAGCATCCAGTATCCCCGAAGGCCAACATGTGTACTGAACTGTGCCAGTGAGGGCTGTCTGTTTAATGTGTCATCCAATCCCAGAGGTACACCTGAAAATAAATAAGTAAATGAAATGACTATGCAAACAGGGATGTAATGGTCTGGGTTATTCTGGATGTAAAGTTATGTGACCTTTCAGGATTCCATAAACACCATTTTTTTTCTCCTTATCATACACATAGTTTGAAAGTTTGATGTGAGAAATGAAAAAATATAAATGTGGTTGTACAGTAAAAAAAGTAAAACTTGCAATTATATAGGAGTCAAAGTTACAGGGGAAAAAAAGTTGAATTCAAAGCTCTGCACAAAGAAAGCAAATCAAACTGAGACTACAGACACAGCACAGAATGTCGATAACCAGGGGCTGAAATATGCAATTAAAGCTATGGTAATGTCCCCTTTTAGGAGATGGAGAAGAGTACAGGGGATGGGGATGACTGTAGACTCCCGGAAGATGCCAGAAGGGGCACATGACGAAGTGAAAGACCAGAGATCTTCAGTGGCTAATTGCTTGGGAAAGTGTCCTCCTCTTTTGGAGAGGTGGGTTATGGGAACAGATGTGCAGAGTGCCTAGAAGTGGCTCATTTTCTATCGAGAGAGGCGAACAGGCTGATTTGTCCCTGATTGGCCGAGCCGACACGCATCTGCTCATCCATTGGAGTGTTTACCACTGAAAATGGCAGCTGCGTGATTCCGTATGTTATAACACAATAACGCCACATTCAACACTCCACGGCAACCGCGCAACTGTAACTTCATCACAAATTAGATTATATGACATGACAGTTATGATTTTAATTGCAAAACACGTTAACTGCAGCGCATAAACATATTGGGCCTCATTTATCAAACGTGAGCCGAACAAATTTGATTGTAAATCGTTCATGAATGCATTTACGCAAAAAAAAAAATTGGATTTATCAAAATTTTCATATATCAGTTTGTTCGCAGGATCCGTAAAGATTTTGGGAGTGCTTTAAACTGTTCAAATTGGGTGCGTAAATGGAAAAACATGGCTGTAAAGCGTGTTTTTCATGTGTTTCCTTTTATCATTCCATTCACATATCTTTTGTCAGATTAAAAATAAGTAACACATTATTTTGTAGTAATATAATAACATTATATTGGTTCAAATTGATATGTAAAATCACTTTTTAATTCAACATTGAAACAAGTGATGCTTCATTTCTTTAATTCTGATTAATCAAATTAATTCTTATTTGGAATTTCACATAAATTGTTTTGTGGACTTGGATTTCTTTCTTCGCCTCCAGTGTCATGTCGAACCATTTCTTTTTAACCTGTTGCCATGTATGCTGAACTTTTGACACTGAATTTACTGCAACAGTTATTTCTTGCCAGGCTTTGGTCTTCCCTGGGCCCGGCACTCCACTACTTACACTACAACAAAGGGATTCAAAGCTCCTTATATGGTTTTTCAGGGGAGTCGATTTATGCCAACTGAAAATGTTGTGAATACGCTTCTCATTTATGATTGATTGGTATTTATCAGCATATGCACAAGGATACGAACAAATGCTGTGTCGACACATGTTTGATAAATCCAGTGGAATTTGTTAGTTTGTATCCCGTTGATGCATAAATTTATGCACATTTTTTTCTGAAAATATTGATAAATGAGGCCAATTGTGTTTATGTACTTGCCTACTTTCAAAATGGTTTCACTTTTTCCACATTTATTCCTGAGCAGGTCTCTCGTTGTCATTATGAAAAATAAACAAAAAAGTTTATTTTTTAAAATACATAGTGTCTAGGGCAGAGCTGTCCACAGTCAGTACTTGTGATGCACTGACATCTTCAAAACACAGCCTCAAGTAGTAATAGCTAAAGAGCTAATTAAACCCTCAGCTAAAGTCTAAAAGTTGTGCTCTTTGAAAGAGAATCTGAAAGCCTCAGGGTTGATAGGTATGCAGGACTGAACTTGGACTACCCCATGTTAGTCTAAGGCTATGACAGCAGAAGAGAGAAAAACAGCATCAGAAAAAAAAAAAAGTGTAGTTACGGCATTAGTTTCAAGCGTGCTAATGTGTACAGGTATGCAGACGCAATTTTCAGCCTGACATCGAAACCAAGTTAAATCAAAACACGGTGCTGCTCCAGCACCCTTTTAAGTGATAATACATTGCCTTTTCCACCTCCTTTTTGTTCATTACCTGTTTTTAGGTGATCTTTTCACTCTCCATTCCCTTTCATTGGAATCACTTTAATCACAGGAACATCTAACGAGTCAAAGAACAGTGGGATTCCTCAGAACGGATCCGACAGAAGAATAGGTTGCTCGGTGATATGAAATATGAATTGATAACGGAGCATTTACAGGCCTGGCTGGTCAAAGCCCCTAGACATCGACAGTGGCTTGCATCTTTTTGAACAGGCATGATTGGCAGGAGCGGTCTGTATGAAGCAGGATCTGAGAAAGTACATGAATAAATAAATAAACAACAACAAAAAAAAAAACCCTTCCATAACACTGATGCAACAAGAAAGCAATACTCTTGTTCTTTTTGTACTTGAGTTTATTCTCTAATTAATACATTGGCAAGATGAAAAAGACTTTGGTGCCACCACGTTGGTTGAATTACAAAATATACATGTTCAGTCTTAAATTCAGAGCCATGCTCTGTTCTCCCTCCTCCACCTTCTGCTGGTTTCTTTAGGTAATAGGAGAATATGTTACTAGGTGACAGTGGAGTGAAATACTTAGTGTGATGATGAAGCCCATATTATGGTATGTAATGCAACTGCATATCATTTCCATGTGTTTTGGGGATCATTTGTGGACCAACAGCAGCTGAAGTGTGTGTATGTATGTATGTATGTATGTACGTACCTATGTACGTACACATCACAGGCTACACAAAATAAGGTAGCATTGGTCTGAGGAGAGCTGAATTGCCAACTAATGACAGTTGGTAAACTGTGTTCCTGTTGTGTCACTGGGGTCGATTAACACAATGTGATCCACAAGGAACCCTGGCTGACTGACCCCCGTCCTTGGGTTAAAATCTGCCTGTGTTTAAATCTGACTGTTTCCTGCCAATGTAGACTGATGACCCAGCCATCGTGCGGAAGAATGAATACAGGATCCAGCGTGTGCTTGTGGGAAGAGCCTTTTTCGATTTTTGATCTTTATTGATCTTGATCTTGTCGTCTCCTGTAATTCAAAGCTGCCATTATGCAGAAATGAGATATATCACACCGTTGAGCTGGGTTAGCAAAAGGATGCAAGACCTACTGGAAAACCTAAAACGCTGTTACAAGAGATGTCCGTGAGCCAGTAGGGGGCGCTCTATCATGGGGGCAAGGATTACATTGGCTCAGCCAGGGTATAATAGTGGGTGAGTTTGTCTCATAACTCTCCTGCAATCTCCCCTAGCTGGCTAATCCCATTCCGCTTTGTGAACTGAGCTCATATTAACTCCATATGTGTTTCTCTGCTCATATTGGAAATAAGTGAAGGCACGAGAGGTTTGCAGTAGGGTTTATGAAATAGCTCAATTTCAGCTCAGGTGGGGGAAAGGGGGATGCATTTTTATTAAATATTATATTGCAGAATGGGTTTCCCTGTGGGCTTTGATGGAAAAGACGCCCGCTCCTCATGCATGCCCCCATACAGGGCTTCGCGAGCATTAGCTTCCCTCCTTTAATTGGCTGATTGTGATTAGATCAAGGGTGTTGTTAAATGGATCATGTGGAATGGGCAGATAAAAGGTAGCCACTCTGAGACACTGTCCCTCCATACCCTCCAATAATGGGTCACAATGGGGTTCTGTAACATAAACAGACCTGAATTAAAATGGACTGAAGCCACACTTGTATTCGATTCACAATTATATTTTTGTTTGACTTTTATCATAAAAATAAATAAACACAAAAAAAAAAAAAAAAAAAACACTTAATAAATCAAATTATTTTTTTCTTTGTATGAATGTTGACAAAGTGCATTGCAGCTACACTGTAGCTTCAAACATATATTGAAACGACATAAGGAAACAAAACTACAGTAAGATTTTATTTGAATATTGTCCAGTTCTTTTCAGATTATTTTTATTCTCCTCCCTTGTGCATTGTCAGTTGTCATGGTACCCACAGGGAAGACAGTCATATTTGTGAGCTTGTGATGTGCAGTGTTTCTCACAGTTGTGCTCATGGTATCTAAAGCGCTCCCAGCAGTTAGCACAGTGCCTGGGGGGTAAACATTTTGGGGGAAAAAGTCTGCTTATTTGTATTTGCTTCCTTTATTTGTCTTTTTCTGAAAAGCAGATTGACAGTGAAAAGTGCCCCACCAGTGTAATTAAATTCAATAAATGATACAGTCCTGTGATATGGTTCTCAAGGTTTCGATTTTCGGTGAAAGTACTCACTGGAGGAATCAGCAGATATACACCGCTGAGTAATAAATATTTCATTCTATGTAAGATGGATCAAGTTATACTTAAAGGAGAGGAGGAGGAGAGAAGGTGTTAACAGAGAAATGTGGAGGCTGTGCCGATTTCTGTCACTCTGAATGAAAGCTAATGTTGTTCTGCTTTTATTTATGAAATTAGCTTACACCCCCGAGAAATCCACTTCGGTCCCATAGGAGGGGGGTATCAAACAGGGAAAGCGGTTTCGTCTGAGAGCTGTCAATATGAAACTTTTTACATAATGCTTCACCTCCAAGCATCTCTGGAGAGTCCCTTCCACTATCAATCAGAATAGTTTTACGTGGAGCCCTGACTTAGTTTCACTGCACTCCCAACATGGTTTGAGCTCAAACGTCCGCGTCTCAGCGGAGCTAGATTATACGTTCAGATTAAATCAGACAGTCTTTCATATTACAAAGACAGCATTCTTTGTTCTCTTCTTTGCAA
>JAFBMS010000086.1:759796-773665 GCA_019788955.1 Albula glossodonta
CGTAATTATTTTTTGTATTTACAATGTCATTTAATCAAAATTCGTCCATAACTTTGACTTACCTTTTTCAGTAAATTAAGAAACTGTTTTAATTTTTTTTTTTTAACCCACCAAATCAGTTTTGGAGAGGAACCCACGTGGTCGGCATTCCCCCCCATAGTCGACAGTGTGAACTTCAGCTCACGTTCCTTTGAACATAAAAATAATAAAAATAATACATCACAGAGGTGATACTCAACACACATGCATTCAAGCACCTCATGCATTGCTACTAGAGGACATAAAGTAGAATGAATCAACATTTATTTCCTGTGAAAGTAAATGTTGTTCACTAACCCTGTTGCATGAGGAATAATGGTATGAAAAACAATATGACTCTCGTGATACCAGTGAGGTATGAAATATAATTATGGTTATTTTGACAGACATTGATTTATAAGGCAATATGCTTGGCTACACAAACAAAAGTGCATATAAATACTGACAAATACGCAAAAGCACACAGCTGTAGAAACTCTCACATGCACAGAGAGAGAGAGAGAGAGAGAGAGAGAGAGAGAGAGAGAGAGAGAGAGAGCAGAAAGACACTCATACTTGGTTTATGTTTTTATACATTGCACAAGGTCCTTCTGGACCAGAGATATACACAGCCCTATATCTGTCTGTTATTGTGTTGTGTTTACCCATCACCCCTTGTGTTTTTGGGTTGGGATCCTGGGTTACAAAAAAAAAAAAAAAAAAAAATCATCTGTATTTTCTCCCAATATGCAATGCCCAATAGCTATTGGCTAATGGCTATAACCACTATATTGAGTGGTTATTAGTTGTTTTTTGTTTTGTTTTTGTTTTGTTCTGTGCTTATGCATTACTTTAACATGCATTACTCATATTTCGGGAAAAAAAAAATGAAATAAAAAAAATAAGGTTTTTTGGCAGTATTAGCGCATTATTTCACATATGAAATAACTGATGTCACCCCAAGGAAGATTTGAGAACTTTTGAATCCAGTTGTCTTCACGCATGATATAGACTTGGAATGATGACCCTGGATCAGTTGCATTGTTTCAGTGCAAAAGTACGGTAGAATAAGGCATAGGTGACGTGGTCTCAGATTAATGCCTTGGAGTGTGTTTGGATGGATTCCCTGCCCAGTGAACTGATTTCCCTTCTCACGTGTCCACGGTAACAATTTAAACTTAAAAATATCTAGCAGTGTCTACATATTGTTTTTGAAGCAGATGACACTGCCTTTCTGTTGGTTATTGTACACACAGTCACACAAGCTGCAGGCTCTCAGGGGATTTAGGAGAGCTTGTTGTTATAACATTGAATTTTTTTTTTGTTGTCTTCTCCTTTTCTCATCACCCTTCTACAGGATCTGAGACCTCTGAACAAACAGGGTTCCCTCCTCCTGGCACAGCTTTGCATGGCACCATGCCATGGATCAAAGGTCAAATGTGAAAGGTCACTTCTGTGCGATGATGCTTTTATTATATCAGACTTCAGCATTTATCTGTTTCCTGCCATCTTCCCATTACAGTTTCATCAAAGCAGGATAACTTGGCTAACTGCACTTTTTGGGGGTTGAGGAGTTGGGGGAGTGCAGGGGGTTCTTTCGGGGTCACATTCTCTATTTTACACTTCCCCAGCTGTCTCAAATTGGGTCCCATCCATTACCCAGAATTCCCAACACAGCATCGATGTACATTGTACGTTGCATTTAGGGTTTTATAGAGCTGACTGAGGTTAAATTCTCACCTGAGGTGTAGATGTAACAGTTCCTGGCCACGGAACTGACTGCCACCTAGCTCCCAGTCATTGGATAAACTCCAGAACTGCACAAGGTTAGGCCGTGACGCCCCTGGCCTGCATGGCCTAGCTCAGGCTTGCAGTTTCTGCCGAGTTCTTTAGCTCTTAAACTCCAAATAAAAACCTAATGATGTATCCTGATGAATTCCCTTTTTCACAACAGCTCCACACGCTCATTAAGCAGTCCCCGGACAAGAGGAATTTCATATAATATTCTCATTCAAGTCTGTTTGCAGGATAATGGGAGGCACATCACTTGGAACTGGCGTGTCAGTGAAACTGCCGGCCCCAGAAGTCTGGCTTACCTGGAGTAATGAGCTCTTTTGAGACCCTGCCACAGGGGGGACGGCTGCAGGAAGACCTGGGCTTAAGTTTCATTGCACCATTTTCTCTGGCTGTTAGGGCTAATTGATTGAGTCACACACAAGCAAAAAAAAAAAAAAAAAAAGACAATACCTGGGCATTGGTAAATTTATGGCGGCATCAGCGAAGACACTTTTTAATGGCAAATGCTTCATCAGCTCTGATGATTTCATTGCCGAACACGAAGGCCATATCAAACCATCCAGTAATGCATGCAAAGACAGGCTATGAATATCTTCTCAGAGTATATGCAGGTCTGATGAAAACTTTTTTTTTTTTTTATCAGATTCATTATAGGGAGGTCCTTCTTGAAGGAAAAACCCTCCGGTCTGGCACTTCATTTCTGTGCTCTCCAGACAGGAAATATTTGCAAGTTACTGTGGTAATCATTCATTATCTGCCCCCAAAACCCAGAATTTTGCAAAGCACAAAAATGAGGCACAAGTGCTTGTGTATAGTAGCATTTACACATAATCATGCCAACTTGTTCTTGCTTTAAGCTTTAAGCTAGCTGGATTCTAACGGAAGCATTTAATGCCAATTACAAAGCTCATTACACATATGATACAGAAACATACACAATCAACTATCTTACTAAATGCAAATTTGACACATGCATATACTTCCGTGTTTTAGTTCTGCGTGTACTGACAGATACTGCAAATTAGCATGAAATGTTAACGACTCTTTATCGATTTATGATGTTGCAGACTGCCTGACACAGGTGCAACTGGATTTTTATTGGACGCTAAATGCTGCAGTCCATCAGTGCCGCTTTTCATATTCAAATGCGGCCCATTTATTTGACGTGGAGTCCTGAAATGTCTGTCATGCCACATAATTACTTTCTCAAAACTGTTTTAAAAATAATGCTACCCACAGGGACCGATGGGAAATAATGGTCTATATTTCCCTCTCAGTTTCAATCATGCATTGTTCTCAGTGCAGCTTATGTGTATATTTATTACCTCAGCTATATTTTATGCCGCTGCAACTGTTGTGAATGGTAAATTTGAACTTTATAATAGACATAAACAGGTGTAATTTAACAATATTTTGCATCGCAGCCACCATGCAATAATAATTACATAGATGCATTGAGTATTTTGAACCAGTGACTCACATGATGTTTCTTTTTAGGCATGAATAATTTTGGAAGGTAAAGTAAACTTTGTGACGTTATATCTAATATTCTCATATATATTATATTATTATAGCTAATGGCACAGACTGCCTGAGTTTATATTCTCCATCCTTGAAGAAATTCCATTCATTTTCTCAGTTAAATATGTATACCTGCAATAATCAAAGAGAGACAGGTTTGGATTGATTCAGCAGACACAGACGCACATTGTTTTATTAGCTCTAATAGGCTATGCAGGGTTTGTTTTGTTCGGTCTGCAGCACGGTTTTTAAGGGTTATGGATGGGAGGACTTGCAATGCAGAACAATTAGTTATTCAGCGCCAGAGAATAGGCCATGATTCAATCAATTTTCATTCTGAAAAAAAAAAAAAAATCTTCTTTTTAATCATTCACGCGGATTGTTCAATGTGATTTTGATTATTTCTGACCTTACAAGATTGTGTTTGTGTAGATGAAAAATAAAACAAACACTTGCAATAAATTTGTGACACAATGTAAGGGTGAGTATCATTGGAATCTGGAGGATACAAACCAGATATGTACGTTTTGTACCAGATAATGTATGCATACCAGGGTGAATGGGTATATGTTCCAATAGGCGTTTGCCATTTTCACTATTTATGCCACATGATTAAACCAAGAAATATCCATAGTCGGGAAAAACTACTCAAGGAAAAAGGAGGTAGATACATGACAATACACGGATGTTTACTGTTGGGAGACAGTTCTGGGGAGTGGCACTGTGTATGAGAATGTGTATTAGAATTACAAAGGGATGTCGCCGCATCCAATCAACCATCAACCGCATCCAACCAAAGCCAAATGGTGCCTCCTGTTGACAACCTGTAACCTGCCGTCAGGGGAAAGGACCTCACTTCCTGGGGCTACCTGGCCATCACATGCTAATGTCCTTCCATTAACTGTATAAATGTTGACCACACATTGTAATCATTGAACATTTTGCTCCATGCTTGTGTTCCTGCGGCCATTGTGTCAGCAAAGTATCTCTCTTCAACTGTGAACATGGGAACGCAGAGCAGACATAACTGTCAATAACAGTCTAAATCTGCAGTAATATCCAGAACTGAAGTCAAATCTCAGTCAAAAGTTGAGACTGAGACAAGCAACTCAATTACAAAAAATGGGGGTAAAAAATAGGTTTATAAATAAGGCAACAGTTCAGTTTTGATTGACCTTTGTAATTATCTTGTTATATTCCATGTGTTTGACTTTCAATAACATAATATACATAATGACTATGTAAGAGAGTCATACGAATATGTACGTATACAGTTCAAAACTACTTTTTGTTTTAATAAATCGAGGGCATGCATTTTATGAATTAGTTTTCAAACACATTTGTCAATGTGACATTTCAGGGCAAATTGCTGAGGAGTGTCTCATCTTCTCTCTGCTGTCATTGATTGGGTTAATTCATGTTCCCTTATCAATTAAAGCAAAGTACATGCCGTAAAATGATATCGACCCATTGTTAAGAATGCAAGAGGTGGTCTCTACTAACCCGAGGACTGAAGAAATCCAGAAGTAAGCTCATATATGCCATTAGATCCTCTTCTCATTAAGTGAAAATAAAACTAATAGTTACTTTGTTGCTTGAGGCTACAGACGATGTAAATAACTGCATATCTTAAAATACTCCAATATCTTTTGTGAATTATTTCACAAACTGCAAAGTAATTCGACATGTGTTAAGTACCGGAGTACTGTGCAATCTGTAAAAAATGACTGAAGATGTTTGTGTAGTTACAACGAGAGAAAGCAAAAAAAACTTTAACATGATGTTTGGTAACTTTCATATTAAGTGCTTTTCTCATCTCTGGGTCCAACGAAACCAAAATAAGTTTGGTGTGTCAAGTTCTCACCCCCTGATAACAAACACAGAGAGACCACTTATATATCCAGGCGGGTTATGGGAGTTTTTGCCGAGCCGGCGATCTAAAATAGATTTCCTCCTCAGATCCCAGGATCCTTGGAGATATGGATTTCTCAAAGAGCTTTCTGAATCTTTCTGGCCTTGCTCCAGGCGGTCCTCATCAGTGGGCTGAGCAGCTCTGGCTCTCCCAGTTCTGCAATCTCATTCCCTGCACAGCTCTACAGCCCCCGGCCTCCCATTACCCTCTACATTATAAACCCCGCAACCCATGTCTTTCATATCAAAATGAAATCGGTTACAGAGAAGTTCGTGTCAGCAGTTGATACGCCAGGCGCCCGTCTATCCTTGTTGCCTTTCTCTTTGCATTATACCTGGCACTGCAGCTGCAGTGTGGCGGGGGAATCCTCAAGGCTTCAACGGAAAGCCGTGAGTCTGATTCAAGTGTTCAGTTGCGGGGTAACGGAATGCGAATTGTGCATATCCCTGCAAAAGATGTCATAAACGGTGAGTCAATCAATGAGATATAAATACATTTAAGAGACACACACACACGCACGCACACACACACACTCACACACACACACACACACTCACACACACAAATAAACACACACGCACTCTCACACACACACACACGCGTGCACGCACAAACACATACACACACACGCTCTCTCACACACACATACCCACACACACACACACTCACACACACACATACACGCACACACATGCACTCTCACACACACACACACACACACACACACACCACGCACACACACACACACACACACACACAGACACATACACATACACACACACATATATATAGAGAGAGAGGGAGAGAGAGAGAGAGAGAGAGAGAGAGAGAGAGAGAGAGAGAGAGAGAGAGAAAGAGAGAGAGAGAGAGAGGGAGAGAGAGAGAGAGAGAGAGAGGGAGACAGAGAGAATTTTGAACAGAACTGAAGAAGTAAAATGCAGGATATTTATTGGTCTTTGGCTTCTTGCAGATGAGAAAAAATGAATTATTTGATCTGATTGTTGAACAATTGTTTCAACAATGTATAATATAAGTCCGTATGCTTAGGTCTTAAGAGATGACAAATAATCCTGGCATGTACGTGGGATTTCTTTAACTCCCCACAGATTATTAAAATATTCAAAATTGTTTGCTTTGAGATTTTACTTAAACTCAGACTGAGTCCTGTTTTTCATCATCCTCAAAATCAGCATTGCAAGGTCTTGCTCCCTATTTCCTTCCAATTTAACCTTTCTGTTTTCTATGTACTGTCATCTTCGCTTGTGTGAGGGTGCAGTTCCTCATGCATGCTATCTCCTTTACTTTCTGTGAATTTTGAACCACATGAATATGAATATAGAAGAGGTGCCAGAATTCAGAGAGATAGGCAGAGAGGAATAGAGAGAGAGAGAGAAAACGCTTACTTACAACTTGTAACGGGATACCTCTGCACATGAGAGGAACTGTGATCTGGCTCCAGACGGTGCAGGCCAACAAAATATCAGAGCATACAAATTCTTCACCAGCTGCTCTGACACTGCAGAATCCAGTGCCTGGGCCAAGTATACTGAAAAACATCATCATTGGAAAACATGTTCAGCTGCTCTCCAGCACTTAATTGATTGATTAAAGTAACTTGTCACATGATAACTCACCTCATATGTTGAGGTATGGAGAAGAGGCTCCAATTTGAAGGTGAAACTAAAGGTAGCAGACCCTGTGGCTCTTCCAAACCAGCTACTGCAACACCCTGTTTTTTACAAGACTTGTCACTTTATAGAAATGTGTGCTACTTGATCAAACAAGTTTAAGATGTATCAAACCAGCATTTCAGTTGAAGGTATTGGCTTTATTCTCATGAGGACTGAAGACTGGAGAAAATGGTAAAGG
The DNA here is from genome assembly GCA_019788955.1 of Albula glossodonta. NCBI lineage: Eukaryota > Metazoa > Chordata > Actinopteri > Albuliformes > Albulidae > Albula > Albula glossodonta. The sequence continues at coordinate 766,914 of JAFBMS010000086.1, forward strand.
TATGGCTCGAGGGTGGGACCGAAGGGCAGGGTTGAAAGCAAGTGTGTCTAATGTGGCTCACCACTGCCCCCAGTGGGGGAACCTGGAGCCACAGGGCTGAGGGTAAGGATGGTAGACGATGCGGGAATCCCACAGCCCTCTGGTGTGAGAAATTGCAGGGTGCTCGGGAAGAAACTGTGGGCTCCTCTTTGGAGACCTGTACACCATCTGTTCTGCAGCATGTGGGGGGCCTCTCCAGCTCTGGGTACACCACAGCAGTGCGTCTGTAAGAGCTTCTGTGCTTCAGCCTGCTAGTTATACATGTGCCGGCATCACGCAAACCAAGGTGCATCCTAAACCACATGGCACTTATTTATTGACTATTCCTGATTCATTTATTTATTTATTCATTCATCAAAATGCTATGCATTTAATTAATTGGCATATTGTGAACTTTGCTAAATAAAAATTATGGGATGTCCTACATACGTTTCATATGTCACACATTGACTGGCTCTTATTATTTTTTTTTTTTTTTAATATGATGACATCATTGTGATGTTGATTGTAATTATATGAGTATATTTTCCCTCTTTTTTTGGATCCACAGGAAATTCCACAACCAGTACAGGCCAAGGAAACTGTGAGAGGTGAGTCAGCTGTGTGATAAACTGTTTTAACTGTAACCACAAAAACCAGTATACACTGCAGCCCCCAGGACCAGGAGTGAAAACCACATGTACATGGATTCACGTACACCACATTCTGGTTCCACCAGCAAATTCATTTGAGATGAGATGAATAAATGCTCTTCCTTACAAAGCAAGCCAAACAGCGCTAATGAACTCTGAGCTCATGATGCACAGAGACTCTATCGACATACTTGTTTGTTCTTAAATCAGCTTTGGGTGTTGGCTGTCTCAGGACAGGGCCGTTCTGCAGCGAGCTACAGTGTCTGCAGGTGATGCCATTTCAATCAGCAGTTGATTCAGGTCCTACTGACAGTCCTAATAACGATGCACGGACTCTTGAGTGACAGAGAGAATCTAAAACCCTTGTTCCACCGTATGTTCCTAGTGATTATATGGAGGATAAGCTGGGCAGGATTCCATTGTCACGTATCTCTGGGTTTGGAACGATGACCGACTCACTCTCCTCGTGAGCCGAGTTAATCTGAGTCTCATCACCTTGTCGGTAAAGCCTCGGGCTAGTTTTCTTCCCGGCGCCCCTCGTATAATTCACTTAATGTGATTGCGCTGCACGGGCATCCAACATCTACCCGGCAGTATATAACATGGTACCGTCCCTTAAAACCATTACTTTTTATTTGGGACAAACAGCCATGGAGTCCTGCAGGAGGCCGTCAGCACACTTCCCACAAACATATTGTTCAGCATTCCTGTCCAGCTGTTTTATGCTTATTTCTTAAGTGGTTTGTGGAATGGATTCTTTCTCTTTGTTAGCCCCGTCTACAGTGTGATTCTGCGTCTTGTTTCAAGCTGAGGGAAGCAGGGCGTATTGGAAAACTAACAGACTCTCAGAGTTAAGGAAGATGGAGAAACAGGGCTGTTAGCTCTGAACACCGACTACAAGATAAAAGTGTTTGGGGGTAAGGGAGAGGGAAGCCATCGATTTTTTATTTCCAGCTTTTCTCAATTTACTTTTAATGTTGAGACATTAGAAGCCTGCCTAAGCCTTTGATGCATCAATCAATGTGTTAAGCTTCAAAACATATTCATTCAGCTTTATTGGTGTACTCAGCAACAACAAACAAACTCATTTTCAGCCATTTATTCGATCGATATGGTTTGCATTTAAAGTTATGTGTATCGCCGTTTGTCGCTATCCTCCAAAATGCGTTTTATTGTTTTACATTTGTCAACATTTCCCGGGCACCAATGCCTCCATGTGGTTATGTATTTATATGAGCGTGTGGTGAGAGTATGCTTAGATACTTAAATACCAAACTACACAATAGGCTAAATTGATGAATGGCCTCACTGAGTGTCCCCTTGTTTAAATAGACACAATATAACTTCACATAACAGTTAAAAAAAATGACTTAATATGAATGCAGTATATATGGAAAAAAAAAAACTCTATGGTTGACAAAAATTCTGGCAACATTTTTAATATAAGGTTTTTCTAAAGAACTACATTGGATGTGCATGTGAACTGCTCAGGACATTTGAAAATATAATGAATCTCATACCGACTGACATAGATTACAATAATTTGTTTAATGTCTCTCCCGCTCTGAGTGAAATTGCCAAGACATGTTTTAAGTAATTGTACTGTCACTTGTATGGTGACCAGGTCCGGCTGCATGTTGTATTTGGCTGGTAAATGACTCAAATGTTTCATTTGGCTGGGCATATTAAATTTGCATATAGGTAGTGAATTGATTCAGGTCTTTCCTGAAACAGAGAGCCTGGGAGAGCCTTTTCTCAGTGTTAGGGCCAGCCAGATTATGACATGTAATTATTATCAAGACACTGTGCTTAGCTCATGAAGGTATTGCACCATTATTATTCACTGCCATTTATAGGAAGTGTTACTCACTCAATGGCACTAAATACTGTAGCAGAAGACACATAAAAATGAGAAATATGTAGTAAGAATCATGGGTAGACGAATGCTGACAGCACACTGTAATGTAGAGTTTTCATGGTCAACATAAATCAAAGGAAGCAAGGATAAAAAAAAGTGCAGACGTAAGTTTGCTACCTTCCTGCTGTTGCAGATTCCTTGTGTTTAGCCTGAGTATTGAGAGCCCTGGTCTTTCATACGCATAATTGCTTTCACCAAAATCACACACAAAGGGAGGATGAAAAGGAACGGAAAGCTTTTCTGTTGGACTGCTGTGTATGTTAACTTAAAAGGCTCTGCATTCTCGACTTGACTTCTGTTGTATCAGCAAGCGATTGTTCCGTTCTGAATTCTCCAACCCCTGTTTTCTACCACCATTTTGTATTTACCTCTGAGTGAAGAAAATCAGAAGCAAAAGAAGCAGCAGAAGAAAGAAAGAAAAAAAAAGAACACCATATGCATCTCAATGGTATGAAACTTACATATACAATGTAAGTTTCCATATACAATTATGTACATTTTTTTTGTTGTTGCTCTGGTTACAACAGGGAAGCAACAGGGAAGCAGGCAACAGAATGATATGGACCATTTTGGTAGTAAACACAGTGTCATAAATTACCTGTAAATATATATAATTGGGTATTTCCATTCTTGAGCTGTTGGATGGTGTGTTATTTGAATGGATTAAGACATTTAAGCAACCCCCACTATTTCGAATCGTCAATGTTATATGTTCGCCAGCCACAGATTTTAATTTAACTTACTTCAATTTACATTACCATGTAGTATTTTCCATGCATAATCAAATGCATAACCTCTCAGAATCAAGGGCAAACAATAGTGTAAACATGTACAGCCTACGTATGACTCTCACAGAGGAACCCTCTCAACAGACCTATAATGTAGAAGAGGGCTTCTTTAAAGTAGAAGAGGGGATCCTGTAAACAGATATAACTGCCTAAACCTGCAAGACTGACATTTCTGTAACATTTCAATCTTGACTCTGCCTGTTGCCATAGCTGCTCCTATGAGGTCAGACCCCACTGAGCGTATGAGTAACTCTCATTCGCTGCAGAGTTCCTGCTGAGAAATGCTGGAGGCCTCCGGTCCAGCAGCCTTCCCGGGCTTCGCTAAAGCGCTAACCTTCCGAGAGCGAGGGTAGGGGAGCTAAATCGGTTCAGTCAGCCGATGAATATTTCAATCAGGCCAGTCCAGCGCGTGGTTTGGAATGAAAAGGGTGAGGGTGCAGAAGCCTGCCAAGATCAATCGTGCGCACCTTTACAGGCCACGTGGCCGGGCTGGGATGAGAGCGGTGCGGCCCTGTGGGTAACGGGGTTTAGGGGCCGTTCAGGCAAAGAGACCCCCAAGAGCAGGCAAGCGTTACCCTATGTGCCATGTACCCCCCCAGGTCAAGAAGCCTTGCAGGTGCTCCGACGCTAAAACCAGGCCAAGGAATGAAAACCCCTCCAGTCTTACAGACATTGCTGGACCAGGGTGAAGCAGCGCTCCGGGGAATGCAACCTTCCGGGTTTAAGGCTATCCTGGAAATGTTATTTGTCTCTGATGTGTGAAGCTCTGGCCATCAGAACACACTCCACAGAGCAATGGGTCCTCTTCCCGCCTCAGTGCTGGAGAAGCGCACACCGGCACCAGCTGGTGCTCGTATTTCAGATTGTCATCCAGTCAACAGCAACCCTTAAGTAACTGCCATTCCTTTGCTTGCTCGAAGACATGTTGTTGTTGCCAAGGTTACACCATAGCAACAACATGAATGTGGGAAACTGCATAGTATATGAATACATAAGTACACAGTTTGCACTTATAATATATCTGAACACATCTGATCCACCCCCCCCACCCCAATGAGGAAAACCATGGGGTGTTTTGTGTCATTTTTATTTTGATAATAATAATTAAATAAGCACATTGTACTGCAAAAATATTATAGATCAGTGTAAGTTGATTAGATGCTTGAAGTAATGAAAACACTGTATACATATTTTTATACAATGCTGCTTTTTGGTAAAACATATTTAAATTAATCAAAATGACTGAACTAAATGTACAATTAAGGACAAACTGCTATGGTGGACAGATTACAATTTAATATCAGTGAAACAGGGATGTCTTCACAATAGTGGGTGGATTTATATATCGTTCTCTGTAGAGAGATTGGACACTGCTTTTTTCCCACTGCCAACTGAGCACATGCACACGCACACATACACACGCACATGTGCACACACACACACACACACACACACACACACACACACACACACACACACACACACACACACACACACACACACACACACACAGTCACTCTGAGACACATTGTAACATACAGAGCTAGAATATACAGCAGAGAAATACTCAAACAATAGTGATATCAAAGAACTGCAGTAAATAGTTGGCATGAAATAAAAAAAATAAAAAAAAACTGGAGAAAGTCATGGCTCTGTTTTAGTAATTAATATTCATATTGCATTGACTGCTTTAAGGAACAGCTTTCTCAGTACAAAATATTACTGGATGAATAAAAAAGCATTTTTTTTAACGTGGTTCAAAAAAAAAAAAGAACTTCAAACGTCTTTTTGGGAATCGTTTCTTCCTCTTTCATATCTCAGAACACAGGTCTCAGCATCATTACATTTGCATCAAAACGGCACACTAGTCATGACATGGGGGCTTGCATCATGCCTGCAACTGCAATCTCCTGTTCTTCTCTCCTGTTCTCCTGCGAAAAAAAAAAAAAAAAAAAATGGCAGTATTTCCCACAGGGAGATCTACTCTTAGGTCTAGAGCTGAATGAAACGTTGGCAGATTGAGGAAAAAAGGATGAAACAGCCATCATATTTGCATGAATTAAACAGTAACCTGTACAATAACACTACAAACAAAACCTGTTAAAGCATCTCTGTGTTGCCTCACTGAAAACTGAAAAACCCCACACACATGAGCAGCTTTTATTCTCTTCCCTACGAAACAGAATGAAATGCTACCCTGACCAATTACAGTCTGAGAAAATGTGTTGAAAATGAACAATTTAAGTATTATGTTCACCCCTCCCCCACCCGGGTAGGTAAATTATAAGAGCTTCCAAGATCAGTCTAATACAATCTGTAGCATCATTAAAACTTGGACTCACTGTTTACGATTGTCTTAAAGAGGAATTATAATACTTAAATCAGAAAAAAGTAACTGTAGTAATTATATGTCAATTAAGAAAATGGATCTTAAATCCATAAAGACTAGAGTTTGAGCTCTCATTTAAAATATTTAGGAAGAATTTTTTTTTTTTTGTAGTACAGAGCAGTCCAGATTCCTTTATATTCTGTCTCTCTCTCTCTCTCGCTCTCTCTTTCATTCACACCACAAACTGTGCTGCCTGCTGCCACGTGCAGAATGTGAAGGGGCAATAACAGCCGATGAAAGAGTTAGGAGCATCCTTACTTAACGATATTGAGAATCTGCAGGAAAACCAGAAGTTTCATGCCACATGAGAGCCAATCGCTGTTGAGGAACCATGGGATGAAAAAAAAAACAAAAAAACAAAGCTTTATCGGCATCCGGAAAAAAAAAAAAAAGAACTAGTGGGTAGTGAAGCTCCTGGACCTGCGCTGGAGGCTTGTGGTGAAGGGTTCTTTTGTGCATACATGATGAGGTGGCTGGATCGCGGTGGCGCATGTGAGCACACACGCGGGAAACCGCGAGGCTCCAGGCTATGGCGCACAGGCAGGGGAACGCAACCTTCAACTCATTTGTGAAACGTGCTGGTCTGAAGATGGAGAAACCACCCGACCTGACCTCAGTGTGTTTCAATCTAAGCGCACATGAAAATAAATAAGTAAATAAATAATAAATAAATCATCAATGAGTTATCTGCCCTTTTTACCACATAACTGGAAAGTGTATGTCTTTGTGGAATGTGTTAATGTTTTTTTTTCTTTTCTTTTCTTTTTTAAATGCAGACACAAAATGCAACTGCTGTGATCAAGTATTCATCTCATGCAGAAACAGAATTGGGCGCGCATTCGTTTGTTATCAGCGAGTGAACACTTGCGAACACATTCATATTCTCATTTAGGATTTATGTTGTTGATGTTACTTGTTCTAAATTTCGTCATCCATATAAAAATACAAACTCTTTTGAAGAATTTCAAGAACCTTTTTTTTTTTTT
>JAFBMS010000086.1:773765-926265 GCA_019788955.1 Albula glossodonta
TCTGCACGGGCTGTGAAAACACATAAAGCTGAACTCCAATGGGAAACTGACGTCCTCTTCCACATCCTCTTCTCCATCCTCTTCTAGATAATTTGCTTTTTCCCGTTTTGGCCTTTCCCTCTGACTTTGAAGCTTTGAGGTCTGATCCCCCTTGTCTCAGTTTCTTTCCACACCTCCTTCAACCTTGGCACACTTCCTAACGTGTTCTTTCTTCACAATTACCCGCTTGTCCTACTTCGTTTACCAGCTCTCCTGGAGACCTATTTACCTCCAGTCTCTTTTACTGCAAAGTGTGTCTTTCCCCCAAGAGAGAGTCTCACTCTGTGCAATGTAAGCTATAGACAACACATTACGGTGTGCTGACATTTTCAAAGGGTTACAAAGGGTTAGTAATTCATTTTGGAAGTGTGTGTGTGTGTGTGTGTGGGTGTGTGTGTGTGTGTGTGTGTGTGTGTGTGTTTGTATGGTGGGTGTGTGTGTGTGTGTGTGTGTGTGTGTGTGTGTGTTTGTTGGTAATGTTGAAAATGATATACCTCATTCAAAGATCGGTGTTAAAGTATGTCTGAAAACAAAATAAGAACATGGGCCTTCTAAGCATGGGACTCATGAGAACATCAGTCAAGCCCAAATTTGATATTGACAGCAGAAAGCATTTCATCACTAAAAATGCATGGAACAGCGTGGCAGGATTATTAGCTGAGTCGGAGAACAGGATCCATCCATGCCAGATCAGACAGGTTCATTAATTCACTATAAATTATATTGAAATGAGCTCAGTTGGGCTGAACTGCTCTTACCATCACTGTTTCTTAACTGTTCCTTTTATCAGCGCACTGTGTTTCCAGAGGATATTATCCAGTAGATGTTACTATCCTGTATCTCTCCAGTTAGTTAAAATCTTTACATTGATGACTGCATCAGATGTGGATGATTATGTTTTCCAATAAGTGTGCATCATTATTGTTCTGTGGTCCATTGCCCACTGGTGCATATTGCATAGTATTTTTTTCTCTCTCTGCTCTGGGATGTTGGACATACTTTCTGGACAGCTTTGTTAACTTTTTAACAAAGTTAACAAAAGGACAGGACAGGTTTTCTGCAATGGTTCCCACATATTTCTGAGGATGGCTTCGGTTGGCTGTGGAGTGATTTATGAATTTCCTCACCCACCACCGCCGACTTGATATTCATTTCAAGTAGTATGTGCATTTCTGACAGTTTAGATGAGTTATACCACTTTGGAAAGTAAACAAACATCCCTGACTAGTTTATGATGGTCATAGCTATGATTTCATAGTCATGAACCTAAACGTTAAGGACGCAGTGCCTTGTCCTGCCTAGTTATGATACGTCAGAAGCAGAAAGTTAGTTCATATTTATGACGTAAGAGCATTTCCAAATTCAGGCAGCGTCACATCGCAATACAGACAATAGCCTGTGAGGCTCATAATTATTATTATTATTATTATTATTATTATTATGTGACAGTTATAATTATGTGACAGCTGTAATTTGAGTCTGTAGTGTTGAAAAACAGGTGAGTGCTACTCCTCGTCTGGTCTTTCCCTGTCCTGACGAAGGCAGCGGTCTAACAATGGCAGACAGTGAACTGCTTCACAGATGTTTTCAAGTACACTGGCAAGCAGGGTTCGCTTGTCAAGAGTCGTTTCAAAGCACCTGTCACCAGTCCTGATGTGTCACCGGTCACGACATGTTTTCTTTTGGACACATGGGAGGCATCGCATCGACAGGCCTTCGGAAAACTGACCTGAGTTCAGCTCTGAATCAAATCTCTGTTACGCGTTCGCCCTCTCAGCTATGTCAGCTGTACTGAACATGTTCTTATGTCTTCAGTATGTTTTTTTTTTCTTTACTGCATAGACCAACCAACTGAATAAGTGTAGGCGCTTGAGTGATGTTATTTTCAGTCAAGGCATGGGATATTTTTGGCAGGGCTTTCTGTTTTTTCACTCTCATCCAAACGTTTCTTCTTTCAAAGCTTAGGGTGATTGAATCGTGGCTCCATACATTTTAAACACAATAATAAATCAGGCATCTTTGGGCTTTGCAAAGCACACTCATTTAAAGACATCTTTACATGCATGCGTGTGTGTGCCTGTGTTTGTGTGTGTGTGTGTGTCTGTCATATAACAGAAAGAGAGAAAGAGAGAGATTAAATGAAAAGAAAATCATACTGAAATACAAAAAATCCACAATGCTTTGTGTTCTCTGTGGGTGTATGGATTTGCTGTGGTAATCACACAGCCAGTTCTTATTTACTCGAACCGTAAATACAAGCTCCCAAGATGCACATATTTTCTCCATCTGGTGAATTATCTCTCACACTCATTTACTTAGGTTTTCATATGCTAACTAAACAGCTGGCCCAAAGCTTTTAATATTTCATTTGTGCTATTTAATAATGCATTCTCTTTTTTATTATTTATTATTCTGCATTGCAGCCACATACAGTAATTTCAACTTTTGTATTAAAGACATCTATCCATTTTATTATCCCAAAAGAACAATGGATTTCCCATAGAGTATTTGGCTCATTATGGGAGTATGTAATTGCTTAGCTAAAGCCTCTTTAGCAGGGTACTGTTGAATAGTCTGTAAATCAACATGCTTATTTGCAAAAGACTATTCTTTTTTTACCAAAGGAAATAGGCTGATTCACTAAATTGTGATTGTAAGAATGAACTACAGTCAAAGAACCTCTGCTTTCTTTTGTGCCAGTGATTTACGCCAATTGATTTGAAATACAATAGATGTTAGACTACGATCTGCATAAATGAGCCATCTCTGTGTTCAGTTTGGCAATGGAGAGACATGCTCCCCTCAGCTGAAGTTCTCAAGAGAATTATTCACACTTGCAGTGTAATCATCAAGTCTTTGTCAAGAAAAACAAAAGCATTACACTTAAATGTTTTCATTTCGTACCTACAAAATAAAACATTTATTTAAATTTGTCATACATTTTATTTTTAATCACACTGTCTATTATGTATGAAATGACATGAATGCTGGCACTTTTGGATGGCATGCAGAGTAAAGGCACCTGTTTGGTGTCCAGCTGTGGCCAGAAGTCTGAGGCCAAGCCCAGCCGTTATTGAATCTGGCTGGAGGTCCGCAGTCGAGAGTGGTGAGGCAACAACTAACTTAGCTTACCGTGACTGTCTTTATTTTATGGTGTGGGTGTGTGTGTGTGTGTGTGTGTGTGTGTGTGTGTTTGTTCATTGCCCAGGGCTTTGGTGGTCTTCTATATTAGGAGGTATACCTCATATAAAAAAAAAAAATAAAAGTGTGTGTGTGTGTGTGTGTGTGTGTGTGTGTATGTGTGTAACTACTGCTATACTGTTAGCTTATCTTTACCAAACTAAACACAAGTTTTACCTGAACTCTATATCAGGTTGAGCTGAAATGTATTTTCTTTCCCTGAAAAATACAACTGGTACAAATGGTCAGCAAGTCTGACTTGTGGAATTACACAGATAGATAGATAGATAGATAGATAGAGAGAGAGAGAGAGAGAGAGAGAGAGAGAGAGACATAGTAAAGGGGAGGGACAAGAGCAGAGGCTAATACATAACTGAGCACTCCTCGAGTGACAGTTTATAATACATACACTATGGCTATATAATATGACAAAAAAGACCCTAGTTTTAGCAGTGAAGCTTAATTGTTGCAACATGGATACAGTTCCCTTTAAATACATTTTACTGGTTTGCTTCATCTTCATTTTCAGCAACACAACAATGAGTTATTGCAAACATTTCTATGCATTCATGAGTCCATTATAACTTTTTTTTTTTATCTGAAAGAATGTAATGGAAGAGTTTCTTCAACCCCAGGAAAATGCTGAGCGGTGGAAAACTCAACAGTGTAATGCAAGTGCTGTTTTCCATATCATGCGTCTCTTTCTTCCCCCACGGAAGACAACATAATGATCAGTGTTTCATTCATAATTCAGAAGCTCTAACATGAATATTTCACACTTGTCTCTCCATGTCTGCTGCCTATAGAAGCCCCAGTGGTGCCTGCCTTTATCTTACATATGAGCTGGGCCGCTACCTTCACCTTCAAGAACATTCCAGCGTACTTCTTCTTTCCCACCGGGTTGTTTTTTTAACATACCTGTTTTTCATTCTTCTGCCCAGGAAGTCGGTGAATAAAGACACCCTTGGCAAATGCTGAGCTCAGAGTTCCGTCCTGACTTTGATAGGAAACACATGACAACACATGACTAGAAGAAGGTGCGTGCATGCCCCTGACTCGCTTATGGCGCATTTCTCACTTCAGTGTGGTATGACTTTCCCTAGCTGCAAAAGCCAGGAATTCTTCCATATCCATACAAATCAATCAACTGTCATAAAACTAGTGTATTCATAATAATCCAACCCATACTGCAGAGAAGACTTGTTGATCCTCCCTGTTACTCAGTTCAAATGAGAAACAACAATCTCTAAGATGTCAGGTTGGTCATTTTTAATGGCATTTGTCACAGCAGTAAGTAGGTCATAGTTTACAAGTGATGCTGTCTGTCAGAAGTCAGGAATCTGTTTTGAATCCTCATTGAGAGTTCCATATTTATGCACTTTGCCTTGTAAGTCGCTCTGGATAAGAGCATCTAACAAATGCCTGTATTGTAATGTAATGTAATATTTGTTGTCCATGACTGTACTGGAGCTAGAACCTGGTTAGTAGCTGAACAGGCAGTAGACATGAATAACATAATACTAATCATAATCATAATCATCATCATCATCATCGGTTGGCAAAATATAAAATAATGTGTGGTAATGTGTGGTCCATTACCCAGCTGCTGTAAAGTTAGCAAAATCCTGATGTTGGGGTGAGTAATACATTACCAAAGTTTTTTCAACAAATTTAATTTGCAAACAAAAGTCTATACCAGGTATTTGTGATATGCTTTTAAAGATAAATCAAACGCCAGTTACTACTTCTTCTGACACATCCTACCACAGAATGGATGTGGAGAATAATAAATCACCTTAGTCAACTAAATCCTGAAGCCACGCCTCTGAAATCTGCAGGAACCAATCAAATCACTGACAGCCTGGGCCAGGAAAGTTAACAAAGTGAGTCAGATGTTCTATCAGATACTGAGTGTGTGGAGTCAAGACTGACTCCCTCCTACACCCCTACAATAGGGTTTCTTTACTGAAGGCAGAAGTGGAGAGCATTGGTAATGAAAATTCCCTTGTGACCAGAAAGCTGCAGGTTCAATCTTGGGCAGGAGCACTGCTGTTGTGCCTTTGAACACAGCACTTCAACCCAAATTGCTTCAAGTAAATAGCAGTCTTTGTTAAAGGTTACAAAACATCCAATGTGAGGTACATTATGTGTTGAAGTCTGCTGAGCAAATGAATGTGGTGATAACAACACTGTTTATTGCAGAACACCCCTTGTGTAATGTGGAAACCTCAAACCTATTTGAAAATCTGTACACATTAAATTCAGTTTTTCACATTTTTAACCTCTGATGGGACAGACTGACATGTGTGAATGTCTCAGCGAAGCCAAGTACTGTTTTCATTGAACGTTCTCTGGAATTATTAACCTGCTATGAATAAGATCATTTTTAAATTAAATTTCTCCTCCTCTACACTCGAACATTGGAGATGAAAGAGTTCGAGTTCCCCTCTCCTATTGACCTGCCTTTTTGACAGCTTGGCGTAAACGTGGATATGTCAGTGATGGCACATAACGTCAATTACATTCAGAGTGATTAAAACTTTATTGATTAAAACTTGTTCCTCGAATGATTTCTCAGTTCCTTCACAAGGTTACCAGTGCTAAATGAGGGTCTGTGGCTTTAGCTGGATGCAGAGATGAGAAATTTCCATTAGGAATGTATATACACCCAAAGAAAGTTCATACAGTCAGACCAGCCATCTTACCTGCAGACTGAAGGCTATAATGTCCTGTCTTGCACTATCATTCCCTTAAACTTAAACTGTGAATCCTGGTAAGCCATTGCATGCTGCATACATCATCATAAACACTTTTATAATGCCTGCTATCACTTTGCTTTGTGTGTCCTCTTGTACTATTAATGCAGTGAAGTAAATACTTCACTTCTTATTGGATCAGAATTAAATGATGAAATACAATGCAAACGGCTGGCAATTTGAACCAACTGCCCGATAGTTAGAATACTGTCTTATGCCCCTTCAGTAGAAGTAGCAGCACTATCTGTTTCAAGACTATAATTACATTTCATGCTTTTCAAAAAGTGATTAATCATACTATTGTGTAATTATGTAATGCAGTCATATACAAATTTGACTAACACCTTCTAATACAGTTCAGTTGTTAATGCTTAATAAAGCTTTTTCTCAATGTGGTGTAAAAGGGAGGACCAGAGGGAGAAAAAAAAAAAAAAAAAACATTACATTGAGATCATGATGCTTACAGAGTCTACTTTATGTAACACAATCTCAACAGCACCCATTGTAATATTGTATGATTTTTTTTTTTTTAGCAAGACTGGCTTTCTCCTTATCAACACATTTTATAGAATTAATTAATGCAGGGCTAAAGTGCATAAGTGTATTTTAATGGTCTATAATGTAGTTAGTAATGCTCTATTAAGCATTTAACATTGGGGGGAATGAGGAGCTGCTTAATTGCATATAACATACATTATTTTAAAGTGAATAACGGTTGTTTTTTTCAGTCTCCCTGACCCCAAAAAGCATCACGAGGAGCTGGAACAATCCCACTGTGCTGCAGATGCATATTAAATATGCAACATGCTCCTCTCTACACAGAGAATAAATCCTGTTTGATTGTGTGTCCAGTCTGGACCCAAATGGCAAGCCTGCATGGCTCCAAAGCCAAGCCACGCTTATAAACACACCTGCAACAAATAAGGACGGTTATCCACTACGGACATCTTTACTTTGTCTTTCAAAAATAAGAGGTGCAAGTAAATATCTTATAGCCTCTGGTCATGTTCATGTAAACGTTTATCTGTAGATGCAGGAAACGGGGTCACGCATTCTCACTTTTGGCAGGAAAATTCCCTGTTGGGATTTCTTAGCTCATTTGAAAATAAGCACCAGACCCACCGCTGAGAGCCATATTCCCATTGGCTGGATTAGGAGGAGAATCATTGGTTGGATCAGGTGGCTGAGAACTTTCAGGTGTGCCGCGACGGTAGTCTCATGGTGACAAGGAATGGGCCGCACCTGCTTTGGATCCTAGCCGCCAGCCATCAATAAACACCTGCCACCGGCGTCTCTGGAGCGGGAGGTGGACCGGGGCCGGGTGTTCTTCTTCCCTCTCGCTCTCCTGTGGTTAAAACCATTCGCTGCGGCACGAAGTGAGGCTTAGCGAGCTGCGCTTTCCTGGATCTCGCTGTGTGGCGTGTGCGGACGTGTTGCGCACCATTTGGCGGCCGAGCAGCACCCAAACGAGAGCCACATGGCTGGAGATTAGGCTTCTCCCTTCCCAGAGAAGGATGAAGCTCTTCATAGAGAGAGAGGTCCAAAGGGACAAACGGTGACAACGCATCCTGGTCCAAGGGTAAATGGAGACAAACAACTACTTCAAACTTAAATTAGGCAAGAGATAAATACATCAATCAATTATTAAGTAAAAATCAGTCATTTAATATTGAATTTATTTAGTCAAATTGCATGTTTGATTACATATTTTTTCTTTACAAAATTTAATATAAAATTTAAAGCATTTAATATGGGATTTTTTTTTTGTTTTTGCCATTAAGTTTGTGCTACATGGCTTAATGTTTTACTTTTAACACCCACGCAACAAAGACAAGAATAGAACAAAAATAGAATTCATTGGTTCTAGTGGGGATATTCATCTTGACATCATAAAATTTATCTAGACCTCAGATTAATTCAGTCATAAATTATGGGAAACAGTGGGGTGTCAGGGCTGGTGGAAAACATGAAGTCTTTCTCTTTGTACAGAAACAGTACTGCTGACAGGAGCACACAATTACATGAGCAAAAAAGTTTTAAATTGTTTTCCCTGATGAAAAGAAAAAAAAAACATATTAGATCCATCTGACAGACAGAGAATATACCCATCTAGCATACTTTGAACTCCAGTCATTTTCTTTTGTACAAATCTGCCTGGACTCCTGTGATTAGAAACACTGGGGTGCTCAGTGCAGAGCTGTAGCATTGCTGGAGATCACTTGATTGTGCCTCAATTTTGAGAAGGCAGATTTCAGGGACTGCCAGTGAACGAACATGCATTATCCTCATATCATAATAAATACAGTACAGGCTCAATTATGAAGGCTCATATCATAATGAATACAGTACAGGCACCATTATGAAGGCTCATATCATAATGAATACAGTACAGGCACCATTATGAAGGCTCATATCATAATTAATACAGTACAGGCATCATTATGAAGGCTCATATCATAATGAATACAGTACAGACTCCATTATGAAGGCTCATATCATAATGAATACAGTACAGACTCCATTATGAAGGCTCATATCATAATGAATACAGTACAGACTCCATTATGAAGGCTCATATCATAATGAATACAGTACAGACTCCATTATGAAGGCTCATATCATAATGAATACAGTACAGGCACCATTATGAAGGTACATGCTTTCACTTTTCCGTTCTGTCTATGTATGGTGAGTTACGTTGTCATCGTGGAGGTATGTGGTATTTTTCGAGCATGTTATTTGTAGTGAGATGTTTAGTTTTTTATTTTTTAGCCTTTATCATAGTTCTTTGCTGGTAGTAAGTAAGTAAGTAATTAAATAAATAACTTCTCTCTTTAGTAATGCATTTGTGATTTCCTCCCATTGTAATTTGTCATCGTTGTTCACCTTCGGATAGTGATATAAAAGGGACGCCCTGCCACTTTTCTGAGATGGGTATTTCTGAGTATTTCTGTAAAATCTTGTATTGATGAACTATGAGCTGAAACGTCAGTGTTTTGCAGGGTAAAAATGGAATATGTTTTATTTATTCTCCATTCTAATGTAAGGCATGTAATGCCCCACTATGCCTGGACTGACTAAAGCCAGCTGCTCTGTTAACAATACGGTTATCCGTAGCTTGTACAAGAAAGAGAAAATATGTGAGAAATCTCTTTAGTGTGAATGTCTGCCATTTTCTTCAATTTTCATGCACCGTGATATGTCTCAGTTCATCATAGAGTAAAAAAGGCACCGCCATCATATCGCTGCGAATCATTAATATGTGGCAGAAGACATAATTAGATGCAATGCCTCTAAGGGTCTTTTTTCCCCTTCATCTCATTTTCTTCTCTCTAGAGTCCATGACAAAGATTCCTAGTATCAATTAGGCAAGTCGGGATGGCAATTTTCTCTCTCATAAGAATTTTATGACAACACTGCTGCTGCTGCAGTATGTCATTTTAGATGTATTCTGTGGAACTGCTGTGCCATTTCTCAACTCCAAGAGTAGCAATGTCAGATTGACCTCTACCCGCTAATTGACAATAGCAATCTGTGTTTCAAAGAGTGGAAGTTCCTTTTTGTTCCCCGCTGTATCATGCACTATTGTTATGTAGCTGTCTATTTATCTTCCTAAACTTGCACCTCTCTCTCTCTCTCTCTCTCCCTCTGACAGTCTCTCTCTCTGTTAAACATACACCCTCTTATTTACTCTTTTGTCTAATCTCTCTCTCTCTCTCTCTCTGTGTGTGTGTGTGTGTATTTTAATTCATTCTTTTTCTTTTGTTCAATGCAATCAACTCCTAAATTAAACCATTAGTGTGACCTTGGCTTTACTGTAGAAATTATTCTTCTTTTTTAACATAGCTACAATTATGCAGGCTTTGTAATAGCTGAAGATACTGGCACAGTACTGCCTAATTAAGGGGTGCGTTTTGATTATAGCAGTGTGCTCCGAAATGTTATGATTAGTGAGATCTTGGTTTTGAACTTTTACTTTTATTAATAATACTATTAAAGATTTGTTCTAGTAGATTTTAATCCTGTTAGCGAATGCTTGATCAAACAGATTTTTTTAGTGCCTGTGCTTTATTAATGTTCAAAGAACAGACTAGATCAGTGGATTAGGGAGCAGAACACAGATGGTAGTCCTAGAAAACAGAATTCGACAGATTTTCAGGGAACTGACTTTAGAGCACAAAATCACTGATGAATTGTCAGATTAATGTTTTTGCCTTTTAAAATGTTATTTCTAGAATGACATCTCATGTTTGAACCAAATAGATATTTGTCTTTTTGATGTTTGACATCCAAACAATTGTTAGGTGTTCAAAGGGGGCATTTGTAAGTTATGAGTTTGTTTCTGTAATGAAGAAAATAGGCAAGATAAGGCTTGAGGTCCTCAAAAGGGAGGGGAACAGATCAGGGAGCATAAACAAAAAAAGATAAGTAATTGGATGTTATTAGACTGGTGAAGGGGATGCAAGGTAATGCAATATTAAGAACATCTACTTTTCCAAGGACATGCAATTCCTTTGAAAATTACAAGGGCACAGTTACTCATGCACCTCTATACTTTGACAATATCTGATAATGAACTCTTTTTCTCTGAATAGCAATGCCCCAACCCTCCCCAAATATGAACACCTGCTCCAACAAAATGTGAAAAGGTGTCTCTTGCCCCATGCAAATATCCCACACCCCATTGTGAGGTTTTGGCCAATCAGCATCTGTCACTGTAAAGGGTCATGGGTGAGGGGGTGGGGCCAATAGTGGTGGTGTGGTGGGGGGGGGGGGGGGGGGGGCTGGGTGGGGGAGGGGGTGTGGGGGAGGGGGAAAGGGGGGGGAGGCGGCGTGGCTGATTGACAGTTGGTAGTTTGTGAGCTCATGGTGAAAAAAAGGCATTCATGTTCCCAACAACACTCACCATGAGGCCATAGTGTTTCATTTCTTTTCACTATTTCTGAAATGGGGATGAACCGGATGGTTAGCTTGTTTGTCGGACAGTTGTTATTGCAAGTTTTGAAACGCAATCAGCTGAAACACAGTGGGCCTGGATGCCTTTTCAAAAGGAAGGTGTTACAAAGACATCTCATAAAGCCAGCACCCTTCCTCAATCACAGCTATCCACAGCTATCTGGCCTCAGTCCAGAGCTTTCTGACAGCTGTCCATCAGAGCCTACCTTTATTTTCCTCTAAATGAACACATATACCCATTCCCATGATCCCTCAGGTTTTCTGTCAATACATACTCTCAAAGATCACTGAAAAATAGACGATTGAACAAAGGTTGGTTTAAATAATCCAATATTGACTAAGTCACGTTGCCTGTATTTCTCAGAGTAATTGGCTATTGTGACGGGAATATAACATGACATGACATGAATATAACATCCCATCTTTTCTGGGATTTTTTTTACACATATTTATAGACACTCCTAAAAACCTGATCAACTGCTGTCTGAACCACTGGTACAGTGGCTGATAATCATTTTTCCAAGTGACCACTTTGAGACGATTATGAATACTTAATTACAAGTACTCGGTCTGCAAGCGCCCCCATCCAATATACATGCGTCTATGATGTAAGTATATGATTGAAAGAAAAAAATTACTCTTTATGATGTCATATACAGAAAAAAAGCAGTTTAAAGTTGAAAATGCATCTGGAAGCTAGCATGTTCTGAGTTGCAGTAACTCCATTGTATCAGGAGTGGAGATGGGTGTTGGAATTGACATTGAGTTTGATTATACCCAATATACACCCAAGGGAAGGTACTGTCAGAATGAGAGCCCGGATGTTTACCGAACTGTCACAGACAAGAGCCCAAACCAGAAACCAATCGAAATTAAAGCTAAAATGAAATACATGAAATAATAGTAATCCTTTTCAACAGGTACAATGGGTACATAACTGGACTCTTTAAGAGAGATATAAGAAGGAGGGAACAGGTAAAGCCTTCAGCAGAATAAGAAGAAGAAGAAGAAGAAGGAGAGAAAAAAAAAAAACAAAGTAAAATAGGTCTGCCTTCATGCAGACAGGTTAAAAAATGAAATGCATAACCTGGAACAAAAATGGCTCCAGGGAGAATGCAGGCAGATTTACATGTACCTGAGGGGGTTCTCTTCGTCTGCTTTCAGCTGGGAGCAGGCCCGGTTAGGCTTCGAAATGAATGGGACTGTAGCATAGAGAAGGGTCGCACAGCCATCTCTCACAAGCTGAGAGCATTTATTAATGAGAGAATTATCAAGATGACAGCGATTTACCCGGCAGAGTTGTACGGATCCCTGCACCGTCGGACAAGCCTCGTCGTCCCGTCGTTCGTAATGAGCCGAGCCCGTCTGAGGAGTTTTCATTCAGGGCATGCAGGTCTGAAGTTTAGCTTTGGATGAGCCCAGTAGCCGTCCTGAAGATGAGTTCACCCTCACAGAATGTCAAGCCTTGGGTTCCTGCAAAATAATGTATGGATTTTTCTTTCCCATTTGAAAAAATCTACTTCAAAATCCAATGCGGAGAAGGTGAAGCTGAATATTTAATTAAAACAAAAACCATTCAAAAATGCCAGAGCCTGTATAACATTATGGGCTGCTTTGCATTTTAAAAGGCAAGAGCAATAACCAAAAACACACTAAACACTGAAATTAAACACATGAGGTTTATCAGTTTGTTTAGGTCATGTGTCTCTGAGCTCTGATGAGATCTTGCTTTCTATTTACATTTTACGCCCATTGAGAACTGCAGAGTTTTCACATACCATCTTTGTGCAGATGTGTGTGTGTGTGTGCGTGTGCGTGTGCGTGTGCGTGTGCGTGTGCGTGTGCGTGTGTGTGTGTGTGTGCGTGGGTGTGTTTTTCCCAAGCTGTCCATCAAAGAGGTAAAAGAATAACCCTGTTAACATAAAGCCATGCTAAGGAATGGAATCACAGCAGTCTAATCAATGGTGTATAAGTGTCTATCCATGTTGACAATATCAGTTTTTTTTTTTTCTTTTTTTTTTAACAATGTCATGTGTTGAAGGTGTTGAACACAAACACTACCCAGACACAGGTGGCATAGTAATGAATGGATAGCCCTTTGTGATTACACAGAAAAAAAAAAAAAAAACACATTTGTTGGTTTGAGGTATTGTAGGTAATGAGTGCATATTTCCATCTAAGTTGATTATCATGCACACCAAAGCACGCTTTCTTAGCCTCAGACAAATGATCTATGAGCCAGATTGGAAAATTAAATTCAGTCAGACTAATGTGTGCATAGGGATGAGGGAGCAGGACAATGCTTTTAATTGCATTCATAACAAGAAGTAAAGTACCTGGAGCATGGTAGTTACCCCCTCCCCCCACCAAAAAAAAATTAAATAAAATAAAAAATCTGAAACACTGAATTAATGCAAGATGTTTCAAAGATAGACTTCTCTGTGATTAAATTAGAAAGTACTGCCCTCAGGTGGAAGTCTCAATTACTACAAAAAAATATATAAAATAATGATAATAATGCAATGCTGGATAATTTAGTTTTCCCATGTTGCGGGAATTGCAGAACACACAAACAGGCAAACAAAGGCAGACAATTAGGTATACAGAGGCACGGAGTCTGTTCTGACACAAATCTGCACATAACTTTGTTATAGTTTATTTATTTATTTTTACAAAATAAAAAAAGACCAAATTAATTAGCCATAAAAAATGAACAAATTGAGTAATTATTGAAGTAGTTATATTTTCTAGGCATGCACGGGCCCCGTCTCCACGTTTCCTGTTTAAAAATGCATGTCATTCTGCCGCTAATGTTGCCTTCTGCTACATTTTTGTTTCTATTTTGGGGGCTAATGGCGCACACATCATTCACTAACTTCTGTACATGATGACAGAAGCCAGCGGGTGTGTCGTGCTCAGCATTACAGAGTGGAAGAAAGAGAGAGGGAGAGAAAGAGAGAGAGAGAGAGAGAGAGAGAGAGAATCCACAGTTTCCGAACCGTTTTGATGAGAACCCGTTCATTTTCATGCTCCTTGCTCTCTTCTTCAGGTTACATGTTTATGTCACGGAGGACTGTGAATTCCAGACCCGGAGTTTGAATAATTTTCTTCATACTGAGCCAATGAGGAGGGGCTATTTAATCCTACAACTGCCACATAAAATAATAAAAGAAATAATTCATGAGCTAAGATGTTTTCTACTGTATCACATACAAATAACCCCCCCCCCCCCCCCCCCCTTTCCTTAACAGGTCTTTTTACTTTGTGTGAATAAATAAATAAACAAAATAAACAAATAAATGAATAAATACATAGATCAATCAATAAAAACTGACATTTGTGGTCTTTACTCAGGCAAAATGTTTAAGACAGCCCTTTTCATACAGCTATTGATTCCTGCCTCACACATATGTGGGAAGATATAATTAGAAATCCACAGTTCTTCCCGCAGTGTGCTCTGCAGGCTTCAGCCAGCTGCCTGGCCATCAGAGGGGTGCACCCACCGCCTGTTCTTATTTGGGAGGGGTGGCAATTCATATCATAAGTCACCCCAGTGCCACCTCACAGTTTCCCACAATGAGGGCACATCACCATGCCAAACGGTCCGAGGCCGTTGCATCTGCAGGTATCCGTGTCAGGTCTGCCTGATTTTCATCTTCACAGCATGTCATGCGCCATCGAAAATACAGGCTTGAGTGTTAGCTTAACATCAACTTCCTTAGATAAAAATAGCCATGCATTTCAGTTTTTCACTTCTTTATTGTTAGTTTTAGAATGTAAAACATGTATAACTGTGTTACCACATAAAAAAAAAAATTGTGTTCTTTCTCTGCAGTTTAGCACATAATATCATTCTGGCATTGGACCTGGGGAGTGCATGCAGATGTTCTCAGCAAGAAATCTAGTATCCAGTAGCCGGTGTGGCTCAGGATCATTATTTACCAACCCTTCAAATACACTGATAGGAATGAGCAGCTTGAGTAGAATAAAAGCAAAGTTACCACACTAATACAAGCACAAATATACCATTGCACACAGTTTCCATGTTTCGAGGCTTCTGCCAACATTTAGGACGTGTTTATCACAAATGAAAGAAAGCAGAATTCACCAGCTTCATAAGAACTATCATTAGGCTTGCTTCCTGCATAATGTATCAATGGTGTAGAATAGAGTAATAGTACAGTAAAAGTATATTGCATTCAGTTCCAGGTTGAATCTGACACCTGACAGTGGCAGGTTCAAAAAAAAAAAAAAAAAAAAAAAAAAAAAACAGTACAAAAGTCCACCTTTTGATACATAAATACACAATACATAAATCTTCAGTTCCACAATATTCACTGGAATTGGTCTCCCATAATAGAATTGGTCTGACACAATAACACCTTTGAATAAGAAGTTTCAAGGGGAATCAGCTGTTGAAGTGTACAGGGGTCCAGTGAAAAGGGACCAGCTGGGCCAATGCCAAAACACACTGACAGTACTCTAGGGTTCAGGACCCTGGAGAGCAGCCAAATTTTGAAAAATGAACAACAATTTTGAAAAGAAAGGAAACAGGCCAGACTATGTGAAGCTCAGTGTGAACAGTAATGACTGTGGAGTTGACATGTCAAAGGTAGCTCTCAGCTGCCCTCCTTATTAGATCTGCAGTGCGTTAGCAGAACTCTCTAGCTCTAAAGTGGAAGCGTACTGACAGAGTGAAGGACAGGCACCTTATGTTAGTGATGGGAGAGTGAGGTTTCATTGAGTCAAAAAGCGGATGAGCTACCATGTAGTGTCAGTGACTCAACGATTTTGATTGACGTCTGCTCTGAATTTGCAGAGAAAAAACAAAGTACATGAAAAAAATGCCTTTTACATTGGTTGAAAAAGTCAATGCTTCAGAACTGACAGTAGCTTCACTCTAATTTGGTTAATGAAACCTCATCTTAACAATCACCACCGTCGGCGCTTTCAGACCAGAGGATCCCTTTCATAGTTCTAAGAACTGTTGGAGGACCAACCTTATTTTTATGGTGTCCGCACTGCAGGACCTGGGAAAGATTGTATTTCTTAGAACGCCGTTTTGAGGGACTTTTTTAGCTCCTACTTTAGGGTAAGTACTCTCCCAGTACAAAATGAAACTTGAGTGACATAAGTGTACAGTGATTGGTTCAGACGTAAGTGTATGTTGATTGGTCAAACACATGAGCTATGCAGCATGTTTTGTTGTTTTTTGAATTGTGCGCAGAAATGACGTTGGTATAATAACCGTGCAGAAATGATGCTGGTATACTAACAGCCGGTTTATGTCACGTCGGCATTCCTGGCAGCGTGAGCGCAAACAGAAACCTTTTTTTAAAGGTTTGTGGTTCTCCAGAAACCTCCCCAGTGGGTAATGCCTCTCAAAAAAGTCCCCAAAACTGTTTGGTCCGAAAGTGACTTGTGTGTACTAAAAAGAAAGTGTCCAGGTAAAGGGCATCGACAGTATGAGTCTCTCTACTGGAAGTGTTCACAGGAATAATAATGAGATGCACGAAGGGTTAATGAGCTTGACCTTTTAAACATTTTCTCCCAGGATTTTCCCCTGATATGGAATCACTAATTGTGTCTTTCCAAGTGACAGGGCACCTACCCGGCTGATCTTGATTGTTTTCGACACTAGAGGATCATGCTGTACCTGCTGTGAGGGTGCCCACTGTGAGGAGTGGAGGTGTATCTACCTGTCGAAGCCAGCAACAACTAAGCGCTGGTGCTCACAAAAAAAAAAAAAATTGGATTCATGAAAAATTCAACCCATCTTGCATCATAATTTAATTGTATTTTACTTATATACTTAGACTCATATTAGAGACACCAGGGCAGTATGGTCCAGAAAAGCCAATGCTGATTTCCATCAAAAAACAGTCCAAAGGCATCGGTGCAGCAGGGTTGCCCCATTTTGGCCAAGCATCTGCATTGCACATGCATATGGTTCTGCTAGGTCTGTGCGTACAGGCCTGCATGCAGCGGCGCACTCTGCCCTGGCCAGCTACACCCCACACTAACCATGGCGGAAGGCCCAGCCTTAACATCCCACTGCTGTAGACTCTAATTCTGTTGAAATGGATAGCATCAGACTTCCAAACACTGTCTGTACTTTCCCATTGTCAGTAAAGGATTACCCATAAGTTGAATACAAGGAGTAGAAAAAATAATGGGAAAAATATATGAATAAATAAGGAGTTTGACTACCCTTTGGACTGCTCAGACCAGCTCCAGTCATTATGGGAATGTGGGTTTATACAGTACGCTTTGAAATGCTTATAGAGGGATATTCAGCCTTACTTTAAAGTGGGAAAGCCTTCAGTTCTTGATGAAATGAAGGTGGTAGAATTACACCCAGCACTCAGTGTTCCAGAACGACTTTCAAAGGTTCGATAATGTGTAGATCTGGTGAATGGGGAGGCCGTTGAAAGTTTTTTCACTTCATCTGGGTGTCCATTATTTTGTCTCCTGCCTGTATATTGTAGTTCATCCACATTTCTTCTCTATGTACAGTATATGTGCACAAATGATGACACATTGCGCAGCCATGTATTATTATTATTATTATTATTATTATTATTATTATTATTATTATTATTGGGGCAAACATAACTCAGCAGCATAATGATAAAAAAAAAAAAAAAAAAAATTTTCTTCCTAAAAAGCATATCAGAAGAAACTTCTGAGAGTGTTCTGGGAACCCTCAGCTCACTCACACTCCCTATTTTCTCTGAGAAACCAGTATGTTTGGTGATAAATATTTAATCCCAGTTCCAAATTCCATAAAATAAGATTCAACTGATAATGTACAAACAGGGACATCATTTTTTTTTTTTTTTAACTTGCTTTTTGCTCTGTCACCAAGACGACCTGGTAAGTGCTCAATTTCATGGTTGGTCAGATATTGTCCTTGCTTAAATGTAATCACTGTGTCTGTGAGCCGCATCGGTCTGCACTTTTCATGGAGATTGGAAATGTTAACGAGCCCTAAAGAGAAAAGGTTAACAATCACATGGGCCCTGAATGAGTGGCATATTCCAGTGAAGGCATGATGGTATTTCGTTTTTTATGGAATTATGGAATTTATTTTTAAGGGGCAGCATGTAGTCTAGCGGCCAAGGTAATTGACTGGGACCCCTGAGGTTGGCAGTCCAAGCCCAGTCTAGCCAAAGCACAAATACCATCACTGTTGGGCCCCTGAGCAAAGCCCATTAACCCCACATTGCTCCCAGGGGGATTGGCCCTTGGTTAGTCTAATCAACTGTAAGTCACCTTGGATAAAAGCATCAGCTAAATGACAATAAGGTAATGTTAATATTTATAATTTTTTTATTCCTCTTCTCCTCTTTTTCCTAATTCCTCAGACTCTCTTTGAATGATAAGGATTGGTGGGGGGGGGGGGGGGGGGGGGGTCCACCATCTCAAACACAGAAAACGTATTTATTTAATTCTCACATTACAAAACCTGGTTTGAAAGCGGAGTGAGGCTGCATTTTATAGCTTAGACATTTATAAAGAACAAATGTAAATAACTGACTAATTATGATTTTACTGCAAGTGATATAGTTATGCTAAAAATTTGTTGTGAATTATACATCATTTTTTTATTGTTTATGCATAGGCTTATGGGTTATGTTACTCTCTTATGTTAGACTAAAGGAAGAATAATTAACAAAATAAGGTCACGATGGAAATTATATAAGGGGTTTTATCTATCTTCCACATTTTCACTGGTCTGGATCTCTTAGTCTTCTGAGCTGAAGCCAAAGGACTCTCAAGTTGAGGACCTAGAAGGTCAGAACCATTTAACAACCATTTTCCATCAGTTACATAACAGTCAGTAACAGTAGAATATGTGGGGGGAACGAAATGTGTCATGCTTTCCGTGTGAACTGATCATACATTTAAAAGGGGATAAAAGTGGTTAAGGGCATTGAAGTGTTGTAATTAAATGTCAGTTTTATCAACAACTGATTGAGACTGTCCATGGATTTAAATGTGGAATTTCATAACTGAGAAACAATGATAATATGACATCAAACTCACAGGCACACACACCAACACACAACACAATCATACACACACACATACACACACTGACACACAACACATTCACACACACACACACACACACACACACACACACACACACACAGTGACACACAACACAATCATACACACACACACACACACATTGACACACAACACATTCACACACACGCACGCACACACACACACACACACACACACACACACACACACACACACACACACACACACACACACAGTGACACACACACACACAGTGACACACAACACAATCATACACACACACACACATTGACACACAACACATTCACACACACGCACGTACACACACACACACACACAGAAGATAAAGGAACATTGTAATAAACACAGCACATTCTCTCTCTCTCTCACACACACACACACACTCACACACATAAGATAAAGCACCATTGTAATAGGCTTCTAAAAGAAGATTTTTTTCCTTTTTTCTTCAAATAAAGAGTAGTGTCTTACAAATGAAGTTGGTGGAGACAGCTGCACAAGCTTTCAGCTACTGATGTAGAAGAAGAAGAAGACTGCTGCCAACAAAAAAGGGGTTTCCAATTACCAGCCTGCAGAAACACAGGGATGGAGGAAACAGGTGGCACATCTAATTGCTTTTGCAGCCCCAGAAGTGCAGAGAAGGTCCAGCAGGAACACAGCAGTGGAGGACTCCTGGGAGAAGGAACATGTGCGTATCTCTCTCTCTGTCTCTCTCTCCTCTGTCTCTCTCTCTCTCTCTCTCTGCCTGAGCCATCAGAGGGACACAAAGACAGCACATACTCAATTCAAGCACTTGCAGTCAAGCAGCTTGAGGGTGATGAAACAGACAAACCTTAGCTGGCTTACTCCCTGGCTACCTTTCCAGCATAGACCACCAGCTGCTCCGAAGCTACATAGTTTACAGCTGCACCATGAGAATACACCTATACACTGGGACCCACCCTGAGGCCTACATGATCTCACACATTAGTTAAAACCACAGGGTTGTCTGCATGAGTTTTGCCATTTTTACACTTCCTTTAACAACTTGTTCTCCGATTCATATACGTTGTATAACTCTACATTTGCAAGCGTATGGATCGTTTTCTGAAGCTGGCTGAACTTTTGACTGACACCGAGTGATGTTGGTATGATCTAAATTAGTCTGCTTAATAAGCATGTGCCAGCCAAATGCATATGCATAGCTATGGCCCTGGCTTTCATCTCTCTCTCCGTCTCTCTCTTTCTCTCTGAAATAAGTTGGGGTGAATCAGGTTGTCATGCATTAGCTTCCCCCATCTCCTCAGTCTCCTCATCCAAATTGATGTCCAAATCGTTATTTCAGCAAAGAGGGATAGTTATGCAATGCTGAATACCCAAGCGTGGCGCTACATGTGAAATTATGCATCCCAGGCCTTCAAGGACATGGCACAGCACTCAGGGGACCTTGATATTCAGCTCTGATATCAAGGAGAGATGATTTCAAAAGAATATGTGCTTTTTTAACCAGGGCAGGGAAGCTGCATATTCATATGCTGAGTTTACACAAAGCATTTTTAATAAGTGCGCAGCAGTTTGTTAAAGTTAAAGTAAAAAAAAAAAAATAATAATAAAAATCAGTGCGTCATTACACATGAAGGCCAAGCAGTGAAAGTGTTAGCTCATCAACAGCAAACGCATGTGTAATAATGGAGGGGTGTTGAATGGACAGAGCATAGTGTGCTCCACATTCTAAGTCTCCCTGTTCTATATACCTTCAGCCTTATGAAAGCACAAGCACAGACTGCCATGATTAGAGGATTTTAACCATGCATTGTACATTGTATATACAATACGCAGTCTACTTTTCTGCCACTGCACTGTGTGCGATCTGCTGTGGGTCTGAAGAGGAGTACCTTGGGGAAATTGTCCACAGGGTTTTAGATTGTATTCTCCTTTTGAACAGCTTGTTTTTGTGTGTGTGTGTGTGTGTGTGTGTGTGTGAGTGCGTACATGTGTGCATGGCAGTGCATGTGTACGCGCATGTATGTGCATGTATCCGCATACGTGTCTGCATATGTCTGTGTGAGTGTGTGTGTATGTGTGCGTGTGTGTGTGTGTGTGTGCATTTGTGTGTATGTGCTTTTTACCTTTTTTTTTTACCCTCCTTCGTGCGACACCCATTTTAGCATCACCACTCCCAGCTCTCTCCCCACTGGGAACTGCAGATTTCCTCAAGCCCGAAGGGCCACAGATGTCTGGGTAGTCGTGTAAAATGCCAGAAGGGCAGAGAAGAGAAAAGGCACAGAGCGTATTAGCCCACTGGCATGCTTAATTTTCTTCCTTGGGGGAGAACGCAAAGGCACACATCGGAATGACGCCTCATTTGCAGGGAAGGGTGGGAGGGCGATGCTGCTCGCAACAACGAAACGGGCACAATCCCATGCCAACTGGAATATTCCACCGTGGCACTGTAAAGTTTTCCACATGGTCAAACAAACCAATCTGAAATTTCCGGTGGGAAAGAGAGGTTGTTTTGGCACATTTAAATGGCAAATATGTAATTAAATGAATAAAATCTGTCAATGGAGAGTTGGCAGTATCATAAATTATGTTGAATTACCTACAAATATACAAAAAATACAAAACCACATTAAAAAAAGACCATAATATATTCTTGGATTGCTTGCATTTATCATCTGATAAAATGATGTTCAACAACATAATTCTAACTACAAACCCTGTATGGCAGGAATTTCCAGTCAGAATATAAATGAGTCAAAATAGGCAAATGTGTAATTCATCTGCATGGCAGTCATTTCATACACCAGCCAACCACTGGACAATGCAGGGTAGGGCAGAGCAGCGTTGGTACAGAGTGGATTCTGGGAATGGCAAACAGCACAGGTAATGGAGAGAAAGAAAGAGAGAGGGAGAGAACATAACGAGAAGGAGAGAGGCAGATAGTGAGAGGGGGAGAGCGGAAGGAAGAGAGAGGAGAGGAGATAGGGAGAGAGAAGAGGAGAGAGAAAGACAGAGAGAAAGGAAGGCAGGGAGAAGAAGAGAGAATAGAATGAAGACGAGAGAGGCAGATAGTGAGTTAGGGAGGTAGAGAGAAGAGGGCGGTAGGAACAGGGAAGAGGGGAGAGAAAGACAGAGAGAGACAGGGGCAGAGAGAGAATATAATAAGGAGGAGAGAGATAAATGGGTAACGAGAGAGGCAGGGAGAAGAGGAGAAAGACTCAGAGAGAGCTGTACTCTTCTGTGAGGCTGTGGTGTTGTGTGGAGTGGCTGCGCTGGAAACAGAGTAATTAGCCGAGTATGAGTGCCACCTCGGGGGGCAGGATTAGCCGGTTTGGCAGCTGAACTTGCGGCTTGCTGTCAGATGAGGCCACAGATAGGCAGTCACACAGCTCGCTCAGACTCACGACTGATGCCGACGCTAAACCCCGGGCGCTCAAGGGGTAATCCCTCCATGGTTAAAGAAAGGTCAAAGGGAATCAGAACGGGCTGGATTTGGAAGAGGAGGAGGGAGTGCTGCTGCTGCTGCTTCAGATTTAAATGATTCTGATGCTGTCAGATAATGCATGATTTATTCATTTATTTTTACAGAAAAACCCACAGAGGGAAAGTTAGCCATTACAGAGACAGCCCTGGCACAATGTGTGAGTGAATGGAAAATTAGGCCCATGCACCAAAAGCACTGCTCTGTAATCTTAAACTATTACACGACAGTTTATGCTTTAACAGATTTTATTTGTCCCTTTTCAAGCAAAATTTTGAGGTACATCATGTAATGCTTTTCACGAAACGACCTCCAAAGTTCAGGCAACAGTTTTCAAAAGTTATAAAACCCTGCTTCAGCAATTATGCGTTTGCCAAACTGTCTCCAGTCAATGTCTATTGGCCTCACTCTGTTATTAAATGTAATTAACTAGAATCTACAAATGAAAAAGTATAGAAATGTGGCTTTCCTAATCTGGTTGACAATTCATTAATATATATTTTAAACTCAAATTTCACTGTATCATATTTTAAACATAACCTTGCGTATTTAACAGTTATTCTTAAATATATCTTTAATGCAGACTAGCCAGTATTCTGTACTCAGAAATGTGGGAGAAAAAAAAATCCCATACAAAAGCTATTGAAATCAGTCTCAGATCAGCCTAGCTCTGTAAAAATGAGCTCTTTGTACGTATTAGTAAAATATACATCATATTTCATATTTTGTGACATGTGACATAAAAAAGATAAATGCTGCTTTGATTTAGAAAAGATCAAAATATCCTCTAGATGTAGCCTGAGTTTGATGCATGAAACATGAAGCTCATTTTAACATAAGCAGTAACATATAATGCATAAATTCACACAGTTCCTCTCTTAAACTGATGTACATAAAATACCAATATGCTACTTTTGTACATGTTCATTAATGGATGTGTGTATCCGTGTGTGTGTGTGTGTGTGTGCATGTTTTATTATATATAGTGCATAAGACTTTGTTGAACGGTGTACACAGGTTTGTAACTGCAGAGATGCGGAATGCAGTTATTCACAGCACTTCTGTCTGTGTGCATCTAAACCAGGGTCTAAGACAGAAAGACCACAGCGCTCATGTATTAGATAGAGAGTAGTTATGAGGATGTAGAAAGCAGGGGTGTCCATTCTGCCTGGATACTTTGGGTGTATAATATTTTTTCTGCAGTGTATATGGAATCAGAAATAAACCATTCATACTTAATGATCTGCAACTGTGACCATGACAACCGGAGCATTGATATAACATGTTCCCCTGTCTATGATTTTGTTTTTCTTATGTCCTAAGTAAAGTTAGGCAGAAAGTGCTTCAGACTATCTTCAATTCTTCAACTTTGCATCAGTGTTTACACATTTTATGAATGTATTTCATCACATATCGTCAGAAGACTCCATTTTCAGGTGTGCTGCCATTTCTCAAATCCGTCTTGCTTCGTAGAGTTTGTTTAGCTTTTTCCCGTTATAATGCAACGCTGACTGACATCCTGGGAGGGACTTGCCATGGCAAGTGTTGCCTGACAGTTAGTTAACTACATTACTGTACACATAATAATATAGTTGACTGTACAATACTGTTAACTATATTACTGTTGCTGTTGCATTTCAAGCAACTCATGTCCCAGCCCATGAAAGGCAACGTAGCTAGCTGGCTGATATAGCTATAAAGAAATGCCTAGCTGTCACGTTTAGCAGTATAATGAGTACTTATTTGAAATGCATGCATAAATTCATACACGCTACATGAATATAGATCCTAATAATCAGCTATGCAAAAAATAGCTACAGGTTATGAAAACAATAGACGATGTACTCACTCTCTCCTTCTCCCCCTCTCTCTTCGTCCCTCCCGGATGTTGTTGGGATCTTTTGTCCCGCAGAACCCGATGCTGAACACGAATATAAAAGCCAGGTCATGACTGCGTTCCTCTCATCAACGAAATCCAGGGAGTGGGCCAAACGCCCCATCCTTTGCGCTCGTAAGAACGTTGCCATGGAACTTTATTTCTGGATGCTTAATGAATAACCCTGTGTTGCCGATTGCATGCAATCCTGAAACATTCTGAAGTACTTTTTAAAAGCTTGATTCACCCCCCCCCCCCCCCCCCCCCCGCTTCATTTTCTGTAATTGCTGTACATTTTCTGTTCTTTCCATGTTGTATCTGATATACGTCATACGTTTCCTCTCTAATTCATTCTATGCATTCTAAGTCTTGGGGCAATTATTTTATTAAGGACTGCATACAGTTCATGAGGTATATTTCAGGAGTGTTTGAAAAGCAAGAGCCTTACATACACAGTTCTTACATACACACCCAACACACAAATCATATATGAAATTTCTTTTTTTTCCAAAATCCATATGTGCTTTGAGTCACTTAAAAGGTTTAGGGAAAATAAACAAATGAATCAATAAATGTAAATACAGTCTTAAGGTTTGAATCTGGGAGTTGACAAATATGTCCCTTTAAATAGTGTTGCCAGTGACAGATATTGGTGACATCCTTTGCTGCAGGAATAGTGCATCATTCTGTGGAGCCAGGTGGCAGGCATGGAAATTAAGGTTAAATTATTGGTGTTCTCAACAGACTGATGTTCAAAGCGATGCGGGGCTGGTTATGGAGGCAGGCGGACGGAAGAGGAAGGATCCACTCGCCATGAAAAATCTCCAGGGAGTTTAGGGAACAGGTTCATTCCTTCCGGAAAGCGCCGTGAAGGCCAGAAACAAATGATCTCACAAATGAGCAGGGCTCAGAATGGACTCAGAGCGGTTTGCTGAGAGATAAAAAGTAGGGCAGAGCGAGCAACAGCTAAATCTAAACAAATTGACAGGCTTTCAGATAACCCGCGTGCATGTGGGCCCAAAGTCAGAAACACAGTTATTGAGTTAAGTAGGAGTTTTCACAGTAGAAAACTGTATTTCGCTGGATGCAAATGTTGATTCATTTAGCCAGAGTGTATTTCATGAATAATTGTTAAAACATTGCATCCTGATGTTTCACTGCATTTTATTGATTGTATTATTGAAAAAAAAATCAGTCCAAAGAATTGTATTGCTTTATAAAATGTTATACTTGTCTAGTTAACATGATGAGCATTTGGGCAAAGCACCTGATGCCGAATCCAGACTTGATCTGCTTGCCATTTAAGTGCATTTCTGCATAATGATAACTCTTGGAAGCCCACTTTTTAAAAAAGGGAAAGGCTCAGCAGAGGGAGGCACATAATTTGGGATATGGATTGTGCTATTTCTCAGCGCTTCCAACATTCACAAGAATGCTATATATGTGTGTGTACGTGTGTGTGTGTGTGTGTGTGTGAGTGCGTGTGCATGCAGGCGTAGATGTATATGTGGGTGCATGCATATATGTGTGTGTGCGTTCGTGCATGCGTGTGTATGTGTGTGTGTGTGTGCGCGCGTGTGTGTGTGTATGCATGTGCATGCGTGCGTGCGTGCGTGTGTGGTGTGTGTGTGTGTGTGTGTGTGTGTGTGTGTGCGTGTGTGTGTGGAGATTTCCTGCAAGCATTTCCATAGGGCACCCAAGGTACCAAAGTATCCAAAAATATATAACGTTTCGATAATTAACTGCAGCAACGAGTTGAGCTGAGTTATGAATGTGAATCTGTGTTTCCTTTGTGCTCTCCGTGCCCACGGCCTCCTTATCTGTCTCAAAACCTCCTTTTCTTTGTATTAGTAAAGATATTTAAACCTGTTTTTACAGAGCATGTGAGAGCTAATGAGGGAAATGTCTTCTTCCACCATACATTGCATTTGATGAAATTATATTCATATTGCTAACTGGCAATTTCATTTTTTTTTTTTTTTTTTAAAAATAATCTTTTGACCAAACCAATAAGCGCAAAAATGAACACTGATATTATGCCTTTGCTGCTGTGGCCAGATACTTTCGGTCACACCAAGAATCCTTTATTTCAAGCTGATTTGAGGGCAGCATAGCAACAAAAAGTTGCTGATAGTATCTCAAAATAAAAGTAAAAATAAAAAATAAATAAAAAGTGGACTTCTAACCATTGCTTGGAGAGACGGGTCGTACATTAAAGCTCAAGGACTCTAAGCACAGTCTGTGATATACCTCCTTGTGGGGCAATAAAATATTTCATTGAAAGCACTGTGGTCATTGAAACTATCTCACTTCAACTCCAACTTTAAGTTGTGGAAGCAGCGTCATAATGATAAAAAAGTCATTTTTATTGATATGGTGTTTTAGCATGTGCATGCAAGACGTAAATAACAAGCAGCGCACCCTTACTGGACGGTGATATAATTAGCTCAGGGTCCCTAAGGAACAGACTGTATTCTGTCATTTAACAGTTTTTACACACAGGTTTGATTTTACAAAAGTGAGTGAAACTTTACCAGTGAAATGTTATGAAGTAACAAGTGATGCCAGACTTAGCAAGGTTCGATGGACGTTGTATTTGTATTTGTCCATGTGCGCATGTTGATTAAGCACCAGTCAGGTCTAAATGAGAAGCGCATTCACAGACAAGATGATGGACCCGAGCTGGCACCCCTAAAATGCCTCCTAGAGGAGTGTGACATACAGTGGGGTTCAAAAGTCTGAGACCACTAAAGGAAGTGTTTCTGTTTTGTTCTTTTTATTCTTTTATAATGTAATATAAAAATTATATCAGCAATTTCAGTGAAAAGTTGATTTTTTTTAATGCACATGAATTTTAGAATGTCTTAGTTTTTGGTATCTCCCCCTTTTGCTTCAAATGGAGTTTGTTAAAATAAAGTATCCCCACCTCCTCCCCATCACCACCTTTCCTAAGTATGTTTTTTTTTTTTTTCCCAGCAGGGGGGGGGGGCTCTTCTCCTCCAAGACCATCACCACTACTCTCCCCCTTAGGACTCCAAGCCCAAAACCAGTTTATAATCGCTGTGCTTACCTTTTTATGAAATCATTCTATACCTCCTCCCAAATGTCTTAGAATGTTTCTACTGAATGACAGTTTGCACTGGAGCTGGCATGGACTCCACAAGCTTGTTCAAAACCTTATGATCCTTGTTATTCCATGCCTTTTAAGTGTCCAAAACTTCCAAGGTCTTAAAGTTCCCCCATAAATGTTTGATGGTGTCTGACCTTTTGGACAGAGGAGTTAGCATGATCAGTGTGACAGGTTTGTTTAATTTGACCTAGAAATAATTAAGAATCTTGATATTTCTTCTTCATTTTAAATTCCAAATATTTTCTTTGCGTAAAACATCTCAAAATGCTGAAACATTCAGTTTACTTCCAGGTTTACATGGAACAAAAACTATTTAATGTGGTGTCAGACTTTTGGACAGAGGACACAGTGATAAAAACGTCTGCCTGTAAAAAGTGCATATAAAAGTTTTATTAATGGAGGTACATTAAAAAATGTATTTGGTTGTGTAAGTAGTGGAGTGTCTGGACGAGGAAAGACCAAAGCATATTTACCAAGGACTTACTATCAAATCCGTTCAGCTCATGCTTGAAAATCCCAGCCACTAATTGTATTAGGAATTATGGAGAGAAATCTGAGACAGGCATGGACTGTTTATTGTTCATTCTTTTGATCATGTTCCATATTTCTCTCTCCATTTGGGGTTTGTGCATCTAAACTGGCAGTCCTCACTTCTGGAGAGAAACAGGGTATGTAGGATTTTGTTGTGACTCAGCAGTTGTTGACCACACAAAACAACCAATAGCAGAGTTACGTCATCTCACCTGGTTTAAAGGATCTAAACTTGCTGAACCTCATCCTACACTTTGGTGCTCCATGACCTGGCATGGAGACCACAGCTCTGTCGTGACCGCTGTGCCGCCTTGCAACGGGCTAATGGGGACCTGCAGTTAAAGTGCAAACCTGGCACAGATGCCCTCACCAATAACCTAACTGATCACTGTCCCTGCCACAGGCTATGCAGCACAGTGGCATGGCCAGTGCTGATTGGTGGAAATGCATTCTGAATGGTGATTGGTGGGCTGTGGGCTCCTATGAAGCCATTGGTACCCTAATGAAGCAGTTCCCCAGGTTGGACGTTGGAACCGCAATGTTTGATTGTGACCATACCAGCCATATAGCACTTAATAACAGCATGGCAGTCCCACGCATTTTGGAGGGAATTGTACACTGTACCCATGAGGTGTTTGTTTAAAGGTGCAAAAACAGTGCTCTACCTGAGTGCAGAACCTGCAACATCAGACTTCTGAACCCAGATTCCCAGCCAATACACTATAATGTCACCACATGCCACGCTTTAATCTAACATAAACAACCTGTCAGGAAGTACTGATAACGTATAGTGAGGAGAAACTGAGGCAGTATGGAACATGGTTACCCAAGTCAACCTAAAAAAAAAAAAAAAATGAGAGTGCTTCACAAGTAAACCACTTATGGTTTGCTTTCCGCCTCTCTTTGAAAAAGCAGACAGAGCAGCGGATGGTGTTTGTTTCCCACCCCGCAGTGGTAATATAATTATCATCTGCTTGTGCTGTCATCCAGCAGCATTCCCACAAGGAAACACAGAACCCATTCAGCTCCTCGGCTTCCACACGGAACCCATTCAGCTCCTCGGCTTCCACACGGAACCCATTCAGCTCCTCGGCTTCCACACGGAACCCATTCAGCTCCTCGGCTTCCACACGGAACCCATTCAGCTCCTCGGCTTCCACACGGAACCCATTCAGCTCCTCGGCTTCCACACGGTTCTCCTCGGCTTCCACACGGAACCCATTCAGCTCCTCGGCTTCCACACAGAACCCATTTAGCTCCTCGGCTTCCACACGGTTCTCCTCGGCTTCCACACGGAACCCATTCAGCTCCTTGGCTTCCACACCAATTCACTCTTACTTCTGATGCACTTCAATGTGTTTGGCAGGGACTGATGCCATTACAACAGTAATCATTACTTCAGCACATCTTTTCTTTCAGAACACGGTATTTCTTGTATTGTGCAAAAATAAATAAATAAAAATTCAAAAACTGGCTGCATGATTCATGGTCAAAGTTCAGTTCACTAGAAAATTGAAATCCAGGGTACAAAAACTTAACAAAACAGAAAAGTATTAAAATGTAAATAAATAAATAAATTATAACCTTACACTGAAGCCATACATTGATAATTATTTGCAGTTCTGGCATGCCAGTAATTATTCACTTGAGCATTTTGCAGAACACGGATGTGCATCCTTCGACTCACATGACATTTTCCTCATATCGAGCAGCTAGGTTACATAGTGCTAATGAAAATTCATATCAGATTACATGAGCTTTGCAATAACGCCTCCACATATCCACATATTAACTTACATTAGAGGTTATTTACAGTGATAATTATGGAAGTACATGTTAACTCATTGAGGCACTTGGTGTAGAGTGATTATCCATCAACTGACATAATGATACTTTTTTCCCCTCCTTCTTTGTGAGTCTGCAATATTCTGTAAGGCATGCACACACACACACACACACACATATAGTTTGGTAGGCTACTCTGTCTAGCTAAGGACAATGTTGCATTGCTTTAAGTGAATGCTGTCTGCAATGGGGAAGGTAAATAGATAGACTGACTGACAGACAGACAGATAGATAGACAGACAGACAGACAGATAGATAGATAGATAGATAGATAGATAGATAGATAGATAGATAGATAGATAGATAACACAGGATTTGATAAGGGACCATGCATTATCTGAACATTCTGGAAAGACATCCTTGTGAAATAACTAACTATCCTCTTCAAACAAGTAACTGTAACACTACAAATATTTTAAAGATAAGCACGGCCATTTCAGGAGAAAGAGAGAGAGACAGATACAGAGAGAGAGAGAGAGAGAGTACAGAAGTGTAAGTATGTCTGATGAGTTTATCAGTCTTGTTCATTAATTCACTCTGGAGTGGATGGGGCCAGTTCTTACTTCACTGGCGTTGACTCCTGGCCATTGGCAGTAATATCATGGTTGGGATTCAGACTCTTTTTTGATAATTTTCACATCTCATCAAAAAGAGCAAGGCCTGCCTTCTTCAAGGGCCTGAAACCTAAAAAAATCTTTCATGTGATTAAAAGAGGATGATGATCATGAAGAAGGGTAGAAGAGAGCCAGGACAAGGGTCCACATACTAAACCTATGCTGATTGGCCTGCACTTGAGAACAAAGTCTCCATCCCATAATAAAGCTCCTGGGTGGTTCTGTCATCATTCCACTTTGGTACTGAGTCTGACTAAACATTCATGACCGGTTGACCGCCCTGTCAATACAAGGTTTCAACTATTACACTGTTATTAATACTGTTATTAACAGCTACTAATGAAGCACCCACAGCAATAACACATTCATTGGTATGGTATTACTAATTTATAAACAACTGCATTGTTGTGAGCAGGCTGGTGTTGCACATGCTATATTAAAGCAAGACACATGCATTTGAATGCAAGTGGTTCATCACTCGGCTGTAGGTCAGCTAAAATAAGGTACTGGCTTATGCACTGGTAATTTTCATTCGGGTGCAGTGTACATTTGATGATGTCCATCCAAATGAGAAAATTCATCAATGACTCATCAAAAGCATAAAAAACACAGAAACGATATTAGTCATAAAATGCAGGCTAAAAGCAACACATCAGAAGGAACAGGAGCTCTTAAACCCCTTCCCAAAGACCAAGATGTTTCATTACCTGCATGGAAAGCAGGAAGAACCATGGATGGGGCCATGGGAGGAAATGGCTACTCCTGGATGGGGGATCAGTCACCCTTTTCTCTGTAATGTAAATCACTCTGTGAAAAGGCACAATGCGAATGGAATTGCATTATTCTTTAATGGCGGAAATGGACATTTGGCAGTTTCATCAATATCTCTAAGAATAGAGGACATATATGTTAAAAGTCTATTTGTATTCTCCGAAGCATTGATGTTAGTCACATACTGTGCTTAAAGCATATTTCCATTTGCATCACAATTCCTGGCTAAATGTATTGGACTGCTTTTGAGAAAACATGCATCATGGATTGCCACTGTGCTTTTAATTGATTGCTAAACATAGTTATAGTGCACTACAAATATCCACATAGTTTTGGAAATTCCAGATACATTTATAACAATCATTCATTATTCATAATGCGTTGCCTACTATGGTTACAGTTATTTATCAATATGTTGTAATTCAATTCAGATTGCATTGCCAAATACATTTATATTACTTTATCAATGCACGCATATTCCATCTGTAATACATTGCTCAGTGGTTGTACTGTTTGCTATCCGTCTCATTTGATATCCAGCACAGGCTTTATTAATTCAAATGAATGTGTGGTACTTTAGTGACTAATTGATTTTAAATGCAGTGCTTGCATTAAGTAATTTGGTTTCACATATAACCACACTAATACAGCAATACAAAGTTAATGCCTTCAATGAAACTACAAAGTAAGTAGAAAGTAGAAAATCACAAATAGCTGAGTGTTTTCTATGACACAATATTACCATTAAGCAGATCTATCTGAATCAGTAAATTCAACCCTTTAATTTTGTTGGAACAATGTACCCAGAGAGTTAATCGGTGCAATGCCATTTCATAATGTTTTGTGCAGCATTAAAACAGATATATTTTTTGTCATCCATTTGCACTTTATTTTTGGGTGGAATTGAAATTATTGTTTGGTTTAAAGAAAAAAGCCACCCTACTGGTTTTAACACACACTGCTTCATCATAGGAAATATGCTTTAGACAGAGGCCTTGGAGCCATCCACAAACCCAAGCTGTGCCTGCAAGCTATTTATTATGCATTACAGAGGGTTATTTCCAAAACTCAATATCCTGAAAATGGATGGATTCTGCATTACTCCACAGTATGCTGTTGAAAGAAAAAAGAGGGATCATTACTAAAAAAAAGAAAACAAAGTTGTCTGTTGACTTTTTATATGATCCATGATGGCCTATGTCAAAAATCTTATTATGACAAAAGATATAGTATTGTATGCATATGCAGACAAATATGCATAAAGGAATGTAGGTATATTCTGTGTGTGTGTGTGTGTGTGTGTGAGAGAGAGAGAGAGA
This sequence comes from Albula glossodonta, assembly GCA_019788955.1. Lineage (NCBI taxonomy): Eukaryota > Metazoa > Chordata > Actinopteri > Albuliformes > Albulidae > Albula > Albula glossodonta. The sequence goes on from JAFBMS010000086.1 coordinate 806,322, forward strand.
GAGAGAGAGAGTGTGTGCGCAAACAGTCTCATTCTTATATTGTTCTGGAAAGAGGGAAAGCTAGAGCTCTTTTAATCATTTCACAAAAAACAGTACAACATTTTCAAAACCGCCACAGTCAGTCCTAATCAGAAGGTAAGCTAAAATAAAAAAGAGAAAAAGATCAAACTCACCACTATCTGTTTTATATGTCTTCCAAAAAAAAAATGGCACAGAGTTTGAATTTGTGTTATTAGTGTGGGATGCTAACAAGGTGTGTGCCAGTGTACTTAAGGTTATTATTATTATTTTTTGGATATGGATCAGTGTTAGCTTTTGCGTTATTTCCTCAGTTTCCACAGAGAGTTTGCTATATATTCGGCCAGCTGGTGTCTTTGTCTCATCCAAACTGTGGCTCTCCTGTGTGTTCACATTCTCACGCAAAGCAGGGGCCATCGCTGCTGTGAAAAGCAAATAAATAGATAAAAGGCTATGGCGATAATCTGGCAGTGAGTCTGACGGATATCCATGTGCTCATGAACTTCAGGATATTTGTGTGAGTTTGAGTCCTGGATGAGCACCCCTCTTCTGAGTGCTCCAGTGGAAAACACTGGCAAAGTGTCCAAACTTTGTCCAAACAGATTAAATATGAGCTCACTCCATTCACAATGGCACATACGATGCTGGGGAAAAATGAACGAACGAACGAAAGAAAGTGCTACATGACTCTGACATACATATGTGTCAAAACATAATTAAGGAAAATTGCCATTTACTCAAATGTACCTGACTGAATCTTACCTGACTGCAGGCAGTCAGTCAGCTCCACTTTACGAGTGAGGAGGATCTCTCTAAATTCTCTTGTTCAGTTGATCAATGAAATCTATCTGTAAGTCAGCTGTCTGCTCATCAGCCTGCACAAGAGGGCCTGCTACAGGCTGCTCCAAGCATCAGACGGTTTTGAGGAGGATATTTTCAACCTCATTCTTCTAGGTTCTCAGATGGGTTTGAGACTGTGGTTGCAGCAATATAAGAAAAATCTCAGAGACTAAAAGCCCCAAGTATATCAGAGCTTTATTCACACAGATCTGCAGGGTGGTCCCTGCAAGTGTTAGGGTCAGGAGCTGTCCGAACAGTAGGTTATATTAAATTTTACAGCATACAAGCTCAGCCGTACTGCATGTTTCTGGCCGATTTTAAGATGGCACACCTTATGATACCACTCCAGACCACATCCATATGCTGCAAGAATTTACTAATGACATTTTATAAAAGATGAAATTATATGTTTCTTGAAATCACACGTCCACACTGTGAGCGCAGACCATTACTGCTCATACGCAGAAACACTCAGTATTATTCCAATTCAGACAGTACATGCAATCAACAACACAGGATATCAAGGTGGGGGTATTTTCAACATTGACCTTCCACCGAGCAGAGGGGCGTCATTTTGGGCAAACCTAATCTTCAACAACGCCATTACATCTGATAAGGCTTCTGGGGCCCCTTGACTTAGCAGGGCATCTTAGGGCTCTTATGCATATCATAGACATGTTCCTCTCCACAGACAAAAAATCCCTGCTGAGGATGTTAGCTTGTTAAAAAAAATAATAAACTGTAATCGAGTTTACAGCCAGTGAACGCACACTGTGACTGGACAACTCTGTAATGGAGAAAAGCTTGGCTGAAATTCCCTGCACAGTATGAAACAGGGGAATTATATTTTTGCCACAGCATTAAAATTACAGCGGCGGTTTCGGGAACCGCAGTATGCTACAGGCTGGAGCCTGTCCTTTCAAGGCCATGAAGCAGGCTCCATGACGCCAGCACAGACGAGGTCTCCTAGCTGCTCTGTCCAGTTGTGGTGGCTCCATTGTTTGTGGTGCTAGCTGTTTGCAGATAGATTAAGTAAGTCCTCATGCTCTTGCCTCAGCTCAGTAAAGGTCTCAGCTTGTGCTTCTGTCCAGTGCGTGTTTTTGCTTTGGTACTCGGTTATTCTGCACTGGCTCATTCTCATCTCCTTTTTTACTATTTTTTGACACAAACTGCTTCCAGAAAAAAAGCATCTTTTATTGTCCTTTTTTTGACACATTCCAGTTATTTTATGTTTTTATTTTTATTTTTTTTTAGCATGCAGTTGATGGTCCCTCTCTGCTAGTAAAGGCCAAAACTGGAAAGAAATTGGCTCAAAAATGTAATACTTCTTGATGTCCATTAGGAGTTGTCCACTGCCATCGCTTGTAGGCCCTGTGAGCTCCAAATGTCCTTTGTAGGGGCCAGTTTCATCTTTTAATAGTGCACTTTGGACAAAATGTTCCTTTTATTGTTAAGAGATATACTCCACAAGTATACACAAGTATTCCAAAGTAAAGGTAGTGAAATCATGGAAACTATTTAAAGTCACTTAACAGTGGTGTATTTTTCTCTCTCTCTTTCTTTTTTCCCAAGGTGCAACTCTTTGCAGTAGCTCATTGTTGATGATTGTATTTTCCTGAGGCTTCCATGCTAACATGTGAACAATGGTGCCCGTTTTGGGAGTTTTCAAAGTAACTGAAGGTGCCTTCCTGCAGCCCTGCTAACCATTGTTATCGGCAGCTATGTGTATACATGTTTTCCTGGGTGAAAGGTGCTGCCGTAAAACATTTTGGCATGCAAGCTTTTCGAGTGTTGCAAACAAAGGCTGTGAAGTAGCTTTGCTTTTCCATGATTTTTTTTTTTTTTTTTGATGACCCAAGAATGAGAAGATCTTGGGACAAAGGCATCATGGCAGCTCAAGCCTTGATGTTGCAAATGAGGGGATCAGAAACATAATTTGAAAATGTACTCTAATATTAAAGCTTTGAAATATTCGATATGGGGACCTAATTCCAGGCTGTCCTGGATATCCCAGATGGTTAATGTGTTATTGAAAGTCAAAAACGTAACCACTATGCAGTTAGAATAAATTGTGTGTGTGTGTGTGTGTGTGTGTGTGTGTGTATGTGTTATCATACATACCTATTTTGTAATAGAAAGACAAATGGAGTACAGATTGCCAGAAAATGGTTTATCTGTCTGCTTTATTTCACATTTTTAGACAATATTCACATGTCATAGCCTGTGACTTATATCCCTCCCCCCAAAACCTATTTCCTATGGTACCTTATTTGACCACCTTACTTTGAGTTGGAAGACAAGATTGGAACACTTCATGTGCAGTGGGGCGTTGCCAAGGAGATTGGTGGTTTGACGATTGACTACAGCTCTTTCAAGGCCCTAGGGGATAACTCTGATAAATGTGGTTAAAATGTTGGTAATTTTTCTCCCTATAAACCAGAAAGGGGGGGGGGGTGGGGGGGGTGGGGTGGGGGTGGTCGACAAAAAAAAAAAAAAAAAAAAAACATCACTGAGTGTACTTCCCAATTACCCAATTTTCCAATTGCATTCTGAAAACATACAGCAGATCTGCTCAGTATAGCTGCTAAAATTATCACACATGCTTAATTAAAATGGTGTACATTTGGGAGGCAGTGGTTAAGAGATTCATTCACACCAATGTCCCCAAACACACTCTCCATAAATCCCAAGTGCTCAGTCTCCTACACACACCACTTCTTTCGCATCAACTCAAAATCTTGCTAATATTATTACCGCTACTTCTACTATTACTATGTGTACTACTAATACTACTACAACTACTATTATGAAGAAGAAGAAGAAGAAGAAATACACTGAATGTGGGTCTGATAAGTGTTATAAACCAAAGGCCCAGTTTAGTCTGTGGAGTTTCCCTGATTGTCTTAGACCAGCAAACAACAAATTGCTCTCCAATAATACCCCAGGAGTAGACAAACCACCTACCATTCTACATATGAATAAGTTACTTATTCCGAGATCACTCTCAACAAACCAGAGGGACAAGCCCAATTACTCTCCCTTCCTCTACTCTTATTTCCTCTGAGACACGCTCAGAAGACAATGATGTCGTCTGCGGGAGCTTTTTATACAGCGCTTCATTGGTTGCCACGGCCCACTGATTTGCGAAGGAGAAAACAATCACCATCAATTCCAACATTTCTCCTTCAACAGTGTAATGGTTTTCATCTGTGCAGTCCAGGAGGCAGTGAAATACTGCCCCTAGTGGCCTCTTTCAGGCACGAAATGCTAGTGCTGGTGAACATTCTAGAACAAGTACATTGCATTGTTGCTTGTCATTTTCATGTATTGAAACAATTGCGCTTTTAATGAATACAACACAGAATCTTGGACTCATTAAAAACTGGTGTTAGCTGGGTGAATGTCATTTGCTCTGACCCTTTTCATATTCAAAAAAATGTGGATTATGCTCATGTAGCAGATTACTATTCATGGAACTTTTTATTATGATATTTCTATGCACAGTTCATATGGTAGGAAAAGAACAAAAGGCTCAGTTCCAAGGAGCCAATTCTATTCAAGCTATAGCAGGTCACCATGTATGGAAGCCATGCTGATGTGTAACTACTCATATAATTACGATGTAACTATTATGTAATGCACCTGCCAGCTCAGCACCTACTTTATGGAAACCAATTAGAAAAGTGCACCGATATATAATGCCTCCAGAGTGACCCATGAATGTGATTTCCTATTCCCTGAAGTGGGTTTATGCACAATGTCATGAGGTTTACCTCCATGCATAATTGCTCAGGCACAAGGCCGCTGTGTTGGAGAGCATGGCGACAGAGCGATCTGAGACAGCAGTAAGGAGTGCTCTCATAGGCCCATTTTCTTTCACTGTGTCAGGGTGTCGAGTGAATGCTATTTCCCTGTGCTGTCAAAGACCCCTTCTCCATCGCAGGAGTGAAGAGGCACTTAGCAGACAGGTTTGTTATTCTTATATAATAATCAGGCAATGTGGGGAATCTGAAGTATTTACAGTATATTAAGGCAAAAAGAATAATTTCCAAGAGGATGGAATAAGTGAGTAATAACTTCATTCATTGCTATTTGCTTCATATCTTATGCCACAGACTTCAATGGGAAACAAAACCCCTATTTGCTCTTTGTTGAGATTACAGCGGAAAAATAGGCACACCATGTTTCTCTCTGCACGCACCTCTTCATTTACTCTGCTTTTTGTCTCTTTCTTTTACTTAGTCTTAGTCTAGTCACACACACACACACACACACACACACACACACACACACACACATTCACACACATGTTTACGTATCTAAATGTAACACATTAATCAAACCTTAGTTCATTTTTAAAGTTGAAAAACACAAATAAAACAGAAACAGGACTGTAGTGGGGGCACTAGGGGTGGGTAGGAGGTATAGCCATGCTTCTCGCTCCTGTGGTTGGTCAGTCACATGATCAGACATGGCCAGCACACAAGTCATATGACTTTGAGTCCTTTGCAAAGACCCGTTCAGAGAAGTGTACCACAGAGGGGCCGAGTCCATATAGAGATGTCTCTTAATGGTAGCTAGTTAGCCATTCACTGAAATAGTTTGCGACAGCATTAGTTAGCTACCGACCATTCAGTATATATATATATATATATATATATATATATATATATATATATATATATGAATTTATTTATTTATTCACAACTATCCAGGCTAAAGGCTAAAACAACCAGTCTTATAACATAAACATTTTTTTTTTTAGTATCTGATATTGAACATTAACTGGTACAAGGAAGAGGAAATAAAACATTTCAGCAAGTACAATTGTCCATTTATTTTATTTTGACTGTCCCGGACACCAACAGCGCTGTAGGAAAATGATAATGGCTAGACCCGCTGGTCTCAGTATTTACAGCGAGCCGTTTCATTTCCTCTCTAATTATCTCCCGACTCTCTGTAATACAGTACGGATTGTCAGCTTTGCTGAGCCAAGTTGGACAAGACCATTAGCCCAGCCCCCCCTTTGTCTTCATAACATATCCGATGCTCAGTAAGAATGACAGTGCAGGAAATGAATTGGTACTCAAAATCCGTCTCTTAAAAGTGTGCGCGTAGTTCAACACATACTCAGTGCTGGTGGAATAGGTGCAGCACTTGTGCTGTCAATAACATCACATCATGGAGTTTGTTTGAAAATATCATGACTTCCTGCCATGTTTTGTAAAGAATCATATCTTTTTATGCTTCATTTGACATGAAAACATGAAAAAGTAAGAATATGACTGAAGTGTGTTTGTGTGTGTGTGCGCGTGCGCGCACGCACGCATGTGTCTATCATAGACAACACTGCCCATCTGTTCAAAAAGCTGTAATCATGTTCAGGGTAATTATGGGGTGATCTTAACACAGATTTGAGGTTTAGCTTGTAACTCAGTTGTTGAATACAAACTAGACCACTAGAGCAATTACATGACAAAAGGTAGCAGTTTAAAATAATTATGATAATCATCTTCATTGTAAGTATTTTCTTGGTGTTACTGGTTTCTAAACAAATATCTATTTTAAAATAGTATGTATTCATGTCTGAGAGTTACTGTTTTTTTATCTGCATAATAACACTAAAATATAGTATAATAACACTGAAATATTCAATTATTATTATTATTATTATTATTATCTCAAATACCAGAAGCTGCACCAGCCACATGCACTGATTTTTGCCTGGCCGTGGCCCTGGAGAGCTGCATGATTTGCACATAAACCACCTGAAGTGAGTAAAGTGTGTAAGCAACTGCTAGGTAGTCAAGACACAACTAAAAACCGTTTAGGTATATATAATACACGAGTAAAATCTGCTGCTATGATTGTATAACATCAAGGGGATACAGAGGACATGTCAGGTACCAAAGGTCAGTGATTTAAATTGCGGTTAAACAAGTGGGAGGTCATTTCCAGAACAAACGTCACTCATGACATGATAGCATGAGGAGCTGATTGTTTACTTAAGCGTATGTTGTATTTTTTTTCTTTTTATTTTGTTTTTTTTTTGCTTTCCTGGATTATATCATTAGTTTCAGTATTTTCTGTATTAGTCCGGTTGGTTTGCATGCAATGAATATGAAGTGTTTGTAGCTTTGACACTTTGTACTGCAGGTTGCCACAACGTTATACATGTCCTTATGCATACAGGAACTAGTTGAAACACAAACACACATGCACATGTCTCTCCATTTTAATTTTGAGGTAATCCATGCAGAAATATGACCACTGGCCAATATAGAGCCAAGCCATGAAGGTTTATATATAGATGCATTCGGAGCAGGCATCTCTAGTCAGCGTGCTTTTTGCAGGCAGGCAGAACACAACACCTTGTTTGTTGTGGCCAGGGCTGGAAGGTGGTAGGATGTGCCCAGCTTTGCAGTGGGATTGTGGGGGATTGAGCCATAATGGGTGGCTAGTGTTGAGGAGCGCTGTGCAGGCTCAGAGGAGGCATCTGATATGTTGTGATTTGATTCATCTGCTCTGTGTATTGATCTGTTTTTGCTGTGCGGATCTGGCCCGGGTATCCTTTTTTGAGGCCCCTTGCGACACATTTTATTTATTTTTTTTGTAAGAGGCATATTTCTGCTCAGCGTTATTTTATTTCAACCATCCTGACATTTTGAAATGTGTTGTTGTTCTCTTTTTTTGATCAGGGTTATGCTTGCAAGATTGTCTGCCTTGCTGTGGTTAAAAAAAAAAAAAAAAACTGTAATGAAAGCAAAAAGCGGTTTTATATTTCTGTGTGTGTGTGTGTGTGTGTGTGTGTATGTGTGTGTGTGTGTGGGTGAAGGGAGGGGGTTTATTTCCTGTTTCAACTTTGTTTATCACAAGAAGTTCAATCTGAGCAACAAAACCGTTCCATCCAACTACAAACGCTCTATCTCATGCTAACTCTGGTTTGTCACCATTGGAAATGTTGTTTTGATTCCAGTTGACTTGAGTCCGAGTGATTTGTACCCATACACAGACAATACATATGCCTAGTGTTTACACACATGTGCACAACCATAAGCACACAGACGCACATGCACAATAGAAAAAAAGTAATGCGAAACAGCATATTTTAATGACTGAGGCTATACTGTTGTTACAGTTACAATTTACAAGTTACAATTGTCACTGCTGCCTCTTGCTCCATCACTGTGATTTTTTTTTTCAGCGATTTTCCAAAATTCCTCTCCAAGCATCATTGCTTCAGCAATATTTTAACAAGCCACTTTAAACCATATCTAAACAGATAGCGTTCTTTGACCTACCCCGTGAATAATCATAAGAATTGTTTAACAGGCTGAATTTAAAATGCACACAGTCAAGGCTTCTCAGCCAAAGAGTGAAACAGCATTAGTGTCTGCTGAAGCACGATCCCTATGGACATGATTTTCACTGTTTACACTTTGAGCAAAGCACATGAGCCTGCTGGGTTACACTAATAAAAAAGAGGGCAGATTTCAATAAGCAAGCACTTGTTAAATGTTTAAAGACCATTGCCTCAGTTACTTTTATGTCACAGCTAATGCTTATTCAATCATTTTTCTGTAGCCCTGTGTGTCAGTTTTACATTATTAGAGGTTATCCATTTGAAGTTATCAGGGGTTTTTAACACTTTCAGCTTAATCCGATTATGATTTTTCTATTCAAATAGTCCTAGGAAATCAGTTTCATCAAACTGAACTCGTTGGGTTATAAAACAATAAAACCACAGTGATATTCCTACCACACTTTGGCACCTGAAAATCATCAATCATATACCAACTATATAATCAAGTACCTGTGCTGGAATCTAGTAACTGTGCTGGTTAACTGGTAGCACAGGAACAGAACTGAAGAGGATGAGATTATAAACCAATGCTTCCAACAAAAACTCCGGGGGTCTACTCTGACCCTCTGTCCAGCCCTGGACCCCTGAAATCATTCTGAGCTTTTGGTACCTCTTTGCGGTGCAGGAAATGCACATGTCTCTCACATCTGTGCATGAAATTGAGTAGACAGGAACTCTACCTTCAGAGTGATCATTGCTCTCACCCTGTTTTCATTTGTTTTGCTTGATTAACAAGCGTGCCAATTAGCTGAATTATCTCTACCCATTGGCAGGCAATTCCCCCTCTGTTAATTATACGTAATGTAATTGTGTTTCTGTTTCATTCACGTCACATTAGGGCATTTAAATGATTAGATGGAGTTCAATTTCCTAAAATCAATTGAATCATTGCAGAGAAAACACTTTTTAAAAAGTTAACTCACCCTATTATGGTGTATTACATGAGCGTTGTGTAAGGTGCAGCCAGGGATGGCACTGACAGTCTGCATACTCTCCTTTTACCATTTGTGTATGGTTACAAAAGATAACAAATAATAATATTATGCAGCCCTATGCCGCCTGTGTGGGTGTATGTGTGTGTGTGTGTCTGTATGAGTGTGTGTGTGTGTGTGGGTTTGTGAGTCTTTATGCGGGTGTGAGTGTGTGGGTGTGTGTGTGTGTCTGTATGAGTGTATGTGTGGGCATGTGTGTTTGTGTCTGTATGAGTGCGTATGTGTGTTTGTGTGTGTGTATCTGTATGAGTGTGTGCGTATGTGTACATGTGTTTGTATGAGTGTGTGTGCGGGCGTGTTTGCATGAGTGTTTGTGTGGGCGTGTGTGTGTATCTGTATCAGTCCGTGAGTGTGGGCGTGTGTCTGTATGAGTGTGTGACATGCTTAAGTTTCAGATGGTGCCAGCATACCTCCTGTTGATATTGAGAGGTATGTTCTCACTGCTTTTCTTTATCTAAATGGGCTGTAAATTTGAAATAGAGATAGAACTATTACAGATATATAACAGCATTGTCTTTGAGCTGCTTTGATTGCTTTCAAAGTTCATTTAAGGAAGAAAAAAAAACATTTTCCATCATTTTGCATTTTGATAGCAAAATCCATGTTGGTTTATAGGTATTTTTTAGGCAGAGTAAATGTATGAAATAAATGATGCCACTGATGATAATGAGAGCGCCATGCTGCTTTCTGATGGGTCCATAGGGGTCCACTGCAGGTGGTATTGAAAAAATAACTCATGATAAATGTTGCATTTCGCATAGTTTAAGCAGCTGAAATGGAAGAGTGATTGAACTCACAGAAAGAATAAACGTGGTGATTTTCATAAACTCAAAACTGTGGATGGCTGATTTCAAAGGTAATCCAAAAATAATTCCTCTAAACTTGAAAGTGTCAAGAATCTCCATTTTTTCGCCATTTTAAACAGCCTATTTGGGTTTGTGATAGACGGGAGGGAAAATGAAAGGCGCTGTGCTGGAGCAGTGGGTGAATTACACTGAGACAGGGCAGAGGTTGCCAGCTTTGAGGGAACAGAGAAAAAGTCAAGTCTAGAAAGACATATATGCAATGCTGGGTCACTGATACAGATGCTGTGACTTGCAGACTGAAATAAAGGTTAAATTTAGTGCCAAGGTATGTACACGCATATTCCATCATGAAATGTTTGTACAAAGATATGTACATAAATGTTCCATAATGTTATGGCTCTGTAATGACAGCGTGATTCTTCCTCCATGTTCACCTGATCTACGAAGAACATATTGTCAAACATGATACTCTGGCCATTCCCATAAATACTTAATAACAGGGAGGCTGGATTGGTTCAGCTTCTCTCCCTTAGTTCTGTTCAGCTTCTCTCCCTTAGTTCTGTTCAGCTTCTCTATCTCGGTTCTGTTCAGCTTCTCCCCCTTAGTTCTGTTCAGCTTCTCTATCTCAGTTCTGTTCAGCTTCTCTCCCTTAGTTCTGTTCATCTTCTCCCCCTTAGCTCAGTTCAGCTTCTCTCTCCTAGTTCTGTTCAGCTTCTCTATCTCGGTTCTGTTCAGCTTCTCTATCTCAGTTCTGTTCAGCTTCTTTCCCTTAGTTCTGTTCAACTTCTCTATCTCAGTTCTGTTCCGTTTCTCTCCTTAGTTCTGTTCAGCTTCTCTATCTCAGTTCTGTTCCGTTTCTCTCCTTAGTTCTGTTCAGCTTCTCTATCTCAGTTCTGTTCCGTTTCTCTCCCTTAGTTCTGTTCAGCTTCTCTATCCTTAGTTCTGAGGGTCTTAGCAGTTTAAAGACAGCTGAAAAACAAGCTCGACTGAAGCCCTTCAGCAGTTGGATTGGAGAGGCCCCGCAGTACACCATCAGGGCTAAAACTGCAAATTGTGGGACAAGCGTTTTCTGACATGTTAGATATTTGTTAGAATGTCACAGAATGCCCCGGGCCCCTCTCTGCAGTGGCAGACTCACCTCACGTTAGGAAAGATAAAATGGTGCAGAAGCAGACGCATGACAGAGGACATGTTCTTAAAGGATGAGAGTGGGTAATTAATCAAAGCCAGTGCTGACTTTAAGGCCTCAAGGTTTCTATTACAGAAACGGGAAAGAGGTAGGGAGAAGGGGGGGGGGGTTTGAGCGCTGGTTTCAAACAAAATGAGGAGGGGTGAAAGGAGGACACTCTGAGCAATTTACATTTTGTCCGATAGACTTTGACTTGACAGCGCAGTGAAGTACATTTTAATATTCTTGTCTGGGGAGATTCTGTTTTTTTTCTGCGGTGAAGGTGCGGAAGTGACAAAAAAAATGAAAAAAAAAAAAACTGACAATGACAAACAAAAATGACACAACAACAACAACAACAAAAGCACAGAGAAAAAATCCATAACATCTACTGGTAGCCCCAAAATCAGTAACACCTCAGTGGTTTCCACCTCCAAGGATATGTCTCATATTGTTCAGTATGCTCTTCAAACAAGCAAGCTTAAACAAGAGCTTTTATCTCATAATGATAACTGTGGTGTAACAACATTACAGGGAAAAAAAAAAAAAGTTCATGGCTAACTAGAGGGGTGATGAGCACAACTCCAGGAAGCATTCTCAATTACTGTAAGATTGCTTAATTATTATGGGCTGCAGTGCTTTGACAAAGATGAAGAGAGCAACGGGATGGTGAAAAACAAGAGAGAGGACATGCAGGGGGTACAGCCAGTGAAATCACAGGCCGTGGGGTCAAGGACTCACACCTGAGAGAGCCAGGACACAGAGAGCGGAGTTGCAGGGTGTTTGCAAAGATGATGGAGGGAGACTGTCAGAGGCCAGACCTTATTGGTAGGAGTGAAAGGGTTTGAGCAGAGATTTATTTTTCTGAGCTTTTTTTATTTATTTATTTATTTTAAAGCTGCTGGGTCCTCCGGACCACCATATTAGTGAATGAATCATTTCAATGTTACATGCATTTGTTGATTTGATTGACTGATTTATTTTTATTGACTGATATATATATATATATATATATATATATATATATATATATATATATATATATATTTATGGTAAACTTTTATTGCAGGGTTGACCTTATATTCAAGATATATACCACTGAACCACTCCAATAGGTTACCAAAATAACTATTTCAATATAAGGTTATTTTATTTATATACTGAATGGCTAATGTTGCCAAATTTGTGAAGTGCATTGTCAAGTTTCTACTTAGTAAAATGCTAAGGCCTTGCATTATCATGAAGTTTAACAATTTTCCAGAGGGCAGTTTGCACAAACTTGGGAATCAACATTCAAGTCACATAGATGAATGCTAATGGAAAGTGGAGATTGGTCATTATAGGTTGTGAGACTCTGTGGGAGAGAGTGCTTGGGCAAGTTCGCAGGTAATGAGTCTGGGCCATGAGGCTCAGAGGACTGTTTGTGAGACGCGGCTCTTTCGCCAGTGAAAGACACTCCCCGATTCAATTTAGCTACATTCACAGGTTTCTGCAGCTTTGACCGACAGAGATGGATACCAGTCACTAACTGAGGGGTAGGGGTGAGAAACTAAAAAGGTCACATCACATTTTGTTATGCATAGGGGCAGCCAGGAGGGTACTTTTGTGTTTTTTTTTTTTTTGTTTTTTACTAAATGGGCATGGGGGGCATTTTCTGTCAAGAGGGCACTTTATTACATGTCCCAATACAAAAGCCAGCTCTGCAGCTCTGCAGCTCTGCAGCTCTGCAGCTCTGCATGCTTTCTAATGCATAGGGGCATCCAATGGAGCACTTTTAAGGGGGGGGGGGAGGGGTGGGGGGGTGGGTTGAGGGGGGTATCCTCGCCAGGAGGAGGCAATCCCCTATAAAACAATCCCCCCCCGAGCATGCCAGTGGTAGAGCCCATGGTTTTCAGAGGGTAGGACTGAAAGACTGAGTCATAATTCTTACAAGGGACATGTTAGCGCAAGAAAAAAAAAAAGTCTTGCCTCAGCTGTTGAAATGGGGTTGGGGTGGTGAAAGGCAAAAATAACCTGGAAACAAATCTTTAAAGTGTGAATATTATGAGAAGGTGTTTGGAAATAAAAATCCGGCAGATTGCTTCCTCTTTAGCTTTTAATTAGCGACTGAAGAGAAATAACATGGGTCCTGCTGAATAAAGCATAGCTGCCACAGGCAGTGGGATACCTTAGTGGGTAGAGAACTTGGCTCATAACCAGAACATTCCAGGTTAGAATCCCTGGCGCAGTTTACCTTCTGTTTTACCTGCATTACCTCGGTACATAACCAGCAGTGCAGAAGGGTGTCATGTATAATTAAAGCTCTGTTATTTGCCTTATATAAGTATGAAATCAGTATAAATAACACATTGAAATAATGTAATATTTTTGGCCTCAGGAAATGATAGGGATCTTGACGTTTCTAATAAAAAATATACATATATAACAAAAATCACATCCAGATTTGACTTTCTAATGCATCCTTTCATTTCTCCCTTTCTCTGAATATCCTACACCCATACAGAGCACAGTGTGGTGGAGTGACATGATTTTCAGAGGTTCAACCTCATGCATGGCGTAATGTTGTCGTACTTGCAAGACTAAGTGTCAAAATGTCTGTGGCATACACACTCAGTGTGTCATAATGCAATCCCAATCCACACACAAAAGGACAGAGGCAGGGCACAGGGGCATTGGTGCTGTCTGGTCGTATTTTGCGTAAGGAACTGGATTTTATAACTCAGAGGTACCAGGTTTTATTCACAGGAAGGCAAATCATAATTCTGCTCAATAATTTATTGCCGCATCAAGGTTTTCTTGGAATTTGACTTGCCTCAAGATGAAAACAGTACAAATCAACATTAAAAACAAAAGCAGGTGAGATGTTGTACAAGCCTGCAAGCACTCACACAGGTATGCCCATTGTTACATGTTCAAATAAATGACAGTCAAGGTCCCAAAGTCAAGGTCACCTCTTTCCATTGAGCAAAGAACACAATCTGAAGAGCATGACTTTATGCGTATTGGTATAAATGGATAGCAGACATGTTTAAAAAAACAGTGTAACTCAGTGTAGGTAAACGACCTCTAAAGACATGTGTGTAATAAGTGGGTCCTGTAGAGTGGCCAGTGTTGTCCGTGATGGTGTGGGAAAGGCCGCTGCCTGGAAAGGGCCTGGCTCTGATGTTTGAGTTATTACTGTGTTTTCTGTCCTTGAACCTGGCCGTGGCATGGCGGAGCCCGGGGTTAATTAAAACCGCCACATGCAGCAAATGGTGGGAGAGGAACCCGTTGGCCTATCGGCGTCTTGTAGCATGCAGAGGGGTGTTTTTGTTGAGAAGTGTCGGTGCAGGTATAATGGTAAACTCATAAAAAACGTTTTATTTTCCTGAGACAGACAACTGAATGCATTATTTACTCGAAGGTCAAGGCATTTACCACAGTTCTCCCTGGTGTGGAAAAACACTTATTGTATTCACCTTAGATACAGAAATATTGATTCTGACATTATTTCTCAGAAATAAAGCTCATGCAGTGAAACTAAAACCATGACAACCTGACAGTATTATTATTATTTTATTATTATCATTATTATTATTATTATTATTATTATTATTATCATTATCTATTTATAAAGTAGCAGCAGTACTAGTTGTAGTATCATTATTACTTACTGTCAGATAGAAAAGGTGCTTTCTTCAAAGCATGCATGCATAATAAGTCATTAATGTTTGAGATATTTTGAAAGAGTATAATAGTCCTTTATTTAATATTGCAATTTAATCATAAATTTACAAATCAACGAAATCTCACAAAATGCCAAAACCAGTCAGTTAGTCTGGCTGACCTGTCTGAGAGATCAGACAGGCAGATGCATCACTTAAAATATGTCTTAAAATTATATTTTCATTTTGTTCCCTTTCTTTTTTCACCACATTCTGAGGGGATGGCCATGTATCAGGTATATAATGTCACCAGTATTTAAAGAATGGAGGACAAGGACATGGTGCCCCCCACTCCTCCACCCTCACCCCCACAGACGGGCCCTTTAGAAATAAACAGCGCCTGGGCGTGCGTCTCATGTTCTGGCCCGATGTCGCTGACACCACAAGCACACAGCTGAGAAAGGTGACAGGACCTGCCGCCCCGACCAGGCAGTGACATTCTACTCATCGACCACAGTGTGCTGTTGTCATAATCTGCTTCATAGAGAAGCTGGGGGAAAAAAGAAACAAAAAAAAACTGTCATCTACAAGAACATCCTTTAAAACACTTGGGATGCGACTTTATTGCAAAT
Source organism: Albula glossodonta (assembly GCA_019788955.1). Classification (NCBI taxonomy): domain Eukaryota; kingdom Metazoa; phylum Chordata; class Actinopteri; order Albuliformes; family Albulidae; genus Albula; species Albula glossodonta. The sequence continues at coordinate 821,785 of JAFBMS010000086.1, forward strand.
TTGTCCTCTGAAATCCTTCACATGAAAGAACTCCAGACATGCAAATAACACTCAGATGAGCTTTGGTTGAAATCAAAGTATCTCAAAGTTTTTTAAAAAAAATGTTTTACAATTGCTTCAGAAAATAATTTACATGTGTATCTAAGGGAAGATCTGCATCACTGAGGTCCATGGTATACATTATCTCTGCTCTGTTTTGCATAATTGTTTCAAATTCTTATCTGGTTCTCCTTAAAATCAATACAAAGTGACTATGAATATGCATTAGCACTGGATTGTAGGATAATATCTTTGACTACACTGGGAACCACTAAACCTAAACTAATGTGTACAAATAAAATGTGCCAGAAACTCATAAGACAACGCCGAAACTCCCAAAAACAAATTCAGTTTTCGCAGAAATGTTACTATTATTATTCACATATAGTATGTTTGATCAAGAGCTCTTGGGTTTGTAGCCATAAAAATGTCCCTACTCATGAATGTGTGGATTCTGTCTGGATCAGTGATTGTGGCTTGATCAGTATAAGCATCTGATCTGATTAGTTTCACCTAATGTGATCAGTATCCACATACATCGAGAAGACCTTTCTGTACCACTAATTATACATAACATATGATATAGCAATATAATAGCAACACTTATAAGTAACAAAATTACCTCTAAATGGAAAGTAATTTCACTGTATTGTTTGATATCTAATATTGTTTGGAATAACCCCATAGGATTTTCTACATCTTAAATGAAAAAAATAGATAAGAAACTATGTTAGATTCAGGGAAATGGTGGTCTGTTTTATAAGTGTGTTTTTCTGAGTGCTATCGCTCCGTCCTCACGGCCCCTGGCCATTCGTGGCTCCGCTCAGGTGACAGCGGGGCTCGATTTGTTCTTTGGCTTCACTCTGCCTTTAATGGCAGAATTAATCAATGCACACAGACACATGATAGGAAGATGCCGTAGCCCAGGAGACGCATCCTGCTCCAGCCAAGCTCCGAGCGCCAGTCCTTGAAAGGTCAGGAATTACGGAATAGCATAAGGAAAATGGAGCTGCAGAGAGAAGCGTTCCCACCCCCCACCCCTCCGGCTCAATAATTGTTATTTGTCATGATTTTTAACGGTTAGCACTTTCTTTTTCCAAGCCCTGGCCGGTGCTACATGCGGCGTTGATTTATCGAGCACAGAGATAAAGACTGAAATTGCGATCTTAAACCTATGCTAGTGTTTCCACGGTAATAGAGTTGTTATTGATACGTGGGCCTTCACATTGGACCATGCACTGGTAATTGCACTCCAAATGACAATGGAAGACCTGGCTGTTTTCTGGGACAGTGGCTTTTATTAACTGTTAAAGGACTCATCCATGCCATTTTATGATTGCATATGCATTGCATTAGCATGTAAGCATTTAGCATAAGTCCTTAGCCATGCTAATTTATATGCTGCAATTATTTATTTATTAATTTAAGGTGCAGCCATACATTTATACCTCTGAATGCATAGCGATGTTATTCTGGTACTGTGTTGAGTTATTTTAATTGTGCAGTGGGCCATACATTCCATACAGACAGCATATCAGTATTTACTCCCTGTTGTTTGGAAATCAGTTAAACTGCTCCTTTTTCCACATCCACATAGCAGCATCCAACACATCCCCCCACCACAAAAAAAGCTAATTCTGGGAAATGCAGTATCCCCCATGTAGTTTATAGGTACTGTAGCTGTTATAGGTTTTTGGTATCTTTCTATCTTCTAGGGTTGAGAAAAGGCTTTCTATCTTTCAGGGCAGCAAAGCATTTGAACTAACACAATCAAGCATCACATTGATTCAATTAAGTGATTTGGTGCTTTGAAGCGATGTTCTCGGGACAAACAGCAGCGAAGTCAAGACCTCCACTGCCTCCAGTGCTCACATAGGTGTGCTGATCTGCAGATGTTTCTGTTTTTTTCTTACGTTTTAGAGGAAAGGACTGACATCTGCACAGGACATATGTTAAACAGAGTTACAGCAACCTCTCCGCTGGTATTTTTAATAAGGAAAAGTTGAGGGTTGATAGATGAATGAAAGTTGAGTGACACTGTGACATATCATTTCCTATTATCTGGATGAAATCAGAGAGAACGCTGAAGGCATCAACTTTTTTTTTTTTTTTCATTCACTGAGCGATTATGACAGCCATTAAGAAAATGATGAGTGCATTTTTCCTCACATCTATGCCTCATTCCCCGCATGTGTAAGACACTCTTTAAAGGGAGCGTGGCTTTGAAAATGCAATCGCACGGCGTTAAGTGAAAGGCTTTAAGTGCAAAGCCCCTGCTGATGAAGTACACGGACAAACTCTCCCCATGCAGAGGACCTCTGGTGAACAACTGCAGTCCAAGCAACCCTCTGTGCAGCAGTGTCCACCAAGGTGAAAATTTGCTACACTCTGCAGCGAAAGCACATCTTTCTCGTTTTAACAAATTCATCACTTTTGCCAAATTGATATGGTTAGTTCAGAATGTGAAAATAGATTTGTTCTCCTTAAATGAACTCTCAAAACCCCTCATGCCCCTTCTCCCAACAAAACTCATTTGTTTCCGGAGTACATTGGCTTGAAGTCTTTCGTTCAGGAATAGAAAGAATAAACACAAGCTGGGTTTCAAACTGATTGAACAACCAAACATGTTATTAAGCAGGTAATAGTATAGTATTAGTATATGCATTTGTGTTCTTTCACACTTTTTCCACACAAGCTAGGATTAAACAGATATGAGGCACACGTTCCGTTAACAAATCACCAAAAGAAAGTGGCACAACTTAGGTATAGCTTGAAACTGTGGCTAAGTAAAGCGAAAAAGTCTAGAGGACCTCTGCCAGTCAATGTCCATAGCTCTGTTTGGATTTAGCATTGGTCTTAGCCACTGTGGCTACAGAGGCATGATACTAAAAGACAGTGTTAGTTGCATGGGGCTATGGACTTGTTGTAGTCACTAGCACAATCAACTTCAGTAAAAGGAGAGAACATTCCGGAACAATCCAGATGACATCACAATGCCTTCCAAAACAGCTGATACCATCCAATATGATTCCTTCACTCATGAGACATAGAAGAGCAAATGTGGTGTTGCTTTGTGCTTTGAAATTTTCAGTTTGTTAGCAAGCTATCCCAAAGATATAGAACCCTTGTGGGATAGTGTGTAGGGTAACATTTTCATGTACTGTGTCTATCTCAACAGTTGCTTTGCATTTATACATATCTTTGTGAGTAATTTGACTATTTGTGCTTTTTTTCTTTCTTTTTTGAGAGCATGCCCCAGTCTGAACATATGCTCATATTAAATTGCCTGAATGCCATTCCTACATAGGTGTTTGTTTGACTTTCTTGTGCTTTTAATATGTTACTGCATTTACTTTAATTGTATGCATATGTCATAGAACATATGCTGAGACAGAAAGCCAGCAAGATAGAGGTAGAAGGATAAATTAACATATGTCTGTATGAACGTGTCTGCATATATGTATGTTTGTGTGTATGACGTTTTTTGTGTGCTCGAGAGCGAAAGAGAGACTGTGTGTGCTATTGTATAATACTATATATATAAAATACTTATTTTGTGACTCAAAGTTATGATTAAAGTACACAACCCAAGTTCTGTGCGGTGATATAAAGCTCATAAACACAATATTGAAACAAGTAATGCTGTAGTTGCAGTTATATGTATTATATTGCCAGAGCTCGCCCTTTAATTTAGAAGCATGACATTGGTGTCACCCGTCTGATTATATTTCTCCAAGTTCAGGCCAAGGAGACATAGGAATGATCTCTGGCTCTAATTCAGTGATATTACAAAAGCAATATCTCCAACCTTTTTAATATATCTTTTTTTGTCTTTATAACTTGGTGGGGATGAATATGAATGAGTTTTAATGGCTTAATTTTCATGTAGTTTCATTTTCTTTTGGCCAGACCTCAAACTGTGTTAACTTCATTTACTTTTTTCCCCCTCCTTTCCCTCCATTGTGGGTCATATTTTTCAGTATCCATTTTTTTTAATCTCCTCACCTTATTGCCTCTAGAAATATTGTCATCTCTATCCTGATTTTTTTTTTTTTTCTGTCTGTCTGGGACCAAAAATGTAAATCGATATATTCATTACCATGTGTGGAATATGAAACAGCTCTGTGAGGGTAAACGAATACCACAGATAATGACAGCCATGTAAAGGCTACAGGATAACACACAGGGAAGGCTGTTTTTTTAGCCCCACAGAGAAAGAACCAGTAAGACTTTTGTATACATATAAAGCAGTTTATTTGGTATTCTGGTCCCATATTTCATTTTCCACCGTCCTCATCACTCAGATTGTCTGGAACATGAAGTCAATAAAAATAATTATGACTGAATGCATAGAAGAGAAAAAATAGCTTCTACTGTTGCATGAGGAAATCAATCTCAACCCACCCCCCCCCCCCCCCCCCCCCCCCCCACTCCTGTCCCTGCAACCAAACCCAATCTCTCTCACAAAATGTCATACGCTCCATAGCTCAACTCCTGTGGAAAAATAAATAAATAAGTAAGTAAATAAATAAATATAAAAAGAGTGCCTAACTTTGTAGCCTCTTTGTTTTAATGCAGCCAAATATAATTTATTTCAGGCAGCCAATGGTGCAGCCTACTGCCTTGTGTGTTCATCTGTTTTGACTGCCATGTGTTGGACGGTATTATCAAATTGATGAAACGCTTGGGTGTCGGCGTGTGAAAGTCATACTCTGGGAAACCAAAGGCAGCACAGTTACACATGGGTGCCGCAACTTCTTGTTGAGCTGTGCAGCTTGGAGGAAAACAGAGTGAATATGTACAGTATTAAAGAACATTTCATTACATTCTGAAGACATATAATTTAGAGATTAGCCCTGATTCAGTCTTGATAACATCTGGTATGAGTTTGTTACAATTATAATTTAAATGTGGCCCATGCACACTCAAATCTTATATTAGAGTAGGATGCTGAATCAGGTTTCTCATGAGCTGCCATAATTGCTGTTGTGAACACTGGTAATGAAATATAATGTCTGGGAAGGCTGAATGTCTTTGCGATGATTATGTTCAGTTTGAGGTTTCACAAGCGGGAAAATTCCACTGAACAAGAGAAAGCCTATCAGCAACAGTTATTTTGCACTGGAATCATGGGAGATAATAACGATAAGATACAGGCCTCAGTTTCATCAACTTTTGTCATTAAATTTGACTTCAATTAATCAAAGTCAACCAGTTAATCCATCGACCAATCGTTAGAGCCTTTATTTCACATGGCATTAACAACTGACATGGACAAGTGTGGAAACAATAATATGAATAAGAGAAAAAAAAATGAAAGAAAAAAATTTGATCTCTTAAATGGAATTCATGCTACAAATTTGGAAAATTGTTTGATGTTTAAACTTACACCTCAAAAAACATACTTATTGGGAAAAAAGCTGTGTATTGAGAATGCCAGGGCAGTCCAAGTTTTTTGATTGATACCATTTTAGCATTGAAGATGCCTGTGAGGGATATGGGATATGTATCTTACTGCATTTATAAGATTAGTTTGTTGATCTCATGCCTCATGAACGGCATCATGAATCTAGAATCAGAGAAGCTGCATGCATAATAGTATGAGTTATCAATAGAGCTAGAGTATATCTTCTGAGGTCTATATTATATTATGTATTCCACAATTTTTTTTTTTTTTTCTGAAGTTCAGCATGACCACCTTTTCAGAAGGTCAAAAAAATGCAGGTGCATTAATGTAATATCTCTTGTATCTGGTGCAAAACATCCAGGGCATTAGAGGACAATTAGGCGGTAAATGCAGGAATCTCTATCTCCAGGCTGCACTGTAGGTGTGGGGTCCGGCTCCAGGACTCTGCTGGAGGCTGAACATGCCCATACCTGCCACCCCAGACGGCTGTATGGATGTCCCTTTGTTGTTGGGAGTGAGAGCCAGAATGAGGTCTCGGACAGAGGCTGAGAGCCGTTGGTGTTCAGAAGAGAAGCATACAAATCGTGCAGCAGCCAGGCCAGTCTGACTGCTGTCCTGACAAGCACACAAAGTACAGGCATGATTTCTGCTCTGATACAGTGGACCTGAGACAGCAGCCGAGGTTGACTGCAATACAGACACGAATGTGCACTCTCTGAATCCGGTTTCAAGTGTATCTGCTGTCATAAGGAGATGATACCAGGCTGGCAGCATCCTTAGAACTGGGCTTTGAGAGCCCCTGCATCCAGTCTGTGAAAATGTCTCTGTCATACCCAGAGAAAGCTGGGCTGTGCAAGGTACTCAGTGCCTGATCGATAATATCGGGTCCTACAGGCGATCCACAGAAGGGGAGCCTACGTATGTGTTCATAGGAGTTATAAATTCACTCCCACTCAACAACATATTTATAGCATAGTTGATTCGCCTCCTTTCCCAGTCACCTAAACCTCTATTTCTGGTCATCCTTAGAGCAACAAGTATTTCAGGTTTGCTATCCTTCATTTTGCAACAGCTAGAATTGCACAATCATAGAAGATGATTGTTTGCTCAATCCATCTGCAGAGATGCACTAATACAGCTTGCACTGGAGAACATATCCAGAGGGCTTTGGAAAAACTGTAGAATATGTTACATTGCTTGAACCGGATTGAAGTTTGTATGCTTTCACAGACAGGCAGAAAGACAGACACACACACACGCACGCACGCACACACACACACACACACACACACACACACACACTTGTACACTTGCACTTGTACACATATGAACAAAGGCATGCACTTATGTAATAATTTTAGCTAATTAATATACTGTTACATATTTATAACACATTTATAAAATATAAAATAAGATGTTTCTTTGTACATATTATTAATAACAGTATAATATAATAATGCTACATTAATAGTTTTGTAAAAGGTTATGAATACATGTCTGTAGTGATTGCTTGCCTGTAATTAGAAATCTGATCTACTATCCACACATTCATTTTGGTTTTACTTCTGAAATATTGTAGGTGTAAAACTCTTAAGCTATCAATGTGTTTTTGTTTAAACCTACACCTAAACCTTGGAGATGATTCTGGAATTATTAACCTTGTATATTTCTTAGAATTGTGATTATCCCTGCAAATTTATATATCTATTATTCAATCTAAAATGATATTCTATAGGGCTATATAGGACCTCAAAAAATTACTTGCATATGCCCAATGATAAACTGAATAAAATAATGGGTATTGACTCAGAGTGATTGTTAAACACCATCTGTCAAACTTTTCAAATGCACTATAATGAGTAGAAAGTACTTATATAAATAACTTAAATATATGCTTCATTATAATTTATTATGAAGCATATATTTAAAGTATTATGCCTAGATTGACCGCAGAGCACTTATTTAAGAGATCTCAGCAGCCATTAGCAGGCATTCATCTCCAAGTGCCCCTCACTGCGAGCTGTGGCGTCATACGCCAGTGTGTTGCCAGGCGATTTGGCACATGCAGCTTGCACCGAAATTGTACATCATTGGCCACATGACAGACCTGCGAACCACCAAGACCAGAGCATCCCATCCATCACTCCCAAGCTGTCAGCAAAGCCGGCCGCAAAGAGAGATTGAATTCCTTTATTAGCAAGGCCAAAGGAAGATGACAGCCCTGCTGGGGCTTGGAATAATGAAGTCAACAGTAAAAATAGGGAAGAGAAAGAAAAAAAAAAACATGTAGATAAAATTCTAATATGCAAATAAACATGCAGTCACCTTTTCAACAGATACACACACACATACACACACTGTCTCTTTCTTTCTTTTCCCCGCAGTCATTCTCTCTCACACATACATACTTTTTTCTGCTGTTACTCACAAGTGGTTGAAGTTACATTGACTGGTGTGCATTGTAGTCGTGGGTCCAAGGTTCCATTCAAATCCCTCTCTGGCAAACACATACACACCCACACACACCCACACACACCCACATACACCCACACACACACCACACAACCACATACACACACACACACACACACACACACACACCACACAACCACATGCTCCCTATCGCATAGACTAGAAGTAGCTGATCCAGGTCTAATGCAGTCTTGTGGTCTTGTGGTTTAAACCTGGCATTTAAAGAACAGCTACATAGAATGAATTCACCATGGAAGTGTTGTGTATACGGTAACCTTTATGCATGTATTGAATACAAATGAATCGAGTCCACAGAAGCAAATAACACTTTTTCAAGTTGATATCCTGTTGCAGTGATTCTTTAATTTTAAGTGACCAGGTTTACAAATTGTCAAGAAATATAACATGCCAATCTATACATGGAACAATGAAAATGGAATATCTTTCAAAAATAATTATTTTTAATATTACCACATACAACCAATAGCATTGGTTGGTCTGACCATTGAAAATCATGGTATGTAAATATTGCTTTGTTGTTTCACAGCATACATAGCTACAATAGACACGACTTGCCTTAATATGTTACACAAGCCCTCACTAGACTTTACAGGTATCTAAATGGAAATGATTAATAGCACGTTACAATCCACAGACAGTTCATATTGTTGGAAAAAAATAAAAACTGGCATACACACAAGATCCCCCTGCAACAAACGTAAGAAGCAGTGGGGCCTTTCAGAGAAAACATTGAACCGAGTCCTCAGTTTCTATGAAGCGTACGAGAACATCATCACTAATAAAGAGAGCCAACAGCCTGTGTTGTACACGCACATGCATACCGGCATCGACATACATGGTTAATGTAAGATTGATGGTAATGGATCACTGCCTTGGCTCATAAAAAAAGCTAAGCCATCACAGAGAAAAAGGCCATCCACTGCCTTCAGTTATAAAAAGAAAGTTTCCATTCCCTCATATTAAGCCCAGATAACCGCAGACTCACAAATTAAATTAGTTCTCTTCTAAGGTTATAAAATAATTTGATTATATGGGCAAGCACCAAAGCGACGGATCCATGTCTCTCGCCCATCTTAGGTTAAGTGCTTTGGTTCCATTGAATACCTTCATTACACTATATGTGTGGGTACATTAAAATATAATTTTGTTAATAAAAGTGCAATCAAATCGTCAGATGTGACTTGGAAATAATTGAATGAATTGTACCGAGATCAAAGCGCCATTTAGCTCTGGTACGACCGGCTTTCAGACTGGTAGGTAATAAGGCGGCTACTCAAAAGGAAGGGAAAAAAAAATTTAGATTCAAGATAGGTTTAAAGCACATTTCTTGCAGTATGAATGAGATACATGTAATAGAAGAGATGTAATGAGATCTAAACTACTATGAAAGGAAACATATATTCAATGTCCAGGGCCTGGAATATTATATTAACATTCTACAGCATGATATTTTGAATTTATAACATGTTTTATCACTGCAAAGGAAGTTAAAATGTTTGAAGAGGATTACACAGGACAAATGTTATCTTGTATCAGTTTCAAAAGCAGAGCAGTGTAGCATCTTTAAATGGTGAGGTCGTGTTTTCATTTTCTTCACTTTTTACTCGCCAGCAAAATGCAATTTTGTATTCCCAGGCCCACATCAATTTATTTTTTACTTTACCATCAACTCAGTACACACAAACCCTAAAAGCATCTCAAAATCGCTAAATAAGTCATGCTTTCAGCACTTTAATTTTTTAACTCTGCTTTAAACTCCTTAAAGAGAATTGGAGTGACTTTTATGTAAGTATTCCACAGTAGAACATGTAGAATCTAGATTTTTCTCATTTAAGAAGGATGTATTATTATTTTCATGATAATGTTTTTTTAAGGCCTTGTTATTTGGCTTTCCTGTGAGTATTTACATGCTCCACTTTCTCAGCATTATTAAGTGTGAAAACATATTATAAATAAAAGTATCATGAAGGTTAAAACACACACAAACACACACACACACACACACACACACACACACACACACACACACACACACACACACACACACACACACACACACACACTGTGGGAATCCAAACACTCAACAGGGGTTTTTTCCTGGGAACATCTTTTCAGTATTAAAAGTAAGTGTTGAACCACCACCCATTAAAACTAGACATGAAAAAACCCTTTCACAGTTGCCATGTGCCACAGAGGGCAGAAGGGCAAATCCAAAACATGAACCTCTCAATTCATCATCTCTGCACTTTTAAACTGACTGGTGGAAAGCTAATGCAGGCCTTGCACTTTAGCCCCCTGTTAGATTGACAGCATGCACCCTCCATGGGTGCCACTGAAAGGACAACAGTGACAAGCAGGAACACAAGGCATTTTTGGCCCAAAAAAAGAAAAAAAAAAACATTGTGTACTGCTATGATGATTCTGCATGGTAGTGCTAGATTAAATAAAAAAGTATGTTTCTGCCAACCATGCTTTTCCAAATGACAATTTCATTTTAAGATTTAATTTTAACATGACACAAGGGCCAAACAAAGGATCTCTGACATACAGATTCAACATATGTGTGAATGCATAAGCAGACACTGCATACAAGGGGACACAGATTCACTGTCATGAAGGACCACGTATGTGGTGGTCGTAGATATTCCTTACTAATATGCTTCCATCGTATATATAACCTATATTAGTGAAATCATTTACTTATTGAATAAAGAGCAGCCATCACCTGTATGTTGAGTTTTAACACAGAAGTGTGTCCATGTGGCTGAGTGAGTGAGCTGAAGACTGCAGTAACCATGGTGCACTACGTCTCAGACAGCTGCTGCATCCCCTCAGCGTTACCTCAGCAGAGACACAATCAGGTGGAACAGGGAAAGGCCACGCCCTCACAGGGGGGAGGGATCTCTGCCCAGGCCAACCAAGGGGGGTGTGTGTGGGGGGGGGGGGGGGGGGGGAGGAAGGAGGGTGGTGTGATCCACTGCGGTTTGGCACAGAGAGCCCGCAGTCCTGCAGCTCTTTGATGCCTCTCAGGTTAGTGGGGTTTGAGGCAGTGAAGCCAATTTGAGATTAACTGCAAGCTAGGACATCTGGAGTAACATGAAGCAGAGTCCAACAAAATCAAATAAAGAAAAAAGGAAAATATGTTTTTATTCCAGGGCTTCAGACATTTTTGCGTGTGAAAATGGAATTTTTACATTATTACCATTTGACTCCAGATCTAGGATGTGAACACACTGTTTCATGCATAAATAGCTGACAAGAAATGCACCATTTTGTCTTTCCCAATTATATAGCCTCTTTTCCCCACTGGAGGTCAGCTCAGGCAGTTGATTGGTCGCCTGCAGTCTTCCTGCACGGGGAGGCACTCCATGTCAATGGTATGATGCAGGGGTACTCACTTAATTCATTATACATGAGCCATGCTAGCCAGTGTGGGTTCACAAGAATGCAATCAATGCAAAAACAGTTGGTGTAGTGTTCTCGTACAGGGTGTTGAAACACTGACTTAACACCGAGTTAAACCGAAACCAACGAAAATAAAGCTGTAGCAAGGAAACTCGTTTACTGCACTCTGCGTCATTGTATTTACATGGTGAAAACTGAAAAAATTAATCAATGCAAACACAATCCTCATCTGTGTCCTTTTTTTTTAATCACATATATCAAACTAGTCAACACGAATAGCTGGATTACCTATTTTAGCAGCTGATAGCATGGTATATAGCTGAAAATAGTTCACTTTAAACTAGCATATTGAACATAGCTTCAAGGATATCTAATCTTAAACATATTTACATTTAGGTAAACAAACTTACAGCATTGCCTCTAAGGTGCTCCTATGCAGATGGACTCGGATACGCAAGAGAACCTTATGCCGTAAATTCCTTCCTTGCACACCAAAAAACAGTGAGTCAAAACAGGAAGTGCAGCAGGAAGTAGTGTCATAATATGACCCAAACAGATAAATAAATCAATTTTAACAAATTATTTATTAAACTGTGATATAGTTAATAACAACGAAATATTCCGGCAGAAATTCTAAAAACAAAATTAATGCCTTGTGGCAACGCAGTTGGACTTCAGAAGTGGAACTATTATCCTTTCAAATAAGTTCAAATACATTTTAAAATATATGAAATACAAAAATGTACATGAAGCAGTGGAACATTATTTCCCTTGCTTGGACAGTTTCTCTTTTGCTTGTTAAATTGTTCAAGGCAGTCAGTATGACTAGGTATGATTTCGGACCTTGCCTGCTGTTTTTTTTTTTTTTTACTTGTTTGTTTTTTTTTCAACTTTTTAAAAATGTTTTTTTTTTTTTTTTTTTTTTTTTTTTCATGGTTACTGAATTTAGTTATAAAACTAAGTAATAAAAAAAATAAAATAAAAAAAACCGGCATCAAAACATCCCTCAGAAGCGCACAAGCAATTCAAAGTAATTCATTTCTCCCTCCATGTGAAAGGAAGAACTTGGGTGTTCTTCGGGGGAACCGTGCTGCATCTCCCCACACAAAGAAGATTTCCTCTAAGATACATAAATTTGAACTCTATTACTGGAGGTTATGGTTAGGTTCAAATAAGCCTTTGCCTTTAAGAGGGAAACATGTAGCAACATGGCAGATATACATGATGCCCCTTTCGAGCTTCTCTGCTTTTATTTTAATTCACCGAGCATAATTGAAAATTCAATCCATCTTATATTCTTAACAGACTTTTATGAAAAAAAATAAAATAGAATAAACTTTTTACATGGCAAAATCTTCCATAAGAACCACGCGGGTGATTTCTTCTTTCAGTGTGGTGCCTTTTCATACCCATGTGATGTGAATCAAATAAAACAAGTTATGATCTCTTGATGGAAAGGTAGTCCATCTTTTTGTGAGAAAATTCAGACGCATTAGCTGTTTGGCCCCCATAACATCTATGCTATTTGAAAACCAAAGTGTCCAGGTTCATACATGCATGTATATCTAAGGTGTGCCCAACAGACACAATTTACTGTCAGGATAAACGTTATACTTGGGCGATGCTGACACTTTTGGTCAAAGTATTCACAGTGAGTGCCTGCCTTGCAATGAAAAAAAAGGAATGTGGAAGTTCACTAAGGAAATGAAGTAAGAAATTAATTCACATACAATCTGAACTTCCCATGCGTGAAAGAAAGAGAAATAATTTGTACAAAATTAAGTTAATTTTGCAGTGAACTCCCAGGAAATAATGTTTAAGTGAACTGGAGCTATGTCGTGGTATCTGAGAAGGGGGTTATAATCTATTTCCAAGGTCCCTGTATTTTCATGATAGTAAGACAAATAGGGTTTTTTTTCTGTATATGCCCCAGAAGTTTAAATGCATATGCTCAGTATATATGTGCATACCCTCGACTATGACACTGGATAAAATCTTCTCAGACACAGCGGTGCAGACACGAAAGCCGAGTTCAATCCTGCCTGACTGACAGAGCTTGAACTTCTGAAGGCGGCGATGAAGAGTCTTGATGTACAACTGTACCCTGGAGAGGATGGCCAGTCCATTACAGGGACATTACCCATAATGCACCCCTGTTGGTACCTGGTGGGAAGCTGAGGGATGGTAGGTGCCATTTATAAATTCTTTAGTATGACTTGGGAATAGTCTTCTTAGCAGTCAGGGCTGACACTAACTGTGTGCATGTGTGTGTGTGTGTGTGTGTGCATATGTTTATGAAAGAGAATGCATGTGTATGTCTTGTTCTGTGTGTAATTGTGTGTGTGTGTTTGTGTGAGAAGGAAAGACTGTAGACAGGTTTGTGTGCTTAATATTTCACATCATTAGGGAATGAGGAAAGCAAGAAGCAGCTCAAAGCTGTGTCCTCTTAAACTTTCCTTTTTAATCAAAGGGAAAGTATGTTTGAATTGTATTAACTAGCAATTTAATGTATGTCTGTGCATGTGCCAAACAACAAAGGCTACAATCGCGTTTGTGTTTTCTTTATTTATTTTTTCCCCTTAGAGAATGTTGGGGTGACGCTCGACGAAATAAGTTCAGGTAATTATAACATAACTCATGCAAATACTGAGCTCTGGTAGAGACAAAGAAGCCGCATACATTAAATAAATAAGAAACCAAAGAATTCCTGGTAATAAAGTGAGTGGGTAGACTATTTGCGCATCGGAAGAATATGCATTATGGGACAATGAAATACACATGGCTAGAAATGAGGCCCATGGCTGTAAATGGATTCAGCTGCATATTTTTTGGCAAAAAGCTATTGTCATACATTAACTCTGCCTCTAATGTATCAATCCCTAAATACTTTTCATAAATAGTTCATCTTTATCTCCTGTGGTATGTTTTCTATCTCGACTCAACGCACAATCTGCTGCATCTAATTTAAACAATTACTTCCCCGTTACAGCGGATGGCATCATTTCATAAGTCTAGGACAGGGCCCAGAATGAAAACCATTCTTTAACTGCGAAAGCGAGCGCGCGGCTGGGAATTTGAGAACGCGTTCAAGCACTTCACGGGAATAATGCACAACCATAGAATAAATAGCTGGGTTTCAGAGCTGGCAGTAATGAAACATTAGCATGCTTATGTGTGCCAGGAAAAGAAGGGGGGTGGGGGATGTGGTTTCACTGGCCGGCCTTGTTGAAACAGACTCCACAATGAAGAGTTGACATTGTAGGCGGGAACATCAGCATATTATATTAAACTGTAAGCCTTTGAACTGGCTGTAGACAGAGGCGTGTTGCTGCTCAGGGATATATTATAGATAATGTCTGTACACTTTTCTGGTTGAACATTAAGAGGCTATTCAAGCTGTAGAGTAGTCTTTACTCCGCTCCACTACATATAATAAACCAGATAACTTATATCTCCCTCTTATATTCCATTTGCTTTGCCACAGTAACACACATAATAGGAATGCACAGATGCACAAACGGCAAGGACACACAAATATTGATTGGGTTTTGTCATTTCTCCATCATGGCTGTGTGCATCAGTGAGGCCGAATTCGTCCTCACCTCATACTGTATAATCACGGCTGGGCAAAGTGACGATGGTTCAGCTTTGATCTTCAAGCGTGTGACCTCACCTCCTGTGGCCCGACGGCGGGTCCGACTCCCGGCGATGTCTGCATATCCATCACAGAACGGAGGTGTGTGATATATGAATATGCCCTCTACCGATCGTGCATCACCTCGTGAAGCATTGTCCCCTCGCACAAAAGGGATTAATCCCCAGGCTGAAGATTTATTAACCGCCGACACCATTTCAGTCAGCAATTATGATCTCATCGCTAATCAATCTTTCCGTTTCCCTGTTGACTGAGGGGGGAGGACGGGGGGGGGGTTGAGGTTCTGAACCCCTTTTAGGAGAGTCAGGACATAGCCTGCCAAATCTTCAACCCCCACCACACCATCCGCTGGCCAATATACCTTCCACCCACTTAGCCACACACACGCACACACACACACACACACACACACATTATTCCGTCCTTCATACAATATCTGTGTAATAATTTCCATAGGGAAATAGGTGAGATGTGTTGCCAGCCAGGTATTATGTTGCTGTCCTTTTCTGCTGGCGTTAGCCTCTTTATGCCTGCATCTGAGAAGAAAGAAAAATGCACAAGAAAATAACTAAACACATACTGAATACACTTTTCAAGGTATATCTTACAAAGTTACAATTCTGAGCAGTACTTTATCAGGAAAAAAAGAGGAAGAAAGAACAAAAAACACATGTAAAAACATCTCTGTTTTCTTTCAGCTTCAATGATTGTCTCATGTTTCACTTCTAAGCTAATGAGCCAATCTAAGCTATTGAATCTTGGACGGTTGCTTGGTTGCATGTAATGAGCAATCTATTTATGTGACTTTGATAGTGTATACCCTCCAGAAAGGGATGGGGCGGGTCTGCTGATTTGAGGGAACATAAAGACACAAAGCAGCAGGTGAACATTGTTATACTTCTTCCCCACATGCGTAAATGAAAATAATGGCCATCCATTAATGTAAGGAAGCACTAATCATGCACACTTTTTCACTGATGTCGCACCCCATGCTGCTTCCTAACATAATATGGGTCGGCCCATGTGATCTGTGTGTATGGCTGTTAGCTATTATTTGGAAAATCGTAGAAAATAATGAGCAAGTTGATGTAACTCAAACTGTACGCACAGATCTAAGTCATTGACATCAGAAATATTAGTTTCTGAATATTGTTTTTTTCCTTGTGGCCAGAGCAAGAGTGGACTTGGATTTCAGGTCACTTCATACCAAAGACATGATGGGTGATAGTGATAGGTGAGAGTCTGCACTTTTTAACTCAGAGGTTTTAGGTTTGGTTGCTGGGTGAAGAACTTCTTTTGTATGCTTAAACAAAATGCTTACCCTGCTTTGCTTGAGTAAATGTAAAACAGAATTCATGTATTATATGTAAAAAAATGGATTAGGGTTGCATTCAATCAAATGAAATTTGTCTCTTTGTCTCTTTACTCTTTAATTGCATATTCACCTCAATAGCAATGGACTTTGTGAGGACATCAAGGTTACTTGCCCCCCCCCCCCCCCCCATAAAAAGTAAAATCCTTTTCCTCAATGCTGCTATACAAAGTCTGTTTTGATTTAATTGCATGTGCCCTCAGGGAGTCTAAGTGTGCCTGATTAAATCTCATGGCCATGGCAAAAGTCAGTCTGCCTACATGATGGCATAAAACCACAAGGAAACTCTGAGTAAAAATCCCATTGGCCATCGTGGTAAAATGAGACTCGAGACTCGAGGTCCAGCATTCCAACAGGCCTGTGACATTGAAATCCAAACAAAGTCAGAAGCAGGGAAGCATGGCAAGGTGAACGAGCCCATGCTGTCGTGGCATACATTTGAAAAGGGTCATTCTCGTGGCTCCTGAAACAGCCCGACCGTCCCTCTCCATGTTTCGGCAGTGCGCGATCGGAGGACGCTGCCACCTATTGGCTATCAGAGGAAGTGCCGTGCTGAAGCCAGTCCAGCTGCGTAGCATAGCCTTTTGGAGATAGCACACATCAATCAGGGAACAGGTGAATGCCTGCCCCATCTCATTTGCAGAGTGATTAAGCACCCATCTGCATGTGGCACCAGACTTACAAATGCACTAAATTTACATTAGCATAATTTTATTTGTACTGTCTTATCCAGGGCAAATTTACAGTGCTGAGAGTTTTATGTTCTGTAACCCATTTAAGATTTTTTTTTTTTCTTCCTTCAGTGGGGCAGTTAAGATAAAGCACCTTGTTCGGCAGCTGTTCAAGAGTCTCATGCAAAGGATTTCATTTCATGATTATCAATCCGGAATATGACATAACAGGCATTACACCCCCCTTCCCCCCACCCCACCCTCAGTATCTGGCTGTACTAACTAATAGCTAATAAATTCCGAAGATTCTGCCTGTCACCTGTCGGCACTTAGTTTTAAAAATAAAGATTTTCATTGCTGGTCATGTGTTTGACTTGGATGGCTCACTGACCAGTTATCCCTGAAATTTCCTGATCAAGAACATTACCATCTTAAAAAACAATAATCACTTTAAGGTAATAATGTATGATAAGCGACGTTTGTTCAAAAGACTGACTAAAATAATGACACATGCATATTTTTCCACTGGTGAGTTATGGCGAATAGTGATTTATGAACCCACCTAAATATGCTTTACTGCAAGAAAAAAAAAAAATATTGCATATTCATTCAGTTTAGGTCTTTATAAAACATTCATACTTGTACTACACTTGCTTAATTAATATGCATTAACTCTCGAACCCATGCAACACAAATGATTTCAGACGTGCGCTAAAGTGACTGCTTCAGTGTGAACTGATCTTTATGCATATGGAACAGTGATGAGCACTGGAACCCGAGCTAATGTGAGGCCCAGTAATGGGTTTTTTGGCAGCCGTTTGGTGTTGCGGTCAGCACTTTGCAAGCCCTCCTGACCACAACATTGCTCTGCAAACAACACATAAGGGGCACCGCCTTAGTACCCTTCAGACGAGTGTTTGAGCCCAACAGCTGTGTGGGATGAGCGGTATTAATATGGAACTTTTGTAAATGCACTGAGCATAAATCATGCCGGATAAGGGTGCTTGATTAGCCTGGGATTGTGTTAATACAAGATGGCACCAATGTGCATGGGTTCACAAAGAATAGTTTGAACAAACTCCAGCTGGAGGAAACATTGTAAAAGTTCCACACAACAAAAATGAATGCCTGTAAACAAAATAAGATTAATAATTAAGTGTGTTGGGTTACGGTCATTAACCTGTGAATAATGCATACTTTACAATGCCAAAAAATACAAATGAAATTGTCTACAGGTGCATTCAATAACCTGTTTGTTTTATTTCAGGTAAGTTTGCAAATGCAAATTCAGAAAGTGATGAATTATTATTACACACGTCAAGACTCATATTTGCCAATGCGAAAATGTATTTATGTATGAGAAATGATGAGGTAGTGAGTGGGATACTGTCATCAAAGTGAAAGTAGGGCTTCAGAGAGACGTACTGCATGGATATTATAATTATTAATGCTTTTCCCATGAATTAACTAATACCCATCTGAGCAAAGGCCCATGGTTTACAAAATCCTCCCAGGTCAATTAATCCGATTATGATTATTATGACAACCTGGTCCCATGAGTAAAACCTTCACAGCGCATGTTTGTCCGTTTCATAGCGTTTCGTAAACCTGCTCTCCGGTTCTCACAAAATCACTTACTTTGCAGTCGCATCCTCAGGTGGCCTGTGATATAGATTATGACTGCCCCCCAAAAATAAATAAATAAATAAATAAATACAAATAATAAAAATATATTAACAGCAAAGCAAGGAAGAAGTCATGGAATGGAATAGAGATTTGGGGTGGGTCAAGAGAGTGAACCCAGGGAATGGGATTTCCAATTCATTTTACTATAGACATTTACAAAACTGGTTAATATGAGCAAACTGTTGCGCTTGATAACCCAATGTTTTTCCCATGTATAGCATGTTCTTTATAAAGAATAAAGTACATTAAACTATACACAAATAAGGGTCGTGGTAAAGTACATTTAACTATACATAAAATAATGTTGTGGTACAGCAAATTTAACTATATACAAAAACAATAAGTGGTTTTTCTTGGTTTTGATGAAAATGTTTTGGTGTGTTGGTGTTGTTGTTTTGGCACTCGAGAATGTACAAAGTTTAGGAAGGTAGAGTTTAACAGCAGTCTCAACGGTGATGTAAATTCCCCTTCTTTACTGTCCTGCAAGGACTTGTAGTTCATCAGTGAGAGAAATTGAATGAAATGCTTGTCTTTTTGTCAATAGGAAGGCATGTTGGTTTTTATGTATGTTTGTATGTATGTATGTATTTTTATTTATTTATATTTATTTTTTTTTACATACATACTACATTTGAGCACACAAATGTTCTTACCCAGAGTCACTTGCACAGTACAATGGTCACAGGAAATAACTTTCTATTTAATTTTCCCCATTGACACTCTTCATAATAAGATTTTTTTTTTAAAAAAACAAGGAGTCACTGGAACATTTCAACAACCCAGTGTCCTGATGTGTAGTGATAGCAATGTGCCACAATGTGACATTGTGGTAGTTCATTGTTCATTGTAAAATTAAATGAAAATATGACAGAGAATTTCTCCAGGATTGTAAATGAAGAAAAACGCCTGGTTTAAGAATGCAATGTGGACAACATGAGAGTAAAAATTAAGTGTATGATTTTGAAAAATTAAGTGTGTGTGTGTGTGTGTGTGTGTGTGTGTGTGTGTGTGTGTGTGTATGTGGGTGTGTGTGTGTGTGTGTGTGTGTGTGTGTGTGTGTGTGTGTGTGTGTGTGTGTGTGTGTGTGTGTGTGTGTGTGTGTGTGTGTGTGTGTGTGTGTGTGTGTGTGTGTGTGTGTGTGTGTGTGTGTGTGTGTGTGTGTGTGTGTGTGTGTGTGTGTGTGTGTGTGTGTGTGTGTGTGTGTGTGTGTGTGTGTGTGTGTGTGTGTGTGTGTGTGTGTGTGGGTGTGTGTGTGTGTGTGTGTGTGTGTGTGTGTGTGTGTGTGTGTGTGTGTGTGTGTGTGTGTGTGTGATATAAGGGTCATATCCATTATAACTCAACCAATACATTCACCTTACTCTCCCTGCTTCCCCCGATTTTGAGCTTAGAGTAATTAGAACATGCATAATAATGCAATGCAGAATTTAAAGGCCCAAGCACACATGTTTTCAGGTACTAAAATAATTTTGTAAATTGAATATTTGTTCATTGGCTCCAATGAGGGCTTTAACAAGAGTGTTTATAGTTGGCAAGTCAAGTACAGTACCTTCATGCAAAGTTAAAAACTTTTATAAGTTCCCTCATTAACTGTCAGTCTGACACTGTGGATGATTTGTGCTTTACTGTATGTTCGATCTGGCTGATTGCTCACACCGTTTCTGCAGTTGTTTGGGCTTCACCAATTCTTACTGCCACATTTTTTTTTAAATAGCAATTGTTTCTTCTTTCTTTTGTGGCAAGCATTCACTTACCCACCATTTTCAAGGAGGATTTGAGAGGATTAGAAAACATTAAACTGTCATGTCCCAGTGTAGAACAGGACAGAAATGAGGAAAACAAAGAGGAAAACAATAATCGTTCTGCTCTGTCCATCTGTGACAGATAATGATTCAAAACGATGAGGAGAGTGATTTTTACCTCTTAGACAGCTGCAGTAAGTTGGCCAGCTTGGAGTTTTTCTTTTTTTTCTTGGTATCTCTGCATGTTTCGCCTCATAGATATTCAGAAATAAATAAGCATGAATCCCATTGCCTTCACATTCTTTTGCATAGCAATGATACACGGAAGGTTTGCAGGTAGCAATTTACACCTCTAATGCCACTGAAAGTCAACATCATTGCATTTTTGCCCTTGTTTTGTAGCTTTCAGCCTTGCAGTGATAACACCTTTTCTACAAGCTGCTATTGCTTATGAAATCACATGCAGTAAGGAGCTCTACCCTTCCATCTACTCTCTACCTACACCCTCTCCAGCTTTCTGTACTGTTTCCTGTCTTACAGATGCTGATGTTTCTAAGCTACTGCTTTCCCACCGCACTACCAGCTGTGCTTCCATCCCTTCATCTCTCCTCCGTTCTATCACTCCAGATATCCTTCCATTCATCATCCACTTTGTCCTACCTCTCCGGTCACTCCTGTCAGGTGGGTGCCTGGGTTGATGCGGTATCGGCACCTTGTCCATTTGCTGCAGGAGTTCCCTAAGGCTCAGTCCTTGATCCACTTCTCTCTGCCTGGACTACTGCAACTCCCTCCTTGCTGGTCTCCCAGCTACAGTCATACTCTTGCAGCTCATTAAGAACGCTGCTGCTCACCTGGTCTTCAACCTGCCCAGACACTCCCACCACCTCACCGACCTTCCACTGGCTACCTGTCATGGCCCGCATCAAATTTAAAACGTTGGTGCTCGCCTACCTGGCTGTCAAGGGGACGAGCCCATCCTATCTTCAAAACATCTTCATCAGACCCTACACGCCTGCCCGATCGCTCCTGTCTGTGCCTTCAGCATGGCTGGTGTCCCCTTCTCTTCATGCTTGAACTTCCAGGTCACGTCTGCTGTCTGCTCTGGCTCCACGCTGGTGGAATGACCTTCTCACGGAGGTCAGAACAGCAGATAGTCCGTCCACCTTAAAGTGTAGACCGAAGACTTGCCTCTTCAGGATACACGAACCACCCCCCAAGCTCCTCTAATTAGCCATTGTCCTACTTGTAGTGATCCAATGTAACTGTCTTTATGGTTGTTGTTGTTGTTGCTGCCACTGATGGTTTTCCTCATAGGGTCTATGTGTATGCTACCCCTTCTGGCATCTGGGACTTCTACTCCGCAAGGACTTTTAGCACTCTCATTCCTGACTAATTGCACTTTGAGTTGTAAGTTGTAAGCTTTGAATTTCAGAACAGCATTGTTGTGTAACAACAACACTAATAATAATAATAATAATGATAATAATAATAATAACAATGATAATAATAATTCCCAAACATAAATAAATTGAAAGAAACTCCAGGTAAGACACTCCATAAGGGTAATATATTCTTTCTTTTTCTCTCTCAAACATACACACACACACACACACACACACACACACAGACCAGCAGTATCTCATGATTAAATCACAGATCACATTAGAGTGCCACATTACAGTGCTACCGGGCTCATCCTCCTCCAGACAGCACGATTGTCAACCCTTCCTCTGACTGGCAGGCAGCAGAGTGGGGAAGCGATATGATTGATTTAAGGAAGTCAGACAGAAAGGTGTTAATGCACACGGCTCAAAATAAGTGTCTGTTTCCTGAGCTCAGAGAGGACATTAGCTGGCATGCCATCTTCAGATGGTGGCCCAGTTGTTCAGTGAGTCTGTGTTTTTGCATGAAACTTTGCAATGAAACTCTCCTGCTGCATCACTTTCTTTAATCTGCATTTCCAATAACAAAAAAAGTTAATGAATACATTTTGTATTGAAGGAAATACACTGGATTTCATATTGCAGCGATTACAATGACCCTTGAATAAATTGCAATAATTCCAATACAGTTTGTGGCAGGAATATGGCAATTGACTATGTAATTACTCAGGGAAAGAGGGCGTTTGGCAGAGCTATTGCTCACATCTTTGTCCAACAGCAGCAGCTTTGGTCACACACATGCCTGCAGACTGACAGCTCATTCACCTGCAGTCCTATAGCATGGAAATCACGCAAATCAGCTGGTGTGTTGCTAAATGAAAAGAAGCAGAACCTTGCCATGTACATTTGAGAGCATGCGCCTACCAGTCCTCCATAAATTACAGAGGCTGGTACATCAACATAGTAGACATGCTGTTCTGTCTGGAAGTTACAACATCAGTTAATAAAGAACAAAATTAATAAAAAGTTGGTAAGAAAGGATATTCCTGCCCCTGGACATGAATATAAAAAGGCTATTTGAGACCATGCGGTGAATACAGATAATTAGTGTTCTTCATCTCAATTATTTGCACCATTTTTTTTCTGTATTGAAAGGGTAATACATTAGCTTTTGAAGCCAACGGTATAGCTAACCATGTACATACATATTTATACTTAACCATTTGGAACTTGGCCAGAACTTACAGAACAGTCTGTAATATTTTTCTATGGAGCTCAAACAACCATTTTGTATAGAACAAACCTGTGCAGCAAAATATAATAATTAGGGAACTTAATGTAATCTCACTATTACTCACTATACATGGTGCACAGTGCAGTCCATGACATAGAGACCGTTCCTTCTATCTTTGTACTGAGAGGCAGGAACCATAATAACTTCACAGTCAAAACGGCTGGTCCAGGAAAATGGTTAGCAGATTAAAGAGGATGGATAACCGCCTTGGGAAAGCAATATTAATTTGCATATGCTTATTGTAATTTAATGGCTGAGCCCTGACCGCCATCTTTTACATGCTTGGCTGCTTCCCTGACCTTTTTCTTTTTCCAGCATTGTGTCTCGCTCAGTTCAACATCCTTTTCAGGCGAATGAGGGGTAAGCATAAGCAGGAAAAATGTCATTGTAGGAGGTAACAAGGGACTGTGGTCAAAGCAATCTATACGTTGGGGCTGAGGGCTGAGGGCTCAGGGCTCAGGGTCTATAGCCTATCCCATGTGCAATCCATTGAGTATGGGCCATGCCTGCCTGGAAAACTAATAATGTCTTTTTTTTTCTCCTTCTTATTTTCACCGATGACTCTAGGCTTAAATGTTTGTGTGTTATCTTCACTTTTTCTTCTTCCTCTGTGTTATTCCCCAGAGTGTTATACTATAATGTTCTCTTTCTCTGTTGTTCTTTTTTTAGTACTTCTTTCTTTTTTTTTTTCTGGTCTTCCTCCGTTTCCACATCCAGCAGGTACATCCACCCAAGACTGATTGCTTTCTTTTAAATGGCCTTTAAGGGTCACTCTGTAATAGACTGGCCTCTATTCAGGGATGGGAACAATCAGGAAAACGTGGGCCTCATGGCCCTCCTGGGAGCCAGGGGCCAATCCCACTGCGGCGCCATCACGAGACCATGACAGCGCAGGACTGCGAACTCTGACCTCTCAACGTGACACCAATACAATGCAAGAGCTGAAAACTATTACACATAATGCACACATAAAACATGCCCAAGGACCACAATGAGGTCCGTTGCAGACTTTTGTTCCAGCCCAACCCCTCAACACCGCGTTTCCTCTGAGCTAATTTCTCAACACTGATTGGCAGGTGAAGTCTGATTTACAGTCCGCACTGCTCTGTTGCTTTTGGGCTCGTGGATGTTTCGTGACAAAAACCGCACCTGCTCATTATCGAGCGCTCAAATTGATTTTATTACTACATAATTGTGGTTCATAATGGGTTATCATAGCGCATGAATACCCAGTTCCTGATGGTCTTCTGCGAGCAGGTTGGGCTGATTCGTAAAATCATTTCCTTCTGCAGTGACAACATGGCCACTCAATTTACACTTGCTCTGAGGAATCTTTCTGAGCGATAAACCAATAGTGATGCACAATAAGAGAAAACATTCTTTTGAAAATGATATTATTAAAAATATAGACTGTAATGTGACTCTACTTGTCTAATTACTTCCCCATTCATATCTACCCTGATGAGAATGTGTGTCTTGGTTTCTAAGGTGTATGCTTGGTAGATAGACTGCAAAATTCAATAACCATGTAGAATCTGAAATAACATGGCTGCAAAACAGGAATCCCTAAGCACAAACGGATATTTAAGGCACTGCCTGGGATGACCCTGCTCATTTGTAAACATAAGATATGAGATTTTTCATTTTAAACAGATGCAACAGACGATGTCTGCCTTGTTTTCACAAATGGATGAACTGGTTGATATGCTGTCCAGCAGCTGGAAAATTAACACCTTGTTTATACATCCTATCACCAGTCAACCTACAGAGGAAATGAGCTCTCAAGCCAAAAAAAAGGTATTCCTAGTTCAAATGCCCTCAAGCAATTTGAAGACACCATTAGATAGGAAATAAAGAAGTTAATTCAATGACACTAGTTCACAAACTTTGGGTCAGGCCACACAGTTGGAGGAACATGGTGCAGCTGTATCTCTGCACACTTTTTTCAGTTTTGCACACCCAACGCTCTGTTCCTGTTACAAAAAAAAAAAAAAAAAAAACAACAGGCGTGTTTCTATACCCCAGTAAGCAGCAGAGATCATTTTTAATGTGGTAAATTAAAAACAGGTGTTGACTGAGGCAAAATGTAGAAGTGTGTCAATTAATATTTGTAATAGGTATTGTGTTACAGCTTCTGAAAATAATTTATTGCGTCAGTTTTTATTAACTAATGGTCATACCCAATACACCAACTCAATTATTATTATTATTATTAGCAGTAGTAGTAGTAGTGACAGTGGCTGTAGCAGTAGCAGTAGCAGCACACTTGAGCACATTGCATTTGAAAGTCCATTATGAGCACTTGGATCTTCTGTTTGAAGTATCGGGAGGAGTGTCCCCTACTGGTCCATCAACAGAAGTACCAACCCCAACTTTTTCCAGAAGGTTTAGGACCATGTATTTTCTAAGTCAAGCTCTTCACACTCAACTCTAAACAACAATTATTTCGGAGAGGGCAAGCCAGGTATCCTTACAGTTATTTTATTTTATTTCATTTCTTGTAGACAGGATTCCATATTTGCAGAACATTCTCCTGTCTTTTTCATTTCAAGTGGTTCGTTTACAACTATGTGCACAGTGAAGAACTCGAGAACTTGAGGGCTTCTAAATACAACCACTCAAGACTTAAAAGCAGAAATAGCAACAATTACATGGGAGGGTTATTTGATGTTTTTTTATGAGGTAGGATAAATAATTTGGAATAGGTTAAATTCAGCTGGGTGAAATATTGGGTTATTATTATTATTGTTATTATTAACCAAAGTTAGGGGTTTACTCCTTAATCAAGTGAATACCCCTCTGATCGACATCATCAACAGCAGCAGCAAACAAAAGCTATTGCGGCTGTGCCTTTTCCAAAATGACGAAATGTCCTCTCATCTTCCCAAAAAACATACTGGCCTTTGAAGAGAGCACTTGTTTTAAGAAATTGAATAAAAAGGGTAAGTATCTCCCCAAAACCTACCAAGCACACAGATGCCTCACTGGGGCAGAGCAAAAAACTGAAGGTAAAAGAATGATCCAACATGCTGCTGAATAAATGAATTTAATTAATATGAAATTATATGCTTCAGGTGCAGGTTGGCTTTCTTTTAAGTGCCGGGGGGTTCTCATACATAAACATGAAATATTATAATTGTAAAAAAAGGAGAAATATCCTAAAAGTCCTGCATTATCAAAGATATTATTCCCGTGAACTATAAATGTTTGTGTCTCGTTTTTTTTTTTTTTTTTTTTTTTTCTCCGATAAACAGAGGTGTGCTGAACTATTGGCTTCCTAAAATGGAGAGGTTGACTTTAAAAAATGATGGGTGGGTTCTGTGAAGGTATTCTTCTGGTGTGGGCATGGATGCTGAATCTGGACTGTGCCATTGTCAAGTTGTAGCTGGCAGCCCCAACAGGTGACTCAAAATTTGGCTGTGGCATTGCCCAGGGAGAGAGGGAGGAGTCAGCAGGGATGTCCGTATTTAACTCCTCTCTATCGACCTTACTGGTAAGCCAGGCACCGACAGGCTATCAGTTGGCCAAACGTGGGCCATTATTCGACTATCTAAGACTGCATTTACTCAACTCATACAGCTGTGTCCTAAACCATGACGAGTGCATGCTTGTCCAGATCACAGATTCATAGCTGAAGTTGCACCAATAAACTTGACTTATATAGTATATGTAGGAAAGTAAAATGAAAAAAAAAAAAAAAATCTGCAAGACATAGAGGGAACCTTGGATGCCATGGGGTTACAGATAATAAGTTGATTTCAGCAGACAGCATTGCAGAACAATCTATTTTTACACCAGCAACTGCTAAATAATCCATACTGCAGCTCATCAGCTAAAACTGTCATATGTTAAAGTCAAACCACTGAAAAATAAATCCTTTCTATCTTCCTTAGTTTTGTATAAACAAAGTGAATTTCTGAATGCCAATTACTGAAACAAATAACAATGATAAAACTTGGTAATTCTCTATCAGAGAAGTAGTGTTTTCAAGTGGAGTCTTTGCAGATTTGCACAAATTAAACCAAATCTGTTTTAATGAAAAAAATGCCAATTATAGACCACTGCATGATTTGGGAAACATGGATGCAATTAGATATAAAACACATTTAAATATGTGGCACCAACAACTTATCACAAGTTGGAATACATCACATGTAGCTTTAAATCAGCATTTAATTTGTAAAAGAAGAAGAGAGTTATCTAATGATTCAGAAATCCAGACGTTCTAATGCCTTGTGCCATATAATTAAACAGTGACACTAACCAAAGACAGGATTACCCCATATTCCATATTTTTTGAGAATTAATGAGGTGGATCCAGGGGTTTTATAATCTCTTGTAATTACCAGTATACTATGGTAATACACCAAATTTTTTTCAGTCAGACATGCAATATGTGTTGTGGCTGTGTAATGTGTGTTTGATACCAAATTCAGGATTTGGGTTATATGTTTATTTACAAGACAAAAAAAGTTTGTACCCTGATATGACCTAAATATGTATACTGGAGGTCTTCGGGTTACGACGGTCTCGAGTTACGTCGTTTGGTAATTACGACGCACTCCCATAAATTATTTAAAAAACCTAGTTTCGACCTAAGCGGTTTGTTTCGTAAATACGACCACAGAAATAAAGATAAGAAATTGTTCTCTGTTTTTTTATTAATGTTTCATTTAATTACTGTATTTTATATGTCCTTCATGTGTTGTGTATACAGTGTGGGTGACTTAAGGTGTTAATTTAGGTATAATTTAGTTATAAATTCCGACTTATGTTGAAAATTGGCTTACGACAAGTAGTAGGAATGGACCTCGTTCGTAAGTCGAGGACCCCCTGTATGTTTATTTTCATACATTTCATATAATGTCCAGTATTTATGACTTCAACTGCAAGGGGGATGGGTATGTTTATTCTGTTAGTGCTTGTCTGATCAGAGTTGTCATCCTTTTATTTATTATTTTTTCTGTTTGTTTTTGACTTTTTTTACTATAAAATGACACCTCTCACACACAATTGCAGCTCATTATTGGCTGACATTCTTATTTTCATTCAGAACATATTTGTAAGGATCGGGTGATGTGAGGTTCAGCCTAGAAAATGCAGATATCTAAATACACCAATGGTTATTTACCTGGTGAAAAACTCTCCCTCCCCCACCCTTCCCCCAAAATCAGCTTGTTGTCTTGATCTAACACCTCTCTTTTTCCTGGAACGCCACCTGTTTCATGTGAAGTGTTGACACTGAGTGATACTGGAGGAAAGCCTGCAGGTATAGAGACTAGAAGGAAACAACCATTGAAACACTGCAAAGAAAGGGAAAGCAAAGCTGCAGTACTCATATTGTGAGCTATTATTTTTGAAAAAGCATGAAAAGGTATTAGTCGTGAAGTGAACAGAAAATGTCACACCAATGTAGTTAGAGATTGTTGACACAGTGCATAAACGTGTTAAGGTTAAGGTTTGGGAAAAAGGAGGGAAAGAAAAAACATAAAAGAAAAAAAAAAGTTAAAAGAAAAATTCTGATGTCAAAATTCTTCCATGTTTCAACTAAACCTTTGTAAGTCAATGGAACAAAGCAAGTGTTATTTTTTTCTTGAAGCAATGGTATCCATGCTTCCTTACATTTGTTCACCTAGCTTGGCCCCGTGTTGCCTCCATTTCTCTCAAAGACAAAGATAAATGCATATTTACTCAGGGCCTAGCTGGTCTTGAGCACTCCTGTAAAGCTGTGAGCCAGAGTCAGCACTGGTAATTCCAAGATAAAGATTTTTTAGGTGTGTCACACACTGAAACACCAGCCCTCTCCCTGTAAGGTGAAATCCATCCCAAGCATCTATGGTGACAACTCAGTGAAATGGTAAAGTGAAGTTCTTTATGTATTCTTATCACTTCTGTCTGAGGCAGACCATGCATAATGATAGGTATGTGTTTTGCTATCCATGTGTAATTGGTGGTGCGGGCTACTGTATACATGAGACAAAGCGCATCCTTGCCAAAATGACACACTGAATACATTCTTAAATGTTATGCACATCTACAGTAATTTAAAGTGATCTGAATGGAAATCAGCAACCTAATGGTGAATTATTTTCAGATACATTCCAGAGACCTTGCCATATTGAAATTAATTATCTGCTCTCAATATACAAGATACAATAAATGTGAACATTTTCCCTTGGCATTTTTTTAATATAAACAATGTTACACTTTAATAAGCCAAACAAATCAATATAACATCTGTGCTTCATAAAAATGGTGGCCATGACTAACTGTCCAGAAAGTTACCCCTGATCAGATTATAAATATACATTATTGAGTTTCACACCGCGGTATAATGCACAACAATACTAATTTCACAACGAAAATCCAATAAAACCAAAGGCAAGCAGTTTCAACATTTCAATTGCAACATAAGCCTGTGTATAATTGCAAAAAAGTACATTGTATATAGACATAACATTATAAAATACACTAAATGTTATTCAATTAGGTAATAAAGTGTTTTACAGTAATGCTTCAGTGAATTTTATTTTTTTATTTTTTTTATTTTTCCACAAGCTCCCGTGAAAATGTATTTTCAAAGACCAATGCTATCTCCCAATTAATCTATTCATGAGGGTCCTTCTCCATTACCAAAAGATACAAATAAAGATGCTCAAAGACTGTAAACCATCAATAAATCATCTCATCAAAATGAGTTATGCAATTACATTTCGCATAGTCTGTCTCTCGTGCTGTCTTCCTTTAGTATTGCTGGTATCTCTCGCTCTCTGCTCCATGATCTTATCATCATTCAACTTTTATATTTGTTTCCAGGCAAAGCCTTAGTGTGACAGTGCACATGCATTCCATAACCCCTGTGGTACGCCACCGCTGAATATAATTGGCCTATTTGCATTTGTCACGATGATCAAATGCCACTCTGACAGGCAGTTAGAGAAAACATGAATAAACACTAATGCAAAGGGAATTACAGTCCATTTGAGGAACAGCTGTGCCATTCTTTAAATCTCACATTTGACACTGAAATAGCCTGGGGATATATATATTTTTTTTAAAATCAAAGATTGAAGAGTGCTGGTGTTCCTGCATTTCAAAAGTGCATATTCTCCACAGTATTCCATTCCATTTCTTTGTTTCCCAACAAAACTTTGATTCAGTTCTGTTGGATTCCTTGTTTGTCTTGTGAAGTGCTTGTGTGGTTGCACTGCAGTATAAGTAAAAATCTAAAAATGGCAGAAACACCAATCTACCCTCACCATATAATGTACAGTGGGAAATATTTTAAACATGAAATACACAGAGGCCAAACATGAATGTGCTGCTTCTGAAAAAATAAAAATTATTACTGTTCCGCCTTTTGTGTACACCGTCTGTTATTATGTTAAGGATAAACTACAATTACCAGAATACTTCAGCTATTATATTATCTCTTATTATCTCAGTTATGTATAGCAATATAATCATCTACTTATTTGTACAAGTAGCACTCTTCTGTCATTAAAGCGGAAAGAAAATTAAGAACAGAATTACCCAGTCATGGCTTTGGCTGTTTAAACAGTAGCATTTATCTGCTATCGTCGGACAGTTTTTTTCACATTTATCTCACAGATGACAGAAATGTTAAATACATGTTTTGTTAGTTTCTTATGTAACGAGTTATGAATGTCTATGTAACCCATCACTGTTCAAATGCAGCATCGGTGTCTCCTTGTTTCTTTCTAGATGTGTGTCTGAGATCAGAGGAAGATAAAACACAGAACTGCACAGATTTATCACTTTATTACACTGAATCCATAATTCTCAATCTCTTTACCAATATGTTTCACCTGTGGTCTGTAATTTATACTGTACTGAGACCACTTACACCTGAAATACAGTTATTCATCCTAGATAACTTACAGTATGCTAACAAACAGTGTGCACACAAACACACACACTCTCTCCCTCTCTCTCTCTGTCTCTCTCTTTCTCTCTCTCTTATTAGACCTGATCCCTTCAGTAGATGGCTCGTTAATGCATGCTACTTGTGGTCTGAAATGGCTGGGCTATTAAAGTATGACTGACACAACATCTGAAACAAGTCTTCCACAATGGATAATAACACTGTAATAGATCATTATAACGCATCCATTCTCATTTCCTGAAACAAATCACTTTTGGGAAGTTTTTTATTCATTTTTAATGATGCTGACCTTTTAATAACACCCAAAGCTATATTTTCAGACCCCTGGGGCTTAATATGTGGAGTATAAGCTGCTGTCTCCTCCAGTAATGTGTGTCACTATGAGGCTGAGAGAATCCACAGCTACCCAATCTCATGGCCATTGCTGCATGGAAGGGAAGCGGCACAGTGCACAAATGCAGTGAACTGGTTTCATCCAGATTTCTATCATCACCCATGCTTTCGTACGGCTTGCAACATTTTGGTGTAACATGGTAAGATCAGTCTTTTGGGGCTGTGCGTAGGTCAGGATGACTGGTGGAATCTTATTTCGACTTTCTGAATGTTATGGCAGGGCTTTAGCCAAACTCTGGTGGTAGTTGAGGTATCGATCCAAGAGCTTTCTTGAAGGTCGTCTCCTTTCATCTCCTCAACTATCTGACTTTAAATTACCTGTATAAATCACTCAGGATAATACTTTGTAAGAAGTATGGTGTTGATTTATACAGTGGGGTCCAAAAGTCTGAGACCACAATGAACATTTTTTTTTTCAAACTTTTTTCAAACACACACACACACACACACACACATATACCTAATACTGAGTGAAAATGAAAGGTTGAAATGAAATAATTAAAAATGAAAGTAACAGTGATAAAAAAGTTAACTTATTGAATTGATTTTGTGTAATTAATACCGCTCACATACTGAATTGACGGCAGGTTTATGGACTAGTGTTTGCTGGGTTTTGGCCCGACATAACCGGTAAACAGACTGATAATAGCTCAAGATCCAGGAGGTTCCACCCACGGTGCGAGCGCCAGGAAATTCCAGTGAACGACACTACACTACATCACCGTGAATCACCATCCAGCTTCCTGTGCTCATCTTCTCCCCATAAACATAAGAACTGCTCTCTCCTGAATTTATTTGCATGTCTGTCTTCTCGTTTATATATTGCCTGTTACTGTTCTGGAAAAAAAAAAAAAATAAATAAGAGCAAAGTAAATCCATCAGCTTCTGTATCCACCCCAATGAGTTATTCACTTCTCTTCCTCTGAAACATTATAAGTCCAGTGAAGAAATATGTTGAAGGCTGAAAGAAATCACGTTTTGCGATCAATTGGAAAAAAAGGGGGAAAAGTACATATTTAATGAGTACGCCTCTGTACAAGGAGGTGACCAGGGACAGGTTATATTGCACTGATGAGCTCACTGTAAGAAAGGATGCAGTGTCCTGCATCAAATCGCTGACAGCTGACAGCTTCCTGTCAGTGATGAAAGAGCTGCATGGACCGTTCGATCAAGCTTGCGTTTAATTGGTCAGTTCAAACATGGTTCCAGGGTGTTCCAACTTTTAGAGAACCCTTTTTTTTTCTCCTAGCTGTTGGCCTGAGACCCTGGTTCTGTGCCATTCATTTTCTGATTGGGTTGGATGGCTTCATTTCGATTTATTTCCTTTAGCCTATGCCATTAGCCAGGGTGAGTGACAGAGCATTTGTGTGTGTGTGTGTGTGTGTGTGTGTGTGTGTGTGTGGAGGGGGGGTGGGGGGGGAGTTTGAGGCAGGGTGAGGAGGGAGGTGTTGATAAGCTGGTATGAGGTATAATCACCCTATAAGTAAACCTATGGAGGAGCTGCATGTCTTACACCATTACTGCTTCTAAAATACTTTTGAAGACTGCTTTTAATGTGATTTAACAAGCACAAAAAAACTAAAAAAAAAAGTTACTGAGCTGCTCTTGACTTCAGATTGCACATACTTTGGTAAGCAGGTCTTTAAACTGTTTGTCTATCTATCCACCCACTCAACCCTTCTCTCCGTGTTCTTTGCGGGAGGGCAAAAAGGATCAAGAGCACCATTGGCTTTGAAAGGCTGATTTTTGACCAATTGGCCAGTCATAAACATCCTCATCGATGCAAGACAGCCTGAGCACAGAGCCAGGGCTCGGGCTCATGAACTGGCCTGCTCCTCCTCGTCAGGAGAGGACAGACTGAGCACAGGCCTCCTCAGCCCAGATCCTACATGCTGATTACTGGCATTTGATTAGAGGATTTAATCTAACACACACACACACACACACACATACACATACACACACTCTTACACACACACACACACACCACACATGCATACACACATGCATACATACACGCACACACATGCACACACACACACACACACACACACACACATACACACACTCTTACACACACCCACACACACACACACTCTCTCTCTCTCTCTCTCTCTCTCTCTCTCTCTCTTTCTCTCTTTCTCTCTATGCATCTCCACATTGATAGGCATTTTCTCAACCCCCCCCCCCCCCCCCTTTTCCTCGAATCATTAAATGTCAAATAAATGCAAAGCCAGTATGACCTCCCCAGGTTAATACAAATATATGGATAACAGCAGGAGTCATTTTTAAAGCATTATTTGTGCATAACCGGAACACTGTTCCTCATCTATGTTTTAGCTGTGTATGGATTGACTAATGTTAAATATTTAATACTGTGGACAGGCAAGCTTTGAGACCTGCTCTATTGGGAGCTGAACCACAGCCTGTTCTGCCACAACAGATATATGAAACCGCATGCAGTCCAGGCCCCCTACGTTTATAGCTCTTTGTATATTCACATTTTACTTTTCTACAGCTCCTGTGGCAGAGAGAGTGAAACTACCAAATATACAAGGGTAGTCAAAATTTTCCATTGTTACACAAAATATTCTGCATACATTACCATTGCAAAATTATTATCATCAATATTTTGTTCTATGATGAATTATGAATTCAGCTTCATTTTTAATTTGATTTGGACAAAATAATTAAATCCTGAACATGTGCCGTTCGCACAACCACCATAAATCTGAAGAGATGATAACTCACCTCTCTCGGAATTGGAAATGCAGATAATGTATGGGATTTAACTGATAGATCTTAATCAGCTAAAGGGACACATGCAGACTATTGTTCTGCCGTTTAATTGTATGGGGAAGATGTCGGAAATCGGGCTGCTGGACGTTGCTTTATAACAGTCATGGTACAGATCCACCGGTCTTCATGTTATGGTGGGTAAAGTCTAATCTCATCATCTGTGTGCATTATCAGATAATAGAAGCTGGGGATTCGTGTCACGGCACGCGAAGTGAGATTTTCGGCAGGATTAGCCGATTACTACAAGAACGGGTCCTTGTGTGTTCTCTCGAACAAGGACAAAGTGCAACGAAGCAGAATCATGCATCAATCTGAGCATGTTCCACAGCTC
This sequence comes from Albula glossodonta, assembly GCA_019788955.1. Taxonomy (NCBI): domain Eukaryota; kingdom Metazoa; phylum Chordata; class Actinopteri; order Albuliformes; family Albulidae; genus Albula; species Albula glossodonta. The sequence goes on from JAFBMS010000086.1 coordinate 856,357, forward strand.
AGTGTGGGGTGAGAATTCTCACCTTCGCTGTGATGGTGCTGTCCAAGGACAGCCATGGATTTTCATATGCAAAAATGACCCTGGCATTAGCTGCTGTGAAAGCAATAGAAGCCGCATGCGGTCACTTTTTTTTTTTTTAAGAGTTGTATTTATAAAAGCAAACCAACACATTCCTTGTGGTAAAAAAAAAAAAAAAAAAAAATCGTTGAAACTTGCAATCCATCTGTATTTTACTTGCTGTTTCCAAGAGTGCTCAATCACCTTGTTATTGAGCTGGCAAACATTCATTAGTAAATCAATTTTCATTCATTATGAGGTCTTTGTGTATGCTTCAGTGTGGACAGCCGTTACACAATGAACAAAAAACACATGAGATTTTGTTGGTCAGATAATTAACAATGCTTATTTGCCACATGCACACTTTTGTATGCAGAAAACTATTGATTACTTGGTTATTAATCAATGCAATGGACTGGACACATATAAATCAAACACAAAATGGGACATTTAAGCCAAAATACAGGATACATGATGTATTGCCTTGTACAGTAATTACCATGAATTTCAATTCTGAAAAAAAAAAAAAAGAAAAACAATACAGTGTTCTGTAAATGTCAAACAGATTTTGACAGTTGATTTGACAGGACAAGGCAGAAGGAAATGAAAAGTAAAGCTATGAGCATGGGTATAGGCAGGTAAAATGCATGTTTTATATTCTCTCATTTCTATAACCTCTGCTGTACATTAGGGAATCCAGACTTTTCTCTCTTTCCCCAAACATACAATATCAATTTCTGACTCTGTTCACACTATGGTAATGCTGAGTCCGCACAGACAGACATCAGAGGAAGACATTCATGTGCAGCTTTAGGGAGGCTGTCTGTTGGTGCCCAATCCCCCAGCAGGGGTCGCTAGTGAGTGAAGAGATGCCACCCTGCTGAATGAATCCCTCCCTCCCTCAGTGACAAGACAGATTGACTGTCTGGTAGAGATATAGAACCAGACCATGGGGCCCATCCACACACTGGAACAGTGCCTTAACAGGATGCAGACTGTGGGGCCCATCCACACACTGGAACAGTGCCTTAGCAGGATGCAGACCATGGGGCCCATCCACACACTGGAACAGTGCCTTAACAGGATGCAGACCATGGGGCCCATCCACACACTGGAACAGTGCCTTAACAGGATGCAGACTGTGGGGCCCATCCACACACTGGAGCAGTGCCTTAACAGGATGCAGACTGCAGGGCCCATCCACACACTGGAACAGTGCCTTAACAGGAGGCAGACTGTGGGGCCCATCCACACACTGGAACAGTGCCTTAACAGGAGGCAGACTGTGGGGCCCATCCACACACTGGAACAGTTTGAGCTACTCCAACAGCTCATATCCCACTCTACAATCTATTTTAGCTTTTGAGAAGTCTACAGTGAGTTGGCATGGGTCCAGTTCTCTGACTTTGAGTAGTTTTTCAGTACCTTTGTATCTCATCATATCTTCATTCATACTGTGTAGGTTAGCAGTCTTTATTTTTAGTCTTTTATATTTTACATTCATATTTATGATTGCAACTTTAACATTTTCCACTTGAAAATGTCTGCCTAGAAGATTATAATCATTGAGTGGGCCAAAACAGAGAGATGTACCGTAGTCCGTGGTGGTGTTAAACCAGGCTATTTTTCAGTGATTGTTATGTTCATCATCTTCTCCATCTAGCTCCATGGTTATTTGCATTTTGCGATGATGTCGTATTTTGAGGGTGTCATGCTGCATTAGTACATGCTGAAATGTGTTATAAATGTTAATATCTAATAGAAGTTTAATATATAATAATAGCTGCCTGCTGGCCTGGAAACATTTGAGGCATTCAGGGAAGATGTAGAATTGGATTCAGTCATTTGTGCAAACGTGTATAGTTTTCATAGATTCTGAAATATTCCTTACATTTATCTGCCAAACTGTATGAAGAAATAATAAGAAGAGGCACTTGTAATCAGTTGTGAGTGTGATTAAGATGAAATATTAAATGTTAACACTTGCATGAGCTGAAATAAAGAATGTTTCTTTTATAACATGTGAATGTGCATACATTTATGTGCCAGAATGGATTAGACTGGCTTTAGCATAACACAATACATGCCAGACAACAACATTTTTAGTATTTTTTGGTTGTTATATACCCAGTGAAATGGAAGAAATCAAACTGAGTCTGTCACCGTCTCCCAGACTCCTTTCTAATTAGTGTAAGGAAGTTTTGATTAAAAAAAAAAAAATACAGAGTATCTTCTGAATGCCATGATACAAATTATGTAATGCAAAAAAGCATCCATTGCACCAAAAACTAACTTAGCATGGGGATGACAAATACGTATCAAGTAGAAACTAGGTCAAGAGCAAAATTATGTTTTTGCCATTATAATTAATGTTAATGATTCCAATGTGTGTGCATATTTCCTTTTTTATTTTCGTCTCAACAGTGCAGATGCAGTTTAATGAGGAGGTCTGCATGAATATGAATTTGTAATTTTTGAGAGATACTGTTTATGTGCTGGTATTTGTGCTCAAATTTGTTTAGTTGATTCCAAGTACTCTTCCTCATTGACTTGCAAATGCATTGATTTCAGCTTGTAGAGAAGAGAGAAGAAACAGTACCTGTATTCTTAGCTGACCACTGATACAGAGAGAGAGGCAGAGAGAGAGAGAGAGAGAGAGAGAGAGAGAGAGAGAGGGGATGAGAGTCAGTATTTTACTTCAGTAAAAACTTGAGATTAATCTCTCTCTCTCTCCTACTCTCTTCTCTTCTCTCTCACACGTTTGAATAAATGGGTCATCAGTGTTGAGAAGGATATGAAGTTGCAAACATTTTCTTCTCCAGATCCCACCAATCGCAGCTCCCCGCTGTCTCATTACAGATCTTTTTTTTGATGTCATGTTTACTTGACATTTGCCACATGTAAATGTGTCTTTTTCTTGAGTGGTGCTGCCTAAAAAAAACACAAACTCAGCCACTTTAAACATTTCATCTTATCTCTGCTCCCAATCCTTCAAACTTTTATTTTCGGCCAGATTCAAGGCAAGAGTACTTTTTTGTAGAACTAATTCCACTTTTTCAGAAAATTATTTTCAGTGCTCCCGAGCTAATATGTCACTCATACTAATGAGACGAGATTCCTCCTGGGCATTTGTTTCCTGCTATTTCCTGTATAGATATGTAAAATAAACGAATACACAAGTAAACAAGGGAATTAATAAAGGCAGAGAGCATTTGCATGGAATAAAACATAAATGGGTGCCACATTAATTTGTTTTCTACTGTTTCTTAACAATGTGTACATTGCTTTGTTGCTGTAAAAATACACTCATTATATGTTTCTGCTCTGCACATGCAAGGCAAACTCATACAAGGAACAAAGAGTCAATAGTAGTCGATGGTTTAATCTGTTATATTTTAAACTATCTAATTTGGAGAATGGTTGGTTTAATCGATCCAATAGAATAGCACTGCAAAACCATGGCGACAGGTTGAGAGCTGCTTCGTGTAAGCCCTTGCCATCCCCCAAACCCCTTCCCTCTGTCTGAGGGCAACGTAGTGCATTAATGTATCCTGTCACAGCAAAGCAGCATATTGGATAACAAAGGGAAAATAGCATTTCATACTAGAGATGCAGAAAGAGAACATAATTTTTTTTGCTGACAAGCTCATGGATGCCAAGGATGACGTCCATTCTAGGAAAAAGAAATGGATGAATCAAAAAACCCAATCGCTTAACTATCTGTTTAATGGAATGAAATGCAAGAAGAAGAAGGGGGGGAGGAGGGATAAACATGAATGATGAAGAGCAGAAAAAAAATAAAGTAAAAGACACAAAAAACTGATTAATGTTCTTGAAAAGCTTTGATGAGATTAAAGTGTCCCCATGTTCTCCTTTCTTCTCCGTTCTGTGTGGCATGCAGTTTTATAATTGATCGCTACTGGTGCTAAGACAGCATGACAGATTGCATTGATGTCAAAAACACCTTTCCATACCCTGAGTTTATAAAGAATGGAAGACAGCACTTCAAACCCATTGAAACATTTAAATAAAAAAAAATCCCATCCAGTTCTGTGGAGATATAAGTGTCATTATCTATCTTTCGAATGACTGGCATTCATAGCTGTAGTTTAAGGGCAGTACAATTTAATTTCCCAAAATTCAGCTAGTATCACCATTCCGGAAAAAAAATACATATATAAAAAAAGATTAACACCTGCTAAACAAAGATGTATAGTTTACCTGCAAAATGTTCCCCCGTTAAGGGAGGGGTGATGAATCGTCATGGAGACAAAAGTGTAAAGAAGTGTTTGTGTCAGTGAAAACTGTGAAGTAGAGAGACTGTTGAAAGGGTCCTGAGTCACACGTTACATAAACATGGACATTGTCTGTTGAGTGTGAATGGATTTGTATACCTTCTCAATCCAACAGCTCCCCTTTCCACAAGAATAATGCACAATGAGAAATGCAACGACCTATATAGCCATCAGGTACACATCGGACACAAAGCCTGCACAGCTCTGGCTGAATGGCAGGCAGTTTGTCATGTGTAACACCATATAGAGGCGTTCTTATACACACTACAATCCAGCATGCACATATTATCAGTACATTTTTAAAAGGATATTAGCTGGGCTTGATGAACACAGAATGACATCACTACTGTGTAAAATCCATTAAGACAGAAAAGGCCTGTGTTTCCCCAAAAATGTCTCTCAGTCTACAGTTATAATATGTTAATGTTTAATGATCACCCGAAGAGGGTACAGAGGAAAAAAATCCTCACATCCTCACCAATCAGCTTTCACAATATGCCATCGTCTTTAGTGCAATGAAAATCAAAACATACCCATTTTTGCATTCTGCTTAATCTTAACAGTAGTGCCGGAGGGTATTACTTTATTATAAAAAGTCAATGAAATTCAGTTAAAACACTATAATATTATAATATAATAAGTGTTATTATTATTTTTGTTATTATTTTTGTTGTTGTTGTTGCCTTTGTTTAATTTATCTAATATATTAATGGGTAACTCATTTCTGGTCGTTTTTTATACCATAAGATCCCATTGACTTCATTGACAGGGTCTCTTGCTTTGGCTTTTCACAGATCAGGGGTGCAGATTATTTCCGTCACCCGTCAGTCGCTGTGTGGCAGATGTCACTGTGTCTCTTGTCACAGGATGATTTATTGGTTTAGCTGAGCAACAGCCACCGGGAAGTATACATCAAAAAGCTGCAGCCAAATCAGCAGGGGCAATAAAGGAGATGCCAGTAACCAAACTCAGCCCTCCCTCTCTCCTGCTCTCTCTCATTCTCTCTCTCTCTCTCTCAGAATTTTGCTGCTGGTTATTGTTTGCCATCTGTTTAATTTCCAACCTCCCTCTGTTTTGGGTGTTTTGGACATGATTTCTGTGACTGGACTCGTCACCTTGCAGACCTTCTTAATGCCTTCCCCCACTGTGACTCATTTCCAGTGTCCGACACTCAAAATCACCTGTGGCACAGGTTCAAGTAACAGGCTTATGCAAAGTTGAGTGGGCATGCATGAGCTCTCTCTCTCTCCTACCCTCCTATACATGCAAACGCCAAGTAAAGCATGAAGTATCCACCCACAACACAATGCTACAGGGGACTGTTCTGTGACCTTGATTTTGTTGTGCTCAAATATTGTAATTATCGAATGAAAGCAGAAACTCTGCAGGAAGCCACCCAAAAATATCACTGTGGCTGTGTTTTACAGCCTTTTATTTGCCCCCAGTGGGGACGCTATGCATTCATATACTGTAACATGGAGATGACTGAGGATTGGAGGCTGAGGTGAGTCATTGACACTCATTTTGCAATATGTCAGCTGAGGTATGATAGTGAACTCTTTATTTCAAGTCTGTATTTATTCCTCTTTCTTTTTAAATCTAAATATTTTGGAAGTTTATCCTTATATTTTTAACATAATTATGTGTTTGTATAACTGTATAATTTTTTAGAGACAGTAAGTGCGCTTGGAAATGGCTAATAAGCTATAAAAAAGGGGCGGGGGGAGGGTGGGGATGGGGGGCACTATTACACTGCGTACCCCAGCAACCTCACCAAATTCTCTCTTGGTACGCACAATGAGCTTTGTGCAGGCAGTTACCTAGCAACTTTAATCCAAGGCCGGATGACTTGAAGGCTGCATGCTGTTGCCTCACCTTGAGAGGATGACCCTGAGAGCGCCATTTGTCACTGATGGTGTGGGACATAAAGGGTATGGCATCCAGGGAGCCGCCCATAGTGCAGATATGAAGCATACCTTTAAGCCGCTAACGGGTTCTAGAATCTTTGCTTAAGATTAACAGATAAACCAGTTATGAACCAAAACCCTTTAAAACATATTGTCTCCTTTGAATGATGCTGTGTCAGATATTGTGATATTATGTTTATGAAAGCAAAAGATTAATAACAGACAGCTGTTCTGTTTTTTTTTTCTTACATTAAAGCTGATCTTTGCAGGTTTTTTAACTGAAGGAATATCAATGATGAGCTCATATCATGAGACAAGAACATCCATCTGCTAATGTGCTAACCGAAGGTCCTTTCAGTGGGAATTCTTCTTCACTGAATGAGAGAAGTAAGACTACGTTCAGCTCCATTATGAGAGAGAAACTCACTCTATCTGCAGTCAGTGACTCATAAGGGACCTCTGGGTCTGCCATGCACAGGGGGTGAATCTAAAAAGTCCCAGCCCTCACAAAGCATCCTACCATGGACGTAATGACACAAGGCTTTATGAATGCTTATGCAAATCCCATTAAGTGCTACGGAAAGACTTTGGAGGGGGTCATACAACTCTAATGAAGGGACATCGACATGAGTTACAAGGTGTTGGAGAACCACGTCACCTTTATCATAATTCCACATTGCTCAAAGCACTTTATGCCTTCACATGGCCATCCATTAGGGAACTGCATGCAATAAAAGTAGTAAATGCAGGGAAAGTCCATGTGCTGCTGTTGAGGGATAATTTGATGCTGTTTTGCACACTGTGGTATGGGGATGCTGTGCTATTGCAGAAAGCTCCTTCTTCTGGTTAGGTTAATTTAACCCATGTAATTGGATCTTTTGAGTTTAAGTATGCTTACTCTGTGGAAAGCATTACATTTTAGAAATTAAAAGTCACCTACAGTTCTTAATTTGTGAAAAAAAAAAATCCAATCAAACATGGTGTCTTCGAGGGAATTTACTATTCAGAACAAGTTATAAAGGCATAAGCTTTCCTAATTAAGAATAAAAACATGTTTGAGTGTCCCCAATAAAACATAATATACACAGAGAAACTTATGTTTCAATATGAAATCTGTTTTATTTGAATAAGAAACTGAGGCTGGAACCAAATGAAATGGACATACATCTCTTTGAGGACATATGGAATTCAGTCATAAGAAACTGTACGTTATAACATACACATCAGTGAGTATTTTGTATTCTGTTGGAGAATGGGAAACATGTTCCGTATGGAATTTTATTCTAAAACTAAATTGGGTATGCTCTCAAAAAGATTAAAGTTTGCCTGTATTGAATTGTGTATGGCCTTAAAGAGACTGTCTGATTGGGTCCATGCCAAAGAGATTCCTCTCTGAGTTCTGGCATTCAGTTAACTAATTATAGTGTTTAATATTAATATTGATTTATTATAACATCTTAATTTATCAAAATAAATATTCATCCTGAGTGTTTTATCATCTACAGTCAGTGAGCTCCATCTGGAGTAGTTTTACACAGGAGGACTGATAACTTGCCTGTTGAAGCTGTTTTCTTATAGTCACATAATGTGGTTGGCCTTTTCTTTTTATCAAGGTTCCAAAGCACTTAGAAGAGCTATTCACTGATGAGGAAAAAAGAAATAGTAATAAATAAATACATGGTATAAACGTTAAGTGAGTTGAGATGCACTCAACTCAGTGTTGGTCCATTGAATAACAATCGCTCAAGACTGACTGTGCGCTGAACAGCCTGGGAATCTTGCTGACAAAAAAAAAAAAAACACACTCATTATGTAGCAGTGGGGGACAAAGCACCGACAGGTGTTTATGCAAATCAACACTGAATGGATTAATCTTGCTAATGGGGAAAACAACAGAGAGGGGACAGTGTGTTAGGTGTGCAGAGGCAAATATTTGGCTTGCGCTGAAGCCGATTCTCAGTGAGTGTTGAAACGGCAGACGGTCCTGCTTTTAATCCTGATGATGTTTGCCTTAATGAGAGTTTAAACGCTATGACAAAAGATGAAAACATCAGGTCCTCACACACTCGTGTTGTGCTCTCCTTCGCCTCGCCTCCACCCTCCATGCTTGTGCTCCGTCTGGTCTGGGATTTTCCGTGTGAGATGTGATAGAGCCTACATAATCATGCAAGCCAATCGCAGTGAGGAACTGTCCCCATGGCAGCCAATCGCAGTGAGGAACTGTCCCCATGGCAGTCAATCACAGTGAGGAACTGTCACCATGGCAGCCAATCACAGTAAGGAACTGTAACCTTAGCAGCCAATCACAGTGTGAGGCAATCACCACACCACCCAATCACAGTGTGTTAACCATTGAATCTAATAGTCTGGTGAGGTTCACAATATAGTTGACTGGTGTGGGCATTCTTTTGTTGCCCCAAGTACTGCTCATCATAATGTTCAGTTGGCAAGCAAATGACAGCCACATAGCTGGTAATAAAGAAGTATGAAATGGACATTTTATGATTTTTTTTTCTAAATAAAGCCACCTTCTCTACCTACTCATCACTACTGGTTAGGAGGGACCGCCATTATCAGTCACGACCCAGCTCTCTCACTCTCTGTCCATCTCTTTTAGTCTTTTGGTGTCTCTCTCTCTCTGTCTCTCTTTACAATTGACAGCTCTACTGAAAGACCCGAGCCAGAGTGAATTTGGCTGCTATTGTATTTGTACTGCAATCTGCCAATGACTTAAATACTGTCAATCAATATGATGCAATTTCCTGCCAAAGGATATAATAAAATATAAAATATAACCACCATAAACCATGTGGTCTCTCTGTTTCTGCATTTCTGGTGATGACCATGATCACCACTCCCAAATCTACTCATGTATCAAAATAACACAAAGGTCTGAGTACTTTGCAAAGCTTAGAACTCAGCAATATGCTCCCAAATTCCGCTGTTGAACTCAGATGGAATTACTGATAACACAAGGGGAAAGCAAGAAAGCCTGCAAGCTGAGTCATTCTAGGGCAGCTGAAATAAAAAATCAAGTTCAAACTAAGATGGCTTAGCTTTATAAAAATATTGGAAGATTACTAAGGAGACAAGCATTAGGTAGCATCTAGTCGAATTTGAAATTGTTTGTAGTTTGTAGCACTGAGGTGACTTGAGTAGGAGGAACTGAAGGTGCTTGACAGCAAGGTGTTTTAGCATGTTAATGAAGGGAAAATGCTTACTGCACCAGCTGAAGTGTGACTGACACATCTTCAGCACATTGCCAGAGAATTAACAGGTTTTGGTGTAGTTAAGATGGCATGACCTTCTGTGTGTTTTTATTCTGATTTGATAACAGGGTGGAAGAAAGGATTTTCCTGAACAACAGCAGTTAGATACTTATCTGACTGACTCTCATAAGCGTGTGTGTATGTTACATTACTAATATAAAGTGCCTCAGTTTGAGTACAAGCAAGATAACGGTTTACTATGCATGGTACCTCATACGTGTTAGCATGATTTATCTAAGGGACGGGGTCCTATATATTCACTATGGATCCTTAGTACATGAGCCTTGTTAAGGCATTCAGAGAACAGAATGGCACAACACCGATACAGAGGATGACTGTCAGTTCTAATGTAAAGCTGCAAGTAGCAAGTAGCACACACAGGCAGACTCTCACATGCAGACACACACACACACACACACACACATACACACACACACACAAACACAGAGGAGCTTGGCCCGGTGGTTGTGAAAACTGCCATTTGTTTTCAAAAGTCTTACCATGGCAAGCATATCAGAAGGGCTGCTTTAATAATCGACTCAGATCAAGCGTCGGGAGCCAAGCATGACATGTGTTAAAGTTTGACCTTCAGCTCATGGTTAGTCGGTCATTCCTCAGTCTGGCCCTGACAAATTGGCACTCTCCAGCTTTGATGCATAAAAGGGGTTTTCTGCACAGATAATGGGGCCATATTTAATTGCCCACACAACAAAGTTGATTGTATTAGCGTAATTAATCTTGTGCTAAAATGGTTTCATTTAATTGCGCTCACAAGACAAGCAGTGCTGTGAAATAACTATACATATTGAATATATATATATTCTCAAATTTTCTTTTAATCATTCAGCATTTTGCATTTCAAAGCACTAGACCCGAGTTAACCAAGAACTTCTTTATCCTACTTAAAAATATGAACTCAATTAGCAGAAGACAATTTAAGACAGTCATAGCTGCTAACACATACCTTATGGTTTCAGGTAATGCTTAAATTGAAGAGGTTCACATAATTGGGTGCGCTGAACTAATTGAACCAATTAATTGAAAACCCCTGGCATTAAAATGTTAGCTCAAGGTGTAATAAGTCTGCTTCTGGTTCAGGGTGAAGAAGAACAAGCAGCCTTAAGGCTAGAAATTACTAATTACATGACAGCATGTGACCCAGGATCCAGTGAACCCAAAATAAAGAATAATTAATAATTGATTAGGTGCTTTCCTTACAGAACCATATTACAGTCATTGTGGACACCTGGAATGGAATGAGTGCACTCAGTAATAGCCTGGAATATGACTGACCATCCAAATCAGACACTCCCATTCTGACCTCTTTTCTTCATCTCTCCTCTGACTTTCGCCACTCAATCTTCCCACAGCTTTTTCTTTTCCCCCTTCTTTCTTCCTTCCTTCCTTCCTTTTTCTTTCTTTCTTTCTTTCTTTCTTTATTCCTCAACCTGGCTTGATGCTTCGGAGAGTGAGCCGAGTGCATTTTCTGAATTTTTATTGTACATAAACCACAGCTCGTGGCGGTCTGGTTCTAAGGTAGCTGTGTTGCAGTGTCTGCAGTGGAATTTGTCCTGGGGGCTCAGAGAGCAGTCGGTGCCCTCTGATGTCACCTTCCCCCATGTGAAAGATTTATTGGTCTATCAAAACATATTAGCCAGCCGGTAAAGATGCTCATCCAGAGGGAGAGGGGTCCGCTGTCAGCACACGCCTCTCCTTCCCACACCTCTGTCACATGACACCCTTCACAGGAACTCTCTGGAAGGAAGAGATGCATCCTTTTTCTTCCATTTATTTCATTATTTTCAAACAAATGTTCAGCAGGGCGCTTTTGTGACGTAAGGAATACGTACATCCGGTTGTCCATTCTCACTGGTTGTATTCTGTGATTGTACTACTCATTCATTTTAATTACATGCATATTGTACTCACCCTGTCACATACCATTTTAGAAATAGCAGGATCTGGCTTGCATGTATGAATGAATAAATGAATGAATGAATGGGCGCATGGCTGAACACCACAGCGCAGCACTTAAACCCTTGCGCACACAATGGCTGAGGTTCTGTCTTTCTGTAAGTGACTCTGCATAGCGGCATCTGCTAGTTGACTGTGAAGTAATGTAAGATTACTAGCCAAGAGGACCAGAGAGGTTCCTCGGCCTGTGTATGGCCCAAGTACAGAGATCTCTGATCATTTGCTGCCAAGCACAGAATGGAATCACTGGCACCCCTACTGAATAGACATCTCAGACAAACAGCCCAGCACATGTATACAGGGAAGTCAGCAGCTTGGCTGTTTGGTTACAAGGAATATTTCATATGTATTAAGAGGAGAAAGTGAAATGACAAAGAAATGTGCATTGTTTAGAGATAAGATCAGATTTTATTTATTTATTTATTTATTTATTTATTTATTTTTTACTAATGAAGGAAACTGAGGTTTCATTGCACCTGAAATGGGGGACATTTCCTGGTAGTATCATGACTATGGTGATTAGAACCAATTATTAAAATGCCTATTGAGAGAAAGCGAGAGAGAGAGAGAGACAGAGAGAAAGAGAAAGAGAGAGAGCCATATTTCCATCTTTCCCTCAGCTAAACTGAGCTCTCGGTCTCCCACAGCCTCAGAAAAGAGCAGCCTCACACATTTAGTGAGCCCGGCTTTAATGCTAAAGTTGGAAACATAGTACCATCAATCAACCGGGGCAGCCTATACCCTAGTGGCTAAGGTACATGACTGGGACCCCTGAGGTTGGTGGTTCAAGTCCCAGTCCAGCCACAGCAAGAACACCACTGCTGTTGGGCCCTTGAGCAAGGCCCTTAACCCCACATTGCTCCCAGGGGAGATTGGCCCTTGGTTAGTCTAATCAACTGTAAGTCGCTTTGGATAAAAGCGTCAGCTAAATGACAGTAATAATAATAATAATAATATAGAATAGCACAATACTGGCACCCTGTAAGCCGACTTCCTACCTGCTCTCATCATAGAACATCAGCCACAACATATTCAGATACTTCTTTTATTCTACTTTGATCACCCGCCTGCAAAGGTCTATGAAATTGGCCTTGGTTAGCAAACAAGTGTATGTGTTTCTTATACTGCAACGAACCAATGAATGGGTCTTTATTTTGTAAATATGCCATGAATTCAGAGACTGAGAAGGAAGGATAAGCCATAAGCCATGTTTATCCACAAGTTCAAATAAACCAATTCATTATTTATCACATGACAACAAGTTAGCTTCCAGGAGAGCTTTCTGTTTCCAGTGTCATCATATACCACCTGTCGAGGCCCTGATCTCCCGATTCTCTTTACACTATAGAAGAAAATGTCAACTGTAAAATGCTTGGATTCAACAACATTTTTTATCGTCTAAAGATGTTACAGTTCTTTCAAGACACGTTCGTTTGAAATAACTCTTATTATTAAAATATTTTTTCAGTCAAAGTTGTTAGATCCCCAGGAGCTGTTGAAGTATGATACATCAGTTTGAGAATAATGTCAGAATATTAAAAAAAAAAAAATAGAAAAGGAGCATCAGACTTGAGCTGGCCAGTTCTACCATTCAGGGATTTCATTCGAGTGGCTCAAATGGATAGTGAGTTTATATGGTTATTTTTTTCTGTATTGGGTGTGAAAGAAAATGGAAAAAAAAAAAAAAACACACACACACACACAGTTACTGCTTCCTCGTACCATCGATCCACACAGGTCTATCGATGGAGCGTCTCAGCGCTCTCACGGTTGGAGGGCAGGTGAGTGGGTATGGATGCAAGGTGGGACCTTGAAAACAGAGTTTGATGAAGCCCACATTCAGCCAAGAGCTGGATCAACGAGACTAGGTGATATTCAACAGCAACACGCCATGCCTCTTTTCCTCTGCGAGTCTGTAGATATGTGTGTGATTTTGAATGTTTGCGCTCTGTGCATATCTATAAATAGGATGTGTGTGTGTGTGTTTTTGTATGTGCTTGCTTTGTTTTGTAGTTTATATTAGGAATCAAACTGACCTTATTGAATCTATTGTGAAACGTACCCAGATTCTCTAAATGGTAGATGACAGTCAGTATAGCTGTGTCTTTTGCCGGCACGATGAATTGTCTTTTGAGAGACTACATCATTACACAGAATGGCTCAGCTATAGTGACAGGTTAAATCAGCTACTCAACCATCCCCGCGCATTCCTGAGCCTGCACAAAGCGGAGACACATCCACCGACTTCTGTTTCATTGCTGGAATGAAACAGAAAGCATCCTAATAACGTTGCGGCGTGTTCGGCGGCGAGCGGGTCACAAACAGCCGACTTACGGCATCTCCGAGCTCTGATGTTGATGAGCCGGGGTCGTATGGGTGAGCCTTTTTTTCCATCCCTGGTAATCTCATATTGCTACATTTAATTAGAGATTTGGCTGTGGAAATGTGTTCACTGCATTATCCATTCCAAACATGACAGAGCCCAGGATTACTCAGAAGGCCAATGAATGAGCACTGCAGAAAAGGACGTATATATGCTATATGGTCTGCATAAATAATGAGCTGGCCTAATCAGAACGTCACTATTTCATGTGGCTTTAAGCAATTAAGTGCACCATGTTGCACCCCCACCCCCTTTAATCAACCAATCGATCAATCACCAAATCAGTGAATACATTAAAACATATATTTTGAAATGAAGAAAAAAAAAAACCTTGATATTTTTTGTTTTCTCACTTGAAACCATCACTCCACTGACTGTTCAGCAAAGTGCTCAGTACTTGTATCAGTGCGTATTTGCCAGTTTTTGCTCTCTGAAATCAATAGGAGACATTGTGCTAAGTATGTGGATTCCTTTTTCCAACTTGTGACAAAAACAGAAGTGGCACAACTTCGAATACATAACATTATGTAACAATATGTTCAACTTTGCCTTAATTAAATACAAGTGTTCATTTAAATATTGCAAGTGTTCATTATTATATTCAACAAAACAGTTTTTTTTTTTTTTTTCAAATGCAGCAATAATGCAAATTAACTCACCAGACTGTTCTTGTAAAGAAAAATCGTAGCGCTCTTACTCAATTTCAAGTTAAAGTTAAACACAAATGTTGGTTGGACCCCAGTCACTGGTCTAAGAGACAACAAACATTGTTTTATTTTATTAAAAATGCCATTTGAAAGAATACATTGCAATGTTTCCCTGTTTGAATGAAATGTAGTGCGATCATTATCTATGCACTTTGGCAGTACAGTACCTAGTACCTGTCAAACTTATGAAGCAAAATTTTAACGTGAGAGAGAGAGAGAGAGAGAGAGAGAGAGAAACACTGTGGCAGACCAAGACACATGAGTAAAACAATATTAGATACTCAAGTTTATATTTAAACAGACAACATAAAAGCCCCCATTTATCTGAACAGTGAATGTCAAAGACAGTTCCCTTGCTAGCTGTAATCACATCCTTGTTACTAATAGAAAACAAAATACATTTTCTCATTAGCATTAATTGAAATGTTAACATATATGAATGGGAGGTTGTTAACAGGGGAAGAAAATCTAATTAAAGTTCAAACGTTCTTGTTAAAATAGAATGGCAGTCCCTCTGAATAATATAGAAACACTAAATGCCTTGCTAGTAATGATGAAAAGAAGAGCTGAAAAAAAGAAAAGAAAAGAAAAAATCTGACAAGGACGGCAGAGAAGTGGCCCCGTTATTTTCTGAAGAAATAAAAAAAACACCCATTTCAAAGACCCTCATGCAGTACAGAGGCTACCTTCAGTGGCACACCAATGGGAATTGCTATAACAGTTTTTGTAAAGACTGTCTTGAGACAATAAAGTACTCTGTCAGTCAGCACACACACCCGACGGACGGGTAAAGACATAAAAAATTGCTCCTCTTTTGGCCTGAGTCTGTGTTAATTTAGTTTTTTTTTGCACACTTCTACACTGAAATAGTTGGTGCTGACAGTCATTCACAACAACGACTTCTTTGCTGGGGAAAGTTAAAAAGAATATCCCAACTGTCCAACTACAGAATAACAGACATATCTGTGCTGAGTTATTGGGAAGGTCTGGTGTGATGTTTTGGTTGCATGCAGGTTTCTGCACATAATTCAACTTCACACCACCATGCTTGAATAGAAGAAAAATATAATGTATAGAGACAGCTCAGTCCAGACAGTTGAAAAGGTACATCTGTAAAAATACCCTTGCAAAATTCAATCTGCCAACCAAATGGTCTCATATAACTCCCAGTTATGAACTTGTATATGGTCATAATGCAGCCTGTTTTACAGGATAAATTTTAAAATAACAGTAGAAAAACAGAAATAACAGAACATTGTGTTTTAGAGAGTTATGATACTGTATTTTAATACAACTAAACCGTTCTATTCCTAACTGTGATGCCAACAACTTTCAGTTGGCTGCACTATTTTACTGTATCTCAGATGGTGCTTCTTTGTTTGCTTAAGGCACTTTTTAGTGTTTACTGTTCAGATATGTATCTCTGCTTATTGTACATGGAGTTTTAAGATTATGTTGATTCTTACTGGCAAACTTATTCACTCATAGTGGGGAAACTTATCAGTATTGTCTGAGTTCAGAACAAACTGTACTATAGAGGTGATATATAACATAGTTTGAATCTGTTGGAGCAGGCAGGGCACTAGGAATAATTCACAATGTTCAGACAGCAAGGAGAACAAAAAAATGATGGTATGATGCAGACACTAGTCAGTTTTACGACCGGCAGGTTTTCTTCAGTCTTCAGCTATCCTGCTTATCCTCTACTGAACTCGGCCTGCATTTGACTTTGTGGGCCTGACTCAGTGCTGGTTACACATTACACAGTGGTAATGATGAGGTTGCAAAGTCTATAAATAAAAGATATATACACTGCATAATCCCTTCAAAGAATTTTTGAAAGGAGGAGAAAAGAAATGATGCTGGATGTCCATTGTGAACTTCAGCTGTCAATTCAAAGCTAAATGTGAGATATTCTTCTGAACCATAGATTTCCTCCTCCAGCAGTTTCTTGGGGTGTAATGGTTCATGTGAAGGACTATGTGAACCTCAGACACATTTAGCAGGGTTTTTCTTTTCTTTTTTTTTTCTGATGAGAGCTTGTCATGAGCTGTTTCCATGGGGGGAAACTACAGTGTTCAGAGTGATGAAAAAGCACTTTGTAGCTCTGCATGGCTGAGCGACGGAGGGAGAGGATTCACGTATCTCTGCAGTAATGATGCACTGTCTTTGGTGCAAACGCTGCCAGTCGCGCTACGATGTCCAAAAGACATCCTTTTTTTTTTTTTTTTTTTTTAAGTCGGCTTCCTAATCAGGATACAGACTCTGGGATATTGTCAGTTCAGTGTGCATTACTTGAAGAAAGAAACTTCAATCAGAAAGCATTAAAAGAAGAAAAAGTGGAATAACTATATTGCTGCATGACTAATCTGCCGGAGACAAGTGAGTGACCCTCAACGCGAGGAGTTTGGGGCTTAGTTCTTGAGTTGCCAGCGGGCTGTCTTTTCTCTGGATTAGCTCTTTTTAGCGGTAGAATCGGACATCCCCATGCAGCTAAAAGGCAAATGAAGGGGAGTACTGAAGTCCGGGTTCACTTGGCTGCAACTTAATGGTCACAAGTCAGTCTGAATTTAACCTGACCTCCTGTCTGCCCAACATTTCAGACACCCTCAAATTCAGCCGGATAATTACATTCACTCTGAGCCTGATGGGCTTTCTGTAATTAGCGTGAGCGTGGAGTCGCACTTTTTTTTGGCAGAGTTTAGCACGGTTAACGTGCCTCACCTTTCAAGAGAACCGCGGAAAACACCGGGGCTGATTGCGTGTAATCATTTACGATATTATCGTACGCGAGTCTCCCATTACCGCACAAATATATTCAGATGTTTGAAAGGTAAACCAGAAACACAAAGCGCTGTTGAAAGCCATGGAAAACGTGGGCTTTGAAGCTCCGAAGATGTCTCATTGAAAAAGGATGGGGTAAAAGAATGCATAATATTTGCATAGCGGAAGCCTGTTATCCAGGCCAACTCAGAAAGCTTAGCATTCTACACACCCAATAATCCATTTACACCGCAAAGTTTATTCCTGGAGCAGTCGAGGTAAAGGTATGACGGCCTAAACAGTGTTCCACCTTGAGTAAAATCAACTCTCTAACCCCTATTCTGCATTCTGGCATGCCCTTCACACACTTTTGAATGGTATTAATGTGTCGTCTCACACTTAGACATTTTCATGGCGACACTTTCTTGATCTGAATTGCCCTGAAGTGCGCGACACAATGTATTCTTTATAAGCGTGGCCTTACAAACCCTTATTTGATTTTAAAGTGTATTTTTTTTCAGTACAAGTCAGATGTATATTATATACTTCTCTGAAAGGAAAAAAAGGAAGGGGGGGGGGGTGGGGGGGGGGGGGGGGGGGGGCTTGTGCAAGCACAACTATAGGGAGGCAAAAGACCTAGGCTGTTGCTGCATGTCTCATGTTAGTTCATTGTAATGTAAATTTCGTATTCTACACTCAGGCAATGAAATCTCTGTTTGTTACATTGGTCATTACAAATGACCAATTATGCAATCACAACATGAGACAATGCATACATCTTGAAGGAAGTGTGCCTTAACCATTTAGTATTGATAGGAATGAGAAATTCTGCTTTCAGAAGTAGCCCCCGCTACTGCTCCTATGTTGTTTTGCTTTTTTCTTTTCCTATGAGGGGACCATGGCAACACAACTATAGTATTTCATTATTAGTAATGTTCAGCTTTGAAACACAAGGTGTTTAAAATATGCATTTTATTAATAAAAGCAATTTGGAAATGATGTACATTGAAATTGTGTTCATTGAAAAACATGTATTTTTCTGCATTTTTTGTCCAGGTTAAGCTTGAATAAGATTTGAGGAGAAATCTGCTCTACTGTAAACATGTTTAATTGAACATAAACAGAAATTACTTTTCAAACTGTATAATGCCCCTGTACCCATACAACCATGTCCACAACAAGCTACTGTGATGTTTTTAAGACTATAATTACACTATATTTCTTCCTAAATATACTTTCTCTTGCAAAGAATATTATTTTGTTGTGAAATATAATCCCATTATCTTCCACTTGCTAATTTGTTCTAAAGAAAATTCTCCTCCAGAACAATGAAGTTGACCATATTTTACAAAAGCTCTCATTGACACTGCGCAATTCATGATATGTTATTGATCTCCATTAGGCCAAAACCATCTAATGAACTCACTAGACACAATTGTTCATGTGCCCTAATTAGTTAATGGAGTCCCTTGTATTATGAATGTACAGACGAACACAGGCGTAACATTTTAAGTAATGCTTTGAGTCATTATCTTGGGTAGAGACGCAGGCACAGTACAACAGAGGTTGAAGGGCTCTTCCTCTTCCTCTTATGAGCACATTTCAGTTCAGCTAATGGTTTATAATTAGCAATAAAAGCAAATGCAGGAAAATATGTATTGTAAGGGCCATTCTGAGAGAAAACAAAATCATCTACAATCAGTTGTAATGATTACGGATCACCGGCACATGCTATTTGTTATCCTTTCATTAGCTGCGGAGAGAGAGATGTTTTGCACATATTACGTTGTACCTGACATACCACATTTGTATCTGTGTACAAGCTTCCCTATACCTTACCTATGGGTTATGCAACATATGCAAACACATCAAATGCACAGCAAATGTTTACATGGGGGTTATTTGGAATTTAATTTCAATGCTGATAGTTTAATCGCAAAGTAATTATTGTGTGTGTGTGTGTGTGTGTGTGTGTGTGGGTGGGTGTGTGTGTGTCTGCGCTTGTGCTTTTGTAAGTGTGTGTGCACATATCAGTGCTTGTGTGTGAATGTACATGTGTTTGTGTGTGTGTGTGTATGTGTGCTTGTGCCTTTGTAGGTGTGTCTATGTGTTTGCTCATATGTATGTATGTGCGTTTGCGTGTGTGTGTGTGTGTGTGTGTGTGTGTGTTATATAGCATGGAAGGTGGCTATGTATGGGTCATGGTAATGTGCACTTTGACGGTCTTCTAAGCTCCATGTCCATTAATTCCCTGAGCTGGAGTGCTGTTCTCTGTCCAAACTCTAACCTTATCCATTGTGAGCTAAAAGGCTAAAACTGATCCTGGTTCAGTACACCTGCTCTTACATGTACAAAGAATATGACCCAGATCCCACTGGCAGACTGCTGAATAGATATGTGGGGATTGGTTACCTGGGTATGACATCACATGACCTCTGGTTGAAAACAAAGCAAAGAAAAACAACATTGTGACTTGAGTACTGATATGATGTAATTCACAAAAAAATGGACACAGGCTTTTCATTTTATTCCCTGCCTGGACACTGGAATAATTTTTTCTGCATTTTTTTCTTTTGTGCTGCTGCCTAAAAAATATTTCCTCAATCAACTCTTGCCCTGCCAGCAGTTAGCTTTGTATAGCCCTGCCAATGGGCAGTCAGCGCAGTCGAACATCGGGCAGACGGCTGAATCACCATGGGGCACCTCCTTATATTAAAACCAGCAAAGACCTGGATTCAGCCAAAATCACTCCTCAACCTTAAATTGCCAACAAATACATCATTTTTATTTTCTTCACAAATGCAGCGAAGCAAGTTTATTTTGAGTGCATGGGACTTGCGCTTGTGAAGAGCAAAACTAACAGTGGCATGAAATATTTAGTCATATCTAAGAATAAATGTTGATTGAATCCCATTCTTTGTGCCTGGGTGCAAATAGTTATTGCTTCATCTGTAACACTGGCCGGGATGTAAAACAGGCTCTTTCATCTCTGGGCAAAGCTGAGCAAACAGGAACATTCATCTGAGCGGAAATGAAAAACAACACCAAATGTGTTATATCAGCAGGCTTTTTAATATTTCTGCTGCCTATGACTGAAGCATGCAGACTGTAAAATGAATGTATGGGCATAATTGATGAAGAATTCATAAAGAACATGATGTATAATCTCTGTTGTCACGGTTTTGGTCGGAAGAAGCAACGCATTCCGACAGATGGCCGGGGAAAAACACGAAAACGGGAGGATTCCCGGCTCTAAGCAGGTTGTTTTCTTTCACAGGAAATCGGCCCAGAATCCATGAGATGTTGACACAGCAGTCTCCCCCACGAGGGACACCAGCCATAGCAGAATACAGCGGAGTACACCGAAGGTTCTGATCAGCACCAGGGCCATGCACTGTCCCCTGTGTCTTAAAATACAACATGAAACGTGATGCAAATGTGTTTGCTTATTTACTATTTCTGTTTGCTTGTTTTTCCCTGGATTCTCTACTTTTTTACTCTCGGCAGAATATAAACCAGATAAGCATTAAAGTATGACAGAGCCTTGGAACACCACAGTATGCTGTGATCTCTGGGGCATTTTCACATATTGTAATTAGGAAGTGAAAGCTCCTTAGGGAACGATAGAATTTACTGAAAAGCTTTTAGCCGTAGTTAAACGTGCCTGAAATCATTGCGGAAATGACCCTGACTTGTCTTCATTAACACAGCTGTTTTTATTTCATTTTTCACACTGCGTACAATGTAAAAACCTGATGGAATATTAAGAATTAATATGGAATATTAATTCGGGTATCAAATTGTTACTTAAATTTAGTCTGCATTCCTTAGTACTAGGCTTCATGACAGTTCAAGTGAATCCAACATATTTTCAAAAAATAAAGTTGCTGTATGCAGTAAGTTGATCTTTCATAGGTGCCCAGTGAGAGTCAAACAGTTTTGGAAATATTTCATGATCACAAATGATCTTGATAATCGATTGGCACACACACACACACACACACACACACACGCACACACACACACAGGCTTTCTAGGAATGCAGCTGAGCCCCTCTGTCTTAAGTATTACAGTGAGATGCAAGATAAAATATACATTGGCATGACACTTATCAGAGGGGAGATGAGGGGCATTTTAAAATTCTAGATTAATTACATGTCAGACAAAAGTTCAGTGATAATACCAAACTGAACTGGTTTGTCATATTTTCTGACACAAAATTAAACCTCTCATAGTGACAGATTAAATTGCTATTTGACGTTTTTGTGAATGTGTTCATGAATGACATGATTGCATTATGGTTACATTTTAAAAAGCTTAAATGACAGCCATAGCCATTATGTTTTTATATGATCAGCATTGGAAAGATTTTGGTGCTATCATATCAAAGCTTCAGCCTTTTCTTTTAATAATTCCATTGCACATTCCACAGAGGGATTGCTTAGTCAATGGACAGAACAGTATTGCACGAAAGGTCTACAATTGCAGGTGAGGTTGCCAGATTCTACACGTTCACCTCACATTAGTATCAGTGCACTCTGGGTGTCTGGGAAATGGAAGTGCACTAGCA
Source organism: Albula glossodonta (assembly GCA_019788955.1). NCBI lineage: Eukaryota > Metazoa > Chordata > Actinopteri > Albuliformes > Albulidae > Albula > Albula glossodonta. The sequence goes on from JAFBMS010000086.1 coordinate 878,282, forward strand.
TGGACCGAATCCAAACATTTCTCCCTCTCACCGAATTTCTCCTTGGGAGATAAGCCATGTTGAAGATAATTACACTGATTAATCTTGTGTTAGCAATCTGTTCAATGGTCGGTTTGTCAAAGTCAGCCAGGAGTTCCATTCACTATTCTCCTGCAACCTTCCATCTAATTTCTCTTCCATTTTTTAAAACCTTTCCCTTTTTTTTTTTTTCTAACCCCCGCTTTGCTGCAGAGTGCCTCGACACACCACTCAGAGGAATGAGCCCCGAAGACTTGGCAACCGGAGATGTCATCCTCTGGCGGAGAGACGCCTGACGCGGTACCTTCCTCCTTCGCTGGCACCACCACTCGCCCCGTCGTGGTGCCAAAGGTGCTATCGAGCGAGGCCAGCTCACACTGGTTCATCAGCTGGTAACTGGCTGACCCTCTCTCTACTCCCTGTGCTGCCGTCCATGTTCAGAACAAGCACCTCTTTGACTGTGCCGCACAGCACTCTCACCCTCAATATCCATATGCCCTTTCATCCCTTCTCCCATTACCCAATGTCTTATAACCTATACTGTACAGGTGTGTGTGTGACAAGTGAGTACGTCAGTATTTCTCGGTTTTCTCTATCTTTAAAAGTGCAGATAACTGCATGAAGTTTAATGCAAGAGCTGTTTTTTTTTTTTTTTTTGTAAATGGAAAAGGCTGGGTTGAAGGTTTGGTTGGTACATAAGCATGTTATTAGCATTGGGCATGTCCTAAGGCAAGGGTAGAACTGACCAAAACGTTCCCAAAATACAGAGATTTCTTGGCCTTTATATTCAGGAATTTGGGGATGTTTTCCAGTTAGAATCAAGTCTGACTTCAAGCATTGAAGACATGCAGAAAAAATTGCCAGAAAAAAAAGAAGAAAAAAAAAACAGCCATGAAATGAGCATGTGAATCTAAATGTCAATGATGAAACAGAACTAGCCGACACCAGTCAGTATCAGCGTTCCACTTTTCTGATGAAAGAGGACATACTCATGCATCTCCGAAACTCTTTTGGGAAAGAAAAATCACCGATTTGGTGATAAATTACATGGACTGGGTTAATCTGAAAAGGAGACACTTTTCATTATCTCCAATCGCATTCAAACTGAACATGCCGGATTTGGCCATGTTAGAGAATCTCTGTTGCTTTGGTAGGAATTTACAATGCACATTAATGAAGCCCGCAGAGTGTCATGTGCGATGCCGTGGCTGGCATCATTTCAAAAAGAAGCAGTATTTTATCCTAGCTGCGGTAGAAATCCCTGATTATGTCAATTCTTATGTGGGCCTCAAACAATATTTTATTTCAGACAAAAATTAGCTGAAAGTCCAAAGAATATACACAGTGTATGTCTTAATTTTAGTCTTGATGAAGAGACTGCAACTTATTTTGAATAATTATACCACTGTGCGTTTCAGAAGCTCTATTCTCAAGTTCAATATCAACTCATATTAGTGAAGGTTCATCATAGAACATTATACATTAATTGGACATGTGTGGTGTTTTGGACATCACACAGTAAACATGCAATCATATGTTTTCAGGTGAACTCAAGCAAAGTGAGAGTTATCACTGATTAACAACCATCGACTAGTAATCCATGCCAGCAAATGAGGGCCTGGATTCAATTAAACTACAAACATTTTATGGGCATATTATTCATATCTGATAAAAAAGAATCACTGAGCAACAAATGGAGCTGCATAACTCAGCATTCTTATCAGCTTCAAAGATTATGAAAATTCACTGTTGATGAATTCACCTGTTTATCTGCTGACAAATATACATTTCTCTTGCCACAAAGGTTTAATCTAAAAGCCCTTTGTTGAAAATTTGACAAATTGTGAGCTTGGGTATGAACTGAATGAAGCTTGCACTCCTCTGGGGAGTTCTCTGTTATTTTTCATTCTCATTTCTAAATGTCACATTAGATTGATTCTGCATATCTCAAGTACCCCATGCAATTATGTAGTTTCCTGATAACGAAAACAAAAGCATGCAGTTAATGTGGCATTTTGCCTGTCACATATTACCATAAATGTAATATTTTGAAAATTATGGAAGAATAGCAGGTAGGATAATTGATCCTAAATTTTAATCAAAAATATTTTAAAATAAATAAATAAATATGTCCTTATGATTGCCCAATAACTAACAGTTCTAACAGGCATTTGGCAGTGATTAGTATTCTTTTTTCACCATGGCAAACCAAACAAACAGTTACAACATAGACTGTCTGGACTCTTTACCACTTAATGGTTATGCAACAAAAGTAAGTGTTGCCTCAATATGGTTTTCAAATATGTGTCTCCTTTTTTTTTCCAAGATTAATTTTGAGTATGAAGGTCACATCATATCAAGCTGCTCTATGATTAAATTAAATTATGGCAAGGATTGAAAAAAGTGTCAAAACAGATGTGTAATGACAGTGAACAAGAAGACCTAATGAAGCACCACCCACAAACAAACCAGTGAAACAGGTAGTTTAATGGTAGAGACAAGCGAGATAGTGCCACCGAGAGATAAATTAAAGAGAAAAAAATAGAACATATTGTTTATTTTGATCCAAAATGGAATTAAGAGTCAGTATGTGCAGACTCTCCCAGGACTTTCTTTGGCCCCGGTCTGACCGAAGCCCTGCCTGTATCTGTCTGCAGAATTTTCAAGGCCTCCAGGGCCATAAAAAATAATAAATTGACAGTTCAATAGCGAGTACCAGCAAGCAGCCAACAAACTAATTCATGTGGAGACAAAAACGCAAAAAAGGTTTGCTCAGCTTCCCGAAAAACAGGGAGTGACATTACACTCTTATCCCTCCAGTTTCTTTCCGCCAGGTCCAGCTTTGTTTCTTAATCATTAAAAAGGAAGAGTTATGTTTGTGGGTCTGTTCTTTTATTTATTTCAAGAGTAGCTGCAAATAAATGAAGTAATGCATAAGAGAGAAACCTGGAAGGAGATATCATCACAACACAGCCTGTGCGAGTATAAAATGACAGCCAGACATTTTTGTGTTTGTTTTTGAACAGTTGACACTTTTCAATCCTGTCTGGTTTTACAGTGCATCGTGCACAATGGGCGTTGGAACGGCACAGATCAGTTCTGCTAGCGTCTCTCAAAAGCAGGACTTTTTAATGAAATCCGTCTTCGTGGAGGCTTGAAAACAAGACTGCAGACAATACAGTGCAGCTGTCTGGGAGGACAGCCAAAAATGGGTCTTGGAGTAAAACAAAACAGAAAAAAAAATAATTAAAAGGAGGAGAGCAAGACAGAAACCTTTTTTTTTTTTGTTCAGGGATGCTCTGTACAGAGGCAACCTGCAATCCCAATGACAGGGGAATGAAGCAAGTGAACGACTGCATCATTTCAAAAGCAGCAAGGCCAATTGGGCTGAACCAGCTGGCATTTTCCAGTGAATTAAAATTATATTTAAAGTTGTGGCCAGCGGCGAAACTCGGATGCGCTCACCGTGAACGTATAAATGGTACAGACAGAAGCTCCTCTTGGAAGGAAGCGCAGCTGAAGAAGTCTCTGCAGCTGCGTTGTCTTTGACTGCCGAGCCGTCTCCTCTCTGCCTGCCAGGGGAGGCGTGCAGCGCAAAGCTGCGGCTTAACGGCGTTTTAGTGGGCTGTCAAAATCCTTTGAACATAGAGTCAGGTGTACATGGAACGGTAATGATGCCTCGGAGTGTGAATGTTCTCCTGTGCGGTCAGACGGAAACCCATGTCACACTCATCTCACTTTCAACACCCCCCACACCCCTCCCATACACATACAAACACACACACACTCTCACACACACACACACACACCCACCCACCCACAAACACACACATATACACACAGACACTCACACATACATACACACACCCACCCACACACACACACACACACACACAAACTCACATCTCCTAGTTGATGCTTCTTTAACATAATGATCAGCCGATTTTTTTTTTTTTTGTAATAAAACACCCTGGAATAAGAATGGGTGTCTGCATCGGCTGAGGAGAAAATAAAATAATAAATATACAGTAAGAAAATTGCAGATGGATGGGGTTGGTAACTCATTGGTTATATGCAGGAGGCAGAATAGTTTCATCATCAGAAAGTCCGCCGCCTCTCTGTCTTTTTGTCTCACACCGAACACCGCAACCCCCCCCCCCCTAATTTCTGGTGTAAGAAATCCAATTCTGAGTCTCCCACTTTCATTTCCATAAAGCTTTATATAACTGCACATCAGCGATGGGTAATTTTTCTCCGCATTTTTTTTAACCCACTGCATTTCTCTCCTCGGACTTTCATCTAATATTTCACTTCAAAGACCCTCCATTGAGAGAGGGCATAATTGTGTGGAAAGTCTTTTTTTTCCCCCTTCTCCTTCTATTTTTTTTTTCCTTTTCTCAAACTGGGATGAGACAATTCAATTGTAAAGTCATTTGTCAAGTGCAGAATTGTGTTTCTTGCATAGCTGGATGGTCATTTCTGCTCCCCTGGTGTTCCTCAAAGCTTCCTGCAATAGGATGGAGGAAGACTAAACTTACCTGATTAGTTTGACCCTCTGAGCCACTCGACAACTACTAATACTTTAGTGACAAGTGAAATGTATCCTTTCTGTAAAACACTCACTATTATCATTTATTTCAGTTTTACTGTGCAATTGTTCTGCAATATTTTTTTTTTCCTTTTTCACTGTCCATGGTCCCTTTCCAAGAAGGCAATTTCCAACAAAATATATTCTGAGATTTCTAAACTGTAAAGAGGGTTTGTTTTCCTTTTTATCCCTTATTTTTTTGTTGTTGCGCTCCTGTTAGCTGCCCTTTCCTGTTGACTTGCAGGAGGAGAGAGCCTTCGATGCACAGATTCTCAGAATCCACTGCTTTCACTATGTCTTTCCAAACTGGAGATAAACCATCAATAAAAGTTCATCAGAGGGTAGCAAGGTCATCATGCACCTGCATGCAGCGGGCCTGACTGGGTGTATCTGATAGAGCAGGGGTTCCCAAAGTATGGGTTGGGACCCCCGGGTGGTCACAAGACATGGGTGGAAGGGTCGCAAGATGGTTTCCAGACTCAAAAATCAGATCGATGCTTAGTGCCCAAGAAATCTCATTAGGCAAGTTCAACATTATTTTATTATGAAAGGAAAGAATGCATTTATGGTTGTTACGCTCTTGCGTTCTTTTGTGTTATCAAAGCACTGTGCCCTGTATGAATAGGCCTATTAGTGTGTGAGTGCACACATGTTTGTGTACTTCAACCACCTCCAGGAATATGTGGGGGTTGCGAGTCTTTGGCACCGTTATTTTGGAGGTCGTGGGCTGAAGGTTTGGTCACCCTTGTCCTAGAGTACGATGATAACATTGAGTCTTGCCAGCTTATCCAATTCAGTGATGTTATTTTCCTATGTGGCTTGGACTATTGTAGCCTCACCAATGTGGACTGTCAGTCACAGCAGGCTATCGCTGAGAGACTGGAACACACAATCAACCAGTTCTTTCAGAACAAGGGTCTTTACTGCATGAGCCACCCAGAGGCCATAAACTATAAACTATAAAGGTTAATGAGTCCCACCTGTGGTTTTGCCAGCCAAATCCATGTCAGTAAGGCAACAGTTGACATAGCTAAATTGGGGGAAAATGGTGGGTATGTTGGTTCAACGCATCAGATTTCCAGAGACTCCCCCCTGGCATGCATGTGTGCGACCCTTGCATATGCTGGCTGCGTTTCCCTGAAATTACGGGTAATATAGTCTCAGTGATGCATCTGCACAGTGAAAACAGTGAAGGTAAGTCTCCTCACATCTTCAGGGGTGAGGCTGATTACAGTTGAGGTGGGGAAGAAAGATTTTTTTTTTAAAAGGGAGATGACAAACATTAATTCTTTAAACAAAGACTTTACAGAGGTTATGCAAACAAGTACAGATTTTTTTTAGTGAAACAAGAAAACATTTGTCACAGCTTTGCCATTTTCCCATTCAGTCATTTCATGACATTTTCATGAATCAGCTCATGGTTCTAATTATGTAAGTATAAAACATATTAACAAGCGTTCCAAGAGTTGCAAAAATAATTATGTGCAAAAAAAGCTGTGACCTTAAAAAGATGAGAACTGCATAATATATACATGCAAATTGATCTAAACAAAACAATACAACCTTGAGATTCTACTTATTCTTTTCCGTATCCTTGTCCTGGGTATTCTGCACTTGAAATACCCTTAGGTTAGCATTTATCAAACAAACTGAAGTCCTAATAAATTAAAGTTTTTGCATTCATTGTCAATTGATTATTTTGGGGATAATTAAATAAACTTATAAATACTGATTATGAATCAGAGGTTCAAAAGTTCATTTTATTTACAGTTTTCTCCCTTTACAGGACAAGCAGTCTAAATTAACACAGATATAGCTTAATGTGTACCTAATTATTGACTGGAATGGAACTGCTTGATACTGCAAAAAAAAAACTATATGTATATATGTTTTACCATTTGTGAGTAGGGTGTTAAATCTGTACATGTCACGACACTCTTCAGATTAATTTAATCAGCTAATGAACAATTCCCATTGGAGCCTGTCTAGAATAGTGCAGATATAAGGTGAGAAATGGCTTCAGAAAAGATGAATGGCTTTCAATGTGTCAAGAGAGGATTTTTTATTTTCACTTAAATGGGACATTTTTATACATCAAATGGGGGCTGATACGGTGAATGGGGTCAGTTAGTGAAGCAGGAAGGTTAATAAGACTTTTTTTGGAGGCGTTGAATCACCACGGTGACGCTCGGTGACCCGAAACTTTCTCAACGCCTACCCCTGGGAGCTGACGAGAACTTCAGATTGACATTGTTTCAAAAAATGTGGTTGAGATGCAAACAACTAAACAGCATTGATCTACAGCAACATTTTTTTTTTTGGAGAATATTTAAAGATGTATTTATATTTTATGATGTGACTGAGATATCAGTGGAAAAGATGGCATGAGAAATGTACAATATTATTTTGAAATGCCAGCTTTTAATTCCAGTTGTACTTTTGCTACAGAACATAGGAGTGCAATTTGAACCATATATGCTTTTGTGGCCTTATTCATTTGTGTATTTGATGAGGACAGAGGTTTATATTTTAAACATTATATATCTATCTATACCTATATATATATATACATATATATACCTATACATATATGTGTGTGTGTGTGTGTGTGTGTGTGTGTGTGTGTGTGTATGACAAATACTGAACATATAAAACACGTGTTTTTCTTTGTTATCTGTCATCAGTTTCTCTCATGCTGTCTAATTGGTTCAACCTTTAGCACAGGCTGTTCACTTCGGTGTCTGATTTTGATTTAATGGCATGCTTGATCTGAGCCTCTGTATGTTTTGACACATTTTTCTCTGACAGGGGAAATGAATATACAGTGTGAGCAAAGCACATACACTGTGGGTACAGTGCTGTCTGAGTATAGCATTTCACTACAAATATACTCATTGTTCAGGATGAACAGACCAAAGAGATTTTTAAGATTTTTTTTTTTTTAGTATATAATATATCAGCATTTAGGGGTGTATTTAGTAATGCACAAGTTCAGTTGATGCTTTCAGGTACTGGGCCACTGAGCTGTTACTTTGTTTGTCGTCACTGAGGGATTCCTGAATGAAGGAGTCACACACACACAGAGACACAGACACACACACTCACACACACGCATGCACACACAAACACACACACAAACACACAGACACACACACACTCACACACATGCGCGTGCACACAAATAAGCAATTAATTGAGGTGATGTGCAATGCAGCTTTGGCATTTTGCACCACTTGCAACCAGTTTATAACCAGATCTGGTGTGCAACAACACATTGCCTGGTGTAATAAGGCCAAGGCCTGGGCATGTAAGAAGTGCAATAAAAACTGCGATATGAGTATTACTTTGCCCATTGCTGGATGGTGTATATCTGAAAGTGGCGTTTGTTTCTGCCATCATATATTAGGATAGCACAGAAAAACACACACTCCCCTCCAAAACACTTGATGTCAGCCTCCGCTTCTTCTCTCACGCCCGCCCATAAGTTTAGTTTAGCTCACACAGGCATGAGTCAGAAAACACTTCAGTTGCTGGGAGACAGCGGGTACCAAATGGACCGGCGGGGGGTCAATAAGACCCACTTGAGACCGATAAGACACGGACATCCCTGCCAGAATACCCCCCACCACCCCACCCTGGGCAACACCAGAGCCAAGTCTGAGCTTCCCCACGGGCCTGCTGGTCGCAGTCGGTGCTGGCATGGCCTTTATTTGATATGGGATTGCTAGGCCCATCAAGCCTTCGGAGTTCTCTGATGGAACAACCATGGACTCTTGAACAGACCGTAATAGGAAGTAACATCAAACAGAAAATACGCTATTATAAGAATTATTTTTGCAGATGATGTGTAGAGCTGGCCATTTTACTGCTTCGGGGTGATTCACCATGGATACTTTAACTGAGTGTTTTTTTTTTTTTCCAACCTGTTTGTAAATGAATCAAGACAAAAGTACAACAGTGACATTTAATTGCTCCGTCTCAATATAATCCCCCGATATAACTAGGTTAAATCCCAATAATTTAAAGTGATTTTAATCTGTAATTAAAAAAAAAAGAAAATCTCCTGCATTTTTAACATGTTGGTATTGCATCTGCCATTTACTTAAAATGGTCATATAGTGTACCAGCCATATCTACATTTGTAAGAATTAAAGCAGAAAATATTTTGTATGTAATGCAATTTAAGGCATGCCCTGGTGTTTAGCTGTAATCTGTTCATCCTGTAGCATGAGGAGATCTAGAGGGCACAGAGACAGTGAAAAGTATGACACCTTTGAAAAAGCCCATCACTTTATCCATTAGATCACATGTGTAGCCATAGCCTGTTATTAAACATGTGAGGTCAACATGTCTGAACTGGTCACAAGATGACAACGTGGGGCCTCCAAGTGGCTCACTCAGTAAGGGAGCATAATCCCTGTGAATCCCCATGATTGGGTGTTCAAATACCGGATATGGCTTTACCCGCTGTGGCCAAAAGCCTTCCTCAGTGGTGAGGAAGCAATTAGCTCAGCCTCACTGGTAAAACAGGGGTTAACCCGGTTAGGTTTGTTACTCTTATTGCTCTCTCACGGCCCTTCCTGTTCAGCTGGGTGCCTGCTGATGTGTGATCCAAGTACATACTTAATTTACACAAATTTTGGCAGAAAGCCAGTGTATGTAATTACTTTGGAACAAAAACTAATTCTGCTTCAAATGATAGGTTTTCACCTCGTCTCATGCGCACGGTGTAAGGAGCACTTAAGGTCAGCCTTCTCTAACACCAGCAGGAGAGAGAACGCAGTGTGTATTTGTCTTACTGCTGGTGCTTTTGAAATCGGATCAGTAGAGAATATGTACAAATGCGTTGCTGTATGACCATGCTATGCCGTGATAAAGTGATAGTTTCCTCTCTGGATTGGAGGGGACACTATCGTGGGGTAATTTATTGTTAAGATCTCATTAAAATGATGTCAGGTGAATTTATTTATCATAATGGGTAGTTTCAGTTGTACAGCACATACCCACCTGGTTGCAACTTCTTAGAGACATTTTAGATATGCAACTGTAGCCATACATTAGCTCTGCAGTATACATTGAACTGAATACATGTTAGTGACAAGCTGGACATATCATTTCACTCAGCAGGTTTAACTTTTAATGTGACTAAAAAGGCTGAGTATAAACAAACACTTTCATGCTACATTGTTTATATAAAATATAGTGCATATGCACAGTATAAACATGAATAACTCTCAGTCCATTTGATGTCAGTTGCTGCATGTTTAGCTGTACTGCATTTACACTTGTGCCTAAAATTCTTTTTTTTTTTACATTCAAAAGGGAAATCTCTGAGGTACTCAGTGGAGTTTGAAACTTAGCCCCTGCCAATTTTAGGTTTTGCCTCCAGTCAGCCATCCACACATCCAAGAGAGTGGCTGGGATGGCAAGCTTAACATGATCCGCACTGAGTGTAGAGAGAGCTATCCTTCTGAAAAGAGGATAATGCATGCACAGGAATTATGTTTTGCCTGTCTCTTACAACAACAACCAAAAAAAAAAAAAACAAAAAAAAAACTTCCCATTCATCTGTTGTGTGTGAAACAGGCATATTTCCATGCAGAGTAGCCCTCAGGGACCCTACAAAGGCATGGACAAAGGAAACAAGGGAAAGGCAGAAGTCATCTCCTGTAAGTATATCGGGGTACAGTGAGTGGGTAGCACAGAGGGTGGGAACACGATAGCTGGCTAGCTACCATTGTTCCGTTTACAGAGGAACATTTGCCTCCAGGGAGTTTTTTTTCTTCTTCGTTTCCTGTGGAAAACAGAGGTGGTGCCACAATAGAAGATTTTAATCTTGCCACTCAGCTGTTTCCATGATGACGCCCTGCGCAGTGTCTAGCGTATGCCGCCACACGGACCCTCACTGAAACCCATTGCATTACTGTTCAGTTGAATCTGGAAGGATGTACATATCGTTAGAGAACGTGCAGTGGAATCAGAGCCGTACTCCATCTGTTTCAGAGGAGAAGATATAGCCGGGAGTTATGCAAGCTTTCTGCGGTGAACTCCAGGTGCGGGGAGATCGTTAGATCAGCGTAGTTGAATCTAACAGAGAGTACTGAACAGTCTTGCTTCTGGGCTGGTACTGGTTGAGGAAAAAGCGAGATGTTTGATTGTGTGACTGATGAGGCCATTTGAACTGGAAGCAGTCCCATATTCTGCTAAAAAAGGGAGGAACAAATAAAAATACCAGCCTGTCATTTTAACACTGATTATTAAATAATCCAATATGATTCTTTAATGGCATATGGAGTTCAGTCAAATTGACTTTGGTGTGTTTAAAGGGCATAATTATGCTTCTATATTTGAAAAGGAAAATAACACATTTCTAACGGACATAACACATATGAAATATCACACAATCAAAGAAAATTACGTTGTAATGATGTACAGCCTGTTCTCACTGAATTGCGTATGCTCGTAAAGAGACTAAATGTTTTTCACTGTATCATACAGTGACAGACCCCAATCGCCCTTCACGCCTGCATGTGAAAGGACTGTCGGTAATGATAGGACATGGTATCAGGCAAGCACTGGAAGCTGTGCAGATGCAGGCCCCTGCAGGGCCCTGCTCCAGCATTCTTGTATCTCCCTTCCTTAGCCTCGTCAGTGAATGCCGTGGAGACTTGCGAATGCTGTTAGCTGGAACATCTGGGGGAGAACCAGCTCTGGGCTGAACAGATCTCGCAACAAATCCATTCAACAGCATATGTGCCAGCTCCCAAAGTGGTAAAATGCCACTCACATAAATCAAGAAAGGGAGAACTCCAAAAGCCAAGACGCTTGGGGACCAACAGCGGGGGTGGGGGGTGAGCGTGGTGGAAGTGGCATGAAGGAGCTGCAGTAGCAACCGCTATTTTTCTGTCAAGACATCCAGTCCCCCGCTGACATGGAAATAACTCTTGGGCCACGCCGCTCTCTCTGGATTTATAAGTGTGTTGTGTTTTTTTTTTTCAGACTTATCGCAGGAGCTCAGTGTCCATTCAAATGTAATTTAATGTCCTGGATGGAGATGCGGAGCTTGTCCTTGGCGGACAGATCAAAGGACGCGGTGGAGAAAGATCTCCAGAAGCGCGCCCGTGTGTGTGTGTGTGTATGTGTGTGTGTGTGTGTGTGTGTGTGGCCAAAACCAATGCTGAACCCCCTAGCCTACTACAAGCTAGGACTATTACACCATTACAGCAAAACATGGAAAATGGCACCGTTACTCCATTGTGTGATAAACAAAGCAGGCTGTAGGGAATACCCTCTCTGTGGGCTGTGGTGGGAAGGCCCCTGGCAGGGCTGCTGGGGTCTGGAGGAGACTCCAATACCGCCTTGCTTACAATGCTTGGCCAAAGCCTTGGAGCAGACCTTAATGATTGTAATGAATGCATGATGGTTTACGCCAGAGCTGTATGAACTCCAGGATTTGCTCTTAGTCAATGAAATCATGTTACATGTAAAGAAACACGGACATTAACATACACAGAATACAATAACAAAGCATCCAACAAAGTACAAACCTTAGAGCAATAACTAAAATCAAAGCAAATCAGAAGAAAGCAAATAGGACAATGGCACAGCTGTTTACACCATGCATGTATACACACACATGCACACACACGCACACACACAAGCACACACACGCACACACACATGCACACACACGCACACACACATGCACACACACGCACACACACGCACACACACGCACACACACATGCACACACACGCACACACACACGCACACACACGCACACACACACGCACACACACGCACACACACATGCACACACACGCACACACACATGCACACACACGCACACACACGCACACACAAAATTAGTATTCATGCATACATCACTCATACTTTACTCAAATTAAATGTATGTATGCGGGCACGCACACTATATTCATACATGTATATGCATACGAGTATGCACATGTATTAACACACACATACGCACGCACGCACGCACACACACACACACTCACATAAAAAATCACTGGTGCTTTCAAAATACAAAAGCCAATTGCATTATAATTGGAGAGTATGTTTTTGGGAGTCCAAATAGTTCCCATTGCATTCCCAATTCCTTTTGCCCCTAGATCCAGGTCTTTAACAGTTCAGTCCATCTATCCCTAATGTAACATTTACATTTCCTTACACTCTAATTCATGAGAATAATTATTTTCACTGGGATATATTCCTTACAAGCTAATTCATGAGAATAGCAATGATTCTCATTCTAACAGGGAGAATTATGTGATTTCATCATAATGTACATTAACTAATAACACACAGTTGCATCTTTCAGATGCTACAATTAAAAGCATAGTGGTGGGGAACATCTTAGAGAATGGCACAGGGTTTCTGCACAGCTTTATCTCATTTGAACACTATGACTGTTGCTTATTGGTGCTTTTCTTTTGCAAAATAGTTTACAGACCTTTAGAGAACGTGTTCACTGAGATGAATAAAACACCACTGAAGAAATGAGTTGTTGCTATGCTTTCAGTCTTCTGTGTTTACGTGCATTCCATGTGCCATTTCATACTTGACATATTTATGCTGTAGAATGCCTTAATTAAGCATTAAAGTTGCCTAATATGATGGTGATTTGTTCTGGCACTGCTAGTTCATTCATCTGGATTTATTGTAATAGTTTAATTACTGTTTTTATGTTGAAAGTGTAACAGAACTTATAAGACACAAATACATGACTAATGTTTTGTCACACACACACACAACCACACACACACCAAACAACCTATTAAAGACAATTATTTTAGTAAATGCAATAAAAATATGCAAATCTATATTAATTGTTTCATGGAATAGTGCTCTGACACCTAAAGAATGTTCAAACAGAACTAAAGTATTATGAAGCAGAATTACTTGAGGGAAAAAATGAGAAGATTGTGTATGTCATTGTGAACGTTCAATGGGTTTCAACTGATTGTGCCATAAGCCTTATGTTTTATGGTAAGGAGGGAATTTTTCATGGGTGGGCAACTCCATTCTTGGAGAGCTGATCAGGTAGCCGCAAATTCCATTGTTGGGTGGGGAGAAATATTATATTCTAGGAAACGTGAATAGTTAACAGTTGGCCCACAATAAATGTACTTTTTTGAGGAAAAGACATGAGCCCTTCAACTGGAAGTTTGAGCTCCAGGCATGCTACTGCTGGCTATGGCTAGACGTCAGCAGTGGAGGAGTCAAGAACTGACCCAGCCTTGCTGGGGAAAGATAGGGGTTAAGCCAGCTAGGTTTGTTTGTTTTCTTGCCCCCTAGTGGCCACTCCTGGTAGGCCGGATGCCTGTTGATGCACAAGTATATGCTGACTTCGACACCCTCTGATGACATGGCCAGTACGTAATTAGTGTTGTGTCTGCAAACACTTGCCTTCTCACAGTTTGATGAGAAAGTATTGCTGGATGAGGCTAAACAGTTCAACTGAGTTTTGGAAGAGAAAAAATGAGAATTTTTCCAAAAAAAAAATAAATAAATTCATCCTGGATAACTCTCGTATGTCTGTCTGTATCTCTTTGTAATTACATTATGACTCATGCGCAAAAAACTGTTAGAATAGTATCTACTCCAAGGCCAAAAATGACTGCTGCTTGAAAGAAAACTACAAAAACCTGTGGACACTGCAGCCATCTTACACTTCAGATTGACAACCATGTGTTAAACTACAGCAATATCTTTCAAAACCCATCTTCTTTGGTAATTGTACTTAATGTATCTATTAATTGTAAAGTGACACATTTACATAATTATAACAAATACATAAATGCTTGATTTTATGATTTATCATTTCAAATTTATGAAAAATCGAATCTGTTTGTTTGTCTTTTTTTGTTGTCTATACTATATAGACTGTCAGTCTCAAGTCTTAGTGTAGTGCAATGTATCTCCTATTATATATCAGCATGTAACTACACAGACTTAAATACATTCAACCCCATTTTAATCCTCCCTTATAACTTGTCATTCTGATGAATACTGTTTATATGATCCTTCCCCTGGAGACCTCAAAGTGTGTTTGGTGCAGCTTTACTTCAGACGATTGAAAAATGTTTTCAAGATCAACCCCTCTGAAGTAGAGGAAACATCATCAGTATTTTTGATAAAAAAAAGTACATGTTGGGTAATATATTAATTTCAAATACAGCACTTGAATGGATATCCATGACTCATTCACTCATCTATTGGTCAGTATGTATTTTTTTTTGCCTGGCAGATCATATGCTAATGGTGGATATGATGCATAATCACATGACACCTGTGACTTCAGTATCCCCCGTGATCATTTACTAAACCATGAGACATGTTTGGAGACACTTTGAACTTGATGTTTCTGCCTTAGATCGTTCAAACTGAAGCATGTTCAATAGCCATCGGTATAAGGGTTTCAAAAACTTTCTTTGAAAAATGAAGGAACACAGAGATGTACAAATGTATTTGCTAATTTTCCTACTAGAGTTAAAGTGAAATACACTGATATACAGATAGCTGTATATCTTAATGTGTACTATATGTTATACATAGTTTAATATGGTGTAAACATTAGAGTTAACAATTAGAGTAAACATTAGAGTAAACAATTATAATTGTCTGATATTTATTTATTTAATCGCCTAATAGTTCCATGCATTACCCTGGTCGACATTTAAATCTGTCTATCCCAATATAATTCTTCCACACTTATGCTGTCATGCAGACTAATTATTACAAACCTACTCTGTCATCCAATCTATTTCTTACACAGCCTTTAACATAAACTCAGTCTGGAACAGAGTACATAATCAAGTCAGACAAATTTGACGCATACCATCCTTGGTATTAATGAAAAATAATTGTTGCCTGTCACTTGGAAGAGGTTCATCTGCTTAGCAAATGGGTTATGTTAATAGACTCATTTAGGGTTATGTTTTAAAGGGTTCCACAAATTCACTTCCTCTTTGTCTACCACCATGTGGCAAGATGGCACATGGTAGATGGTACCTCGAATGAAAGTTCCCTTCGGTGCCATGTTGACCATGTGAACATGACCCATATTGGGAATTCAAACCTGTTCATTATTATAGACATGAGTGAAGTCCTTTCAAAGTGATGGACTTTGAAGAAAACTACATTTTCAAATGGCAAAGCTGTAAAAAAAATAAATAAATGAAAAGCTACATTTATCATAACAAAAACATGCAGTGATGCCATCACCCACGATTGGTATTTTTAGCCCTGATTGTGAGTGTATTCAGGGGTGGTTATTTCTGAACAAAATAGAAAATATTAAATTCAAGGCCACTACACTAATTTATCATTGTCAACCCTAAACCATGTCATTTCTTAGCAGTTACAGTTAACTTTTTAACACCATGGCTATAAAATCAGATCAGCCCCACTATAAACCACAGAGCTCTGTTACAGAGCCGTATGACAGTGTGTCGCCAGTCATAATTTGGAACAATTTCCTCATTACTGCTTTGTGAAATTATGGCTGCATCCTCAGGAAAGCATGTTTCTTTCTTTCTACTTTACTCTTCTGGCAGGACTAGAAACATTTATTTATGTATCTGTTTGTTTATTTATTTATTTGTTGATTCTCTCCCTCTCCATTCAAAATGCCCAGTAAGAATGCCCATGTTCTGGGCAGAGCTTACAGATCCCATTGGAGAGAACCTCTGAGGTAATGTGGACGGTAAGCTGTGCTTTGTCCTGGTTATCGATGCTTTCAGCAAAAGCGATTCAGCAGGCTGTAAATTCACTTTCTTTTTCTGGGAGAACTGACTCTGCGCTTCAGGACCCGCGGAGCCCCACGTCTGCATTTCCAGTGCTTTGTGATGGAAACGGTGTTCGTCCACATGTGCTTTTACGTTTTTTTTTTTTCTTTCTTTTCCCCCTGCCAGGGGGAATGTTTTGCTTACCCCCTCAGAACACACCTGTGACGAATTCCCCCTCATGCCTGAAAAGGAGGCTTAGAGCGATGACTCAGCCGTCTGGGGGGGTTTGACTCGCGTGACATTCAACCGTGCCTCAGAGGAAGACACAAAGGGGGACATGCCATCGTGTTCTTCACAACCAGAGAGCGCTTTGCTGAAGAGAGAACGCGCACAGTGTTGTGCTCATGACAGGCATAATTGCCCCCAAGTCCGCTCTATTCAACATTACCAGCAGCTCTTGTTCATTTTGATCAATTTGCCAAAGACAGGGACTCACAATCCCTGGTTTTTGAGACCATGGAGTGACTCACTTAAAATGTTTACGATTATCTACAAAGCAGTCCATACATTTAGCACTAGATACTGTAAAAGGCTGTCTTGCTGAAACGTTTCAAGCAGGGTTTTATTTTTTATTTATTTATTTTTATTTATAGCTAATTTACTGAGCAACGGGAACATGTAAATGTAAGTCTGTGCACTCTTGAGAGGCTTTTAACTTTATTTATTATATAACATATAACTTAATATATTGCCCACATTCCACAATATAGCTCTATTTTATGACATGGATTTGGCTTTTTGCAGGAGATTGGTGAGTATAGCGGTGTTATTGTGTATGAAGTATAACCGATTGCCTGAATCCTTATTTTCATTATGAAGACACAAAAAATATCCTTTATTTTTTCCTAAATGTAAAGGAACATTTACACGGCAGGTTGTTTGACATTGAGGTAATATTGACAGGGGAATGTACTGGATACTGCACTGAAAAAAAAAAAAAAATGATAGAAGGAAGTTAGTGGAAGACCATCGTGAACTTTTTGATCTCTCTCTTTTGCACCCATTTTTAGAAACATTTCCACTTTTTGTAACTTGTGCTTTTGCATATTTAATGCATTTCCTCATATATTGTCTGCAGCACCTTCTCTTCCCGATCCCCTGTGATGGTCAACAGCAGGCAGGCAGGCAGGCTCTGACTCAGACTGCACTACAGGAGTATTCAGTGCGCAACAAACCATGGGAGGACACCTGCCTATTTTACAGCAATTTCATAAAAAATGCACTGAATGAAATGGATTTAGGGTCAATGTGGACAATACAGACAGACAGACAGACAGACACACAGACGGACAGATAAATAGATAATGCCAGGAAAGATAAATTATGGCACCTTGTCTGAAATTCTACATTTGTGTGAGGTTAAGTAATAAACAGAGGGAGACTGAAAGAAGACAAATGAAAGAAGAATATGCAGAAGACATCGATCTAAGGCACACATGCAAGTTTATCAGAACAGTAAAAGAACAAGAATTTTAAAATTTCGGAATGTCCAAACCTATATGATATGTTCTGGCAGGACTTGAAACGAGCACCCTGTGCTTGAAAACCCCCACCATTTCAAAGAGTTAAAACAGTTCTGCTTGAAGAAGTGGGCCAGCATTCCTCCGTGGTGCTGTGAGAGACTGAGCGATAACACCAGGATGCAGCTGGTTGTAGGCATTGCTGCAAAATGTGGATTAAAAAGTTAACTTTTCCACAAAGAAAGAGGTTTGGGTGTTGCAGATGAGAAATACATAGCCATGCATACACTGAGAAATTCAGACAGGGCATACAACTTTTATTTAATTATCACCATCATCTTCATCATCATTATCAGCGTCATCATCATCACCATCATTGTTATCATAATCAACATATATAATGGTTCATGAAAGAATAAAGCCCCTACACATATTAAAAAAAGATGATTCTCAAAAATGGAATAAGGAATGGCCATTGTTGATAGTTATACGTATAAATGATCTATAAACATGTTATACTGTTGTAATTAAGCTGTTATGCAAGGTAAAGTATTATCATTTGTATGGCTGCTTTGTTATGTTGCATGGTTGTAGTGATTATTTTTAGAAGATGATTAAAAAAAGAGATCATTTAGGCATAATGAGTATGTCAGGTGGATGTTTTGATGTTGAGTAAAATTTGCTAAAACCATGAGAATTCATAGGGTTGAGTTCCTTCAAAGATGCAAAGTTTTGTGTTATTTATTTATCTATTAATTAATTAATTAATTAATTTGTTCCCCCCCCCCCCCCCCCACACACACACACACACACACACACACACACAAACACACAAACTCAGTTTAATCATTGGACACGTGGAGGTTTTGCAGTGCATTTCTCAAACATGGAACAGGGAGAAAAAACCCTGAATCAGAAATAACACGGAAATAAATTACACAACTGGAAAAGACAGAAAAAAACACATCAAGTGTCCAAAGAGCTCAAATTGCTTTATGTGCATGAGCACCTAATCACAACGCTACAGCACCAAGGTTACTAAGCAACCAACACACGGAAACAAATCTAATGCCAATGTCATTTACATATGCCATTAATGTAGTCTTGAAAGACAGACTGTAGCCTATGCATTTGGAATGCTAAGACCATGGCAGACGAGCTGTAATCACAGGTCTCTTGATTATGCTCACCCCCTTACTTTAAAAAAAAAAATAAAGAATAAATAAATAAAAATATATAATCGTGAAATAACTTAAGAAGCAACAAAATTAAATACATACATCTACATATTCAGTCAAAACTTACACTGAAGAATCTTTTCTCATTTCCATTGGTGGTTTGTCTGGGCACTGACATCTGTTTATGTGTATTTTTAACTTACTCAGTAAGTGTAAAGACACTCTTTTGCCCTGACATTAGTCATTGTTTGTTTCGATGCTATGTGCTTGTGTTTGATTAGCTATGGAGCATCACGCTCAATGCAAACACTTGTGTATATAAGATTGGTACGCCAACGAGAAAATCTGTCCTGCATGACAAACACTTTGGTCTGAGAGAAGAATGATAATAAAAATAAATAAATAAATGAAAAAAAAAAAAAAACTGCATTTCAAACAGGCATGCAGAGATTCCCCCCCCCCCCCCCCCCCCCCCCCCCCCAGTTTTGTTCCACACATCGATGATGCAGGTGTGTGTTGTCATGTAGTGTACATGAATGCATGCTTTATACTCACAGCATTACAGCACATCTGGCAAAGCTGTGTTACTAACACAAGTTTGTGTTTCAATAGCTGTTTATTTATTCCCTGCTGTATAATACCAGATGACTACTGCCACTGCTGCTGCTACTACTAAATTAACTACTACTGCTACAACTAATGATACTATGACTCTGCTACGAAAAATACTACATCAATGACTTCTACTTTTACTGCTACTAGTGCTACTACCATTACTACTACTACCACCACTGGTACTATGATCACCACCAATACCACTACCAGCACTGCTGCTATTCATTTATTTGCTTGTTTGTTTGTTTGCTTCTTTACTTGCTTGTGTGTTTACCATTTCCCTGTTTTTCTCCATCCAAACCCAGCAAAAGTGTTTGGTCTCATGCAGCAACCCTCTCCCACCAAATCAGAAGGTGGCGGCCATGAACATGTGACTCCTCCTCTTCAAATGACAACGAGCCTGTGCGCTTTCCCACACCGCAGTCACATTCTGCCTACGTAATGGGAGAGTGACAGAGTCACTTTGGTTTGCCACTAGAGAGTGAAGGGACTAATGGACTTTAACCAGCTTTACCCTTATCTCCCCCCCCGTGAGGCTAGGCCACTGGCTGTCATAACCAGTAATGGTGCAGCTGGTGCACCCCAGTCACAGGGCTCATGCCTGCCTATCAATCATGACATTTTTGATGCATAATAATTTTTGCATGTTTTTTTTTTTCTCTTTAAAATTGAAGTAGCCTAGCACCCAGGGACAGCAGCACCATGCATAACATGTATATAACAGTCCCTTGAGCCACAGCTTAATGTAAACAGACATTGCATGATATATAGCCATACGCAGTGGTCTTCTCACTAGTGCTTGAATAGCATTATGCTTGCTGAGCTTGCATTTCACCTCGGCGTCCCAGCCTCCTCTTGCATTTTAACTCTGCCTGAGAGGGGGTCCTGCTTTGCCCCCGCCCTTAGCATGCTGTTGTACAACATGCTGGGATGCTGGGTTCCTCCAGAGTTGTGATTGGGTGGGAGGTGGTGGGAGGGGGAGGAACCTCAAAAGGCAGAGGAGAAGGCCGACCGTAAAGGTTAACCTAAAATGAAGCGGTTTCCTCAGGTGCAATGTCTGATCAGTAATCCCAGTTTTCAAACGGCTTTGAATCCAGATTGCGTTCCTGAATATCCATGATAAGTATATTGTGTCAAAGCTGATGGGTCTGCTCGCTTCTGAATCACACTTCTTTTATTATTCTGAGAATAATTTAATGTTTCTGAGGTCAAACATCCTCAGAAGAATATATATCCCACAATCGCTCATCTGTTCTTATTTATTCGGGGAAAAAAAAATTTAAAGCATAAAGTATTCATCATATGATAATACAATGTGCATTTTCTGAAGTGATATTTGTATGCAAACGGCTCAGAGTTAATACATGCTGAAGAGGGTGGTACGATCGCAAGGCATTCAGACCAGTTCAAACAACTGGGAAAGAGGGAACAAAGTGCTCTGAATGTATTGTCATGATGATATTTAGACCAATGTTTTTCACCGTTAAATTTTCAAAGTTTCAAAAGTACGACCAAACAGACTGTAATATTACGTCTCATGCGCTGTTCCTTTTAATGTACCATGGTTTCATGGTTTACTTCACTGCCAGAACTGAAATGTGCAAAAGATGATAATTGGTTACTTTATTCATTGATTGTGGATGGGATGTCACCTTTTTATATATGAAAAATGTCACTTTATCTGGAGTCCAAGTAGTTATTCTCCCGTTGGCTCTGTCTAATGTGAACTGCATTGGATATAAGTTGAAACAGTGCATGCAGAGAAGAACAACAACTAATATTACTGGTTGTGCTTTAGTATTACCTTTGTTACATGTAATACCAAAACCAGTGGAGTGGTAGCAGTTTTGTAATATATGACAAGGATATTCTCAGTCATAATCACTATTGTTATTACCAAAATAGTATACCTTCAAGCAATAATGAGCAGGTCTTCATGTGCAGTTGTACTGTAGCAGGAGCACTTATTTTAGGCACCCCAGTCGTATTATTAGCTGTAGTAGAAATTGCTCTCTGTGTGCTCTTTGCACCTGTATGCAGTATAGCTTGCCTTGGACAGAGCCCTCTTGAGCATGGGTTGTCAGCCCTGCTCCTGGAAAGCAGCAGGGTTTGTTGTTTGTTGCTGTGCCTCGGCCCCTAATTGATTAATTAATAATGTTAATCACATAGCTATCTCACCTCACCTGCTTCCCTTGGTCTGAATCCAAGTGGGAGAAAAAAAAAAACAGTGTGCACTATTGTTTTCCAGGAGCAGGGTCACCCCTAATCCACAGAATAACTACAATGCTGACAAAGTGACCATCATTTCTGCACATGTGCAGCTGTACTGCAGTAGTTTAGAGTGCAGGTTTTAGCAGCAATAATGGTTGTAATAGAATGAGAGGTAGCGGTAACAGTGCAGATATTTGTAACCATGGTGAACTATAGAGAATGGTATTCATGAGAATACCCAAAGCATGCAGCCAACAAGCAGCAACAATACAAACTGTGCATCTACTATTCATTTGCCTGGCATAACCAGGGCAACTTGCACTGCAGGTTTAAATCCATTTATTCTAATGGGTGTTTACCAAAGCAATTCAAACACACAACTACCCAAAAGGGAACAGAAAGCCATCCAATTCAATACAAACACAACTGCAAAATGAATCCGTTTGTCAATGAATGAAAATTCTGCTTTCCTTTTGAATTATAATGAAAAAGTCAAAGCTATATTTACAAATTGATATGCATGTTTACTTGTTGCTTTCATACTTCAGTGCCTTCTCATGCATCAGGTTCATGCATGGACATGCATCATACAGTTAGACAGTGGGTCCAGGCTGCTGGGTTTGAATCCATGGTGCAACTTTTCGTAGCGGACATTTCTTTACTCATTTTTGTAACATGAATCATGAAGCTAGACAAACTCACTACAAATGACACAGACACATCAACCACCAAAATTGTTGGTTAAGGAGACAATCTTCGTTTCTCACCATGTGATCAGTCTCCCAAGAGACTTGCAAAAATTGCCATGGCCGACTGTATTTCAAGTCGTCCAGGCGGGGTATTGGGTAAAGTTTTCAACTAGCAATAATCGCGCCTCGGATAAACCTCATAGGCTACGATACTGCCACTGCGCAAAGCTGAAGGTCACCGGCCTGCAGTTAGACAGTGGGTCCAGGCTGCTGGGGTCGAATCCATGGTGCGACTTTTCGTAGCGGACATTCCTTTGCTCATTTTTGTAACATTTTAATCACACTTAAGATGTTTGCTGTGGTAACATTCAATAATGTATTCACTAGCCTAAACCATGGAATTGTCAATGTATTTCAAAGAAGGAGGAGAAAAGAGCACATTCTACAAGGCATGATGGGACACAGAGTGGCAGGCATGAATGGCACATGTTGCGTTGCATGCTGGGATACTGCAACATGTCATGACGACAGTTCCTTTCAAACATGTTACATACACAGATCACACAATCAGTACAGTACACACTTCACCCACAAGGAGAGCACAGTGATAGAAAACTGCAAGTCCACAAACATGCCAGGATACAATGACGCTACAAAGACATCCGTACCAATACAACATGGATGGTTTGCCAGAAAGCGAGACAAACTCACTACAAATGACACAGACACATCAACCACCAAAATTGTTGTTTAAGGAGACAATCTTCGTTTCTCACCATGTGATCAGTCTCCCAAGAGACTTGCAAAAATTGCCATGGCCGACTGTATTTCAAGTCGTCCAGGCGGGGTATTGGGTAAAGTTTTCAACTAGCAATAATCGCGCCTCGGATAAACCTCATAGGCTACGATACTGCCACTGCGCAAAGCTGAAGGTCACCGGCCTACAGTTAGACAGTGGGTCCAGGCTGCTGGGGTCGAATCCATGGTGCGACTTTTCGTAGCGGACATTCCTTTGCTCATTTTTGTAACATTTTAATCACACTTAAGATGTTTGCTGTGGTAACATTCAATAATGTATTCACTAGCCTAAACCATGGAATTGTCAATGTATTTCAAAGAAGGAGGAGAAAAGAGCACATTCTACAAGGCATGATGGGACACAGAGTGGCAGGCATGAATGGCACATGTTGCGTTGCATGCTGGGATACTGCAACATGTCATGACGACAGTTCCTTTCAAACATGTTACATACACAGATCACACAATCAGTACAGTACACACTTCACCCACAAGGAGAGCACAGTGATAGAAAACTGCAAGTCCACAAACATGCCAGGATACAATGACGCTACAAAGACATCCGTACCAATACAACATGGATGGTTTGCCAGAAAGCGAGACAAACTCACTACAAATGACACAGACACATCAACCACCAAAATTGTTGTTTAAGGAGACAATCTTCGTTTTTCACCATGTGATCAGTCTCCCAAGAGACTTGCAAAAATTGCCATGGCCGACTGTATTTCAAGTCGTCCAGGCGGGGTATTGGGTAAAGTTTTCAACTAGCAATAATCGCGCCTCGGATAAACCTCATAGGCTACGATACTGCCACTGCGCAAAGCTGAAGGTCACCGGCCTACAGTTAGACAGTGGGTCCAGGCTGCTGGGGTCGAATCCATGGTGCGACTTTTCGTAGCGGACATTCCTTTGCTCATTTTTGTAACATTTTAATCACACTTAAGATGTTTGCTGTGGTAACATTCAATAATGTATTCACTAGCCTAAACCATGGAATTGTCAATGTATTTCAAAGAAGGAGGAGAAAAGAGCACATTCTACAAGGCATGATGGGACACAGAGTGGCAGGCATGAATGGCACATGTTGCGTTGCATGCTGGGATACTGCAACATGTCATGACGACAGTTCCTTTCAAACATGTTACATACACAGATCACACAATCAGTACAGTACACACTTCACCCACAAGGAGAGCACAGTGATAGAAAACTGCAAGTCCACAAACATGCCAGGATACAATGACGCTACAAAGACATCCGTACCAATACAACATGGATGGTTTGCCAGAAAGCGAGACAAACTCACTACAAATGACACAGACACATCAACCACCAAAATTGTTGTTTAAGGAGACAATCTTCATTTCTCACCATGTGATCAGTCTCCCAAGAGACTTGCAAAAATTGCCATGGCCGACTGTATTTCAAGTCGTCCAGGCGGGGTATTGGGTAAAGTTTTCAACTAGCAATAATCGCGCCTCGGATAAACCTCATAGGCTACGATACTGCCACTGCGCAAAGCTGAAGGTCACCGGCCTACAGTTAGACAGTGGGTCCAGGCTGCTGGGGTCGAATCCATGGTGCGACTTTTCGTAGCGGACATTCCTTTGCTCATTTTTGTAACATTTTAATCACACTTAAGATGTTTGCTGTGGTAACATTCAATAATGTATTCACTAGCCTAAACCATGGAATTGTCAATGTATTTCAAAGAAGGAGGAGAAAAGAGCACATTCTACAAGGCATGATGGGACACAGAGTGGCAGGCATGAATGGCACATGTTGCGTTGCATGCTGGGATACTGCAACATGTCATGACGACAGTTCCTTTCAAACATGTTACATACACAGATCACACAATCAGTACAGTACACACTTCACCCACAAGGAGAGCACAGTGATAGAAAACTGCAAGTCCACAAACATGCCAGGATACAATGACGCTACAAAGACATCCGTACCAATACAACATGGATGGTTTGCCAGAAAGCGAGACAAACTCACTACAAATGACACAGACACATCAACCACCAAAATTGTTGTTTAAGGAGACAATCTTCGTTTCTCACCATGTGATCAGTCTCCCAAGAGACTTGCAAAAATTGCCATGGCCGACTGTATTTCAAGTCGTCCAGGCGGGGTATTGGGTAAAGTTTTCAACTAGCAATAATCGCGCCTCGGATAAACCTCATAGGCTACGATACTGCCACTGCGCAAAGCTGAAGGTCACCGGCCTACAGTTAGACAGTGGGTCCAGGCTGCTGGGGTCGAATCCATGGTGCGACTTTTCGTAGCGGACATTCCTTTGCTCATTTTTGTAACATTTTAATCACACTTAAGATGTTTGCTGTGGTAACATTCAATAATGTATTCACTAGCCTAAACCATGGAATTGTCAATGTATTTCAAAGAAGGAGGAGAAAAGAGCACATTCTACAAGGCATGATGGGACACAGAGTGGCAGGCATGAATGGCACATGTTGCGTTGCATGCTGGGATACTGCAACATGTCATGACGACAGTTCCTTTCAAACATGTTACATACACAGATCACACAATCAGTACAGTACACACTTCACCCACAAGGAGAGCACAGTGATAGAAAACTGCAAGTCCACAAACATGCCAGGATACAATGACGCTACAAAGACATCCGTACCAATACAACATGGATGGTTTGCCAGAAAGCGAGACAAACTCACTACAAATGACACAGACACATCAACCACCAAAATTGTTGTTTAAGGAGACAATCTTCGTTTCTCACCATGTGATCAGTCTCCCAAGAGACTTGCAAAAATTGCCATGGCCGACTGTATTTCAAGTCGTCCAGGCGGGGTATTGGGTAAAGTTTTCAACTAGCAATAATCGCGCCTCGGATAAACCTCATAGGCTACGATACTGCCACTGCGCAAAGCTGAAGGTCACCGGCCTACAGTTAGACAGTGGGTCCAGGCTGCTGGGGTCGAATCCATGGTGCGACTTTTCGTAGCGGACATTCCTTTGCTCATTTTTGTAACATTTTAATCACACTTAAGATGTTTGCTGTGGTAACATTCAATAATGTATTCACTAGCCTAAACCATGGAATTGTCAATGTATTTCAAAGAAGGAGGAGAAAAGAGCACATTCTACAAGGCATGATGGGACACAGAGTGGCAGGCATGAATGGCACATGTTGCGTTGCATGCTGGGATACTGCAACATGTCATGACGACAGTTCCTTTCAAACATGTTACATACACAGATCACACAATCAGTACAGTACACACTTCACCCACAAGGAGAGCACAGTGATAGAAAACTGCAAGTCCACAAACATGCCAGGATACAATGACGCTACAAAGACATCCGTACCAATACAACATGGATGGTTTGCCAGAAAGCGAGACAAACTCACTACAAATGACACAGACACATCAACCACCAAAATTGTTGTTTAAGGAGACAATCTTCGTTTCTCACCATGTGATCAGTCTCCCAAGAGACTTGCAAAAATTGCCATGGCCGACTGTATTTCAAGTCGTCCAGGCGGGGTATTGGGTAAAGTTTTCAACTAGCAATAATCGCGCCTCGGATAAACCTCATAGGCTACGATACTGCCACTGCGCAAAGCTGAAGGTCACCGGCCTACAGTTAGACAGTGGGTCCAGGCTGCTGGGGTCGAATCCATGGTGCGACTTTTCGTAGCGGACATTCCTTTGCTCATTTTTGTAACATTTTAATCACACTTAAGATGTTTGCTGTGGTAACATTCAATAATGTATTCACTAGCCTAAACCATGGAATTGTCAATGTATTTCAAAGAAGGAGGAGAAAAGAGCACATTCTACAAGGCATGATGGGACACAGAGTGGCAGGCATGAATGGCACATGTTGCGTTGCATGCTGGGATACTGCAACATGTCATGACGACAGTTCCTTTCAAACATGTTACATACACAGATCACACAATCAGTACAGTACACACTTCACCCACAAGGAGAGCACAGTGATAGAAAACTGCAAGTCCACAAACATGCCAGGATACAATGACGCTACAAAGACATCCGTACCAATACAACATGGATGGTTTGCCAGAAAGCGAGACAAACTCACTACAAATGACACAGACACATCAACCACCAAAATTGTTGTTTAAGGAGACAATCTTCGTTTCTCACCATGTGATCAGTCTCCCAAGAGACTTGCAAAAATTGCCATGGCCGACTGTATTTCAAGTCGTCCAGGCGGGGTATTGGGTAAAGTTTTCAACTAGCAATAATCGCGCCTCGGATAAACCTCATAGGCTACGATACTGCCACTGCGCAAAGCTGAAGGTCACCGGCCTACAGTTAGACAGTGGGTCCAGGCTGCTGGGGTCGAATCCATGGTGCGACTTTTCGTAGCGGACATTCCTTTGCTCATTTTTGTAACATTTTAATCACACTTAAGATGTTTGCTGTGGTAACATTCAATAATGTATTCACTAGCCTAAACCATGGAATTGTCAATGTATTTCAAAGAAGGAGGAGAAAAGAGCACATTCTACAAGGCATGATGGGACACAGAGTGGCAGGCATGAATGGCACATGTTGCGTTGCATGCTGGGATACTGCAACATGTCATGACGACAGTTCCTTTCAAACATGTTACATACACAGATCACACAATCAGTACAGTACACACTTCACCCACAAGGAGAGCACAGTGATAGAAAACTGCAAGTCCACAAACATGCCAGGATACAATGACGCTACAAAGACATCCGTACCAATACAACATGGATGGTTTGCCAGAAAGCGAGACAAACTCACTACAAATGACACAGACACATCAACCACCAAAATTGTTGTTTAAGGAGACAATCTTCGTTTCTCACCATGTGATCAGTCTCCCAAGAGACTTGCAAAAATTGCCATGGCCGACTGTATTTCAAGTCGTCCAGGCGGGGTATTGGGTAAAGTTTTCAACTAGCAATAATCGCGCCTCGGATAAACCTCATAGGCTACGATACTGCCACTGCGCAAAGCTGAAGGTCACCGGCCTACAGTTAGACAGTGGGTCCAGGCTGCTGGGGTCGAATCCATGGTGCGACTTTTCGTAGCGGACATTCCTTTGCTCATTTTTGTAACATTTTAATCACACTTAAGATGTTTGCTGTGGTAACATTCAATAATGTATTCACTAGCCTAAACCATGGAATTGTCAATGTATTTCAAAGAAGGAGGAGAAAAGAGCACATTCTACAAGGCATGATGGGACACAGAGTGGCAGGCATGAATGGCACATGTTGCGTTGCATGCTGGGATACTGCAACATGTCATGACGACAGTTCCTTTCAAACATGTTACATACACAGATCACACAATCAGTACAGTACACACTTCACCCACAAGGAGAGCACAGTGATAGAAAACTGCAAGTCCACAAACATGCCAGGATACAATGACGCTACAAAGACATCCGTACCAATACAACATGGATGGTTTGCCAGAAAGCGAGACAAACTCACTACAAATGACACAGACACATCAACCACCAAAATTGTTGTTTAAGGAGACAATCTTCGTTTCTCACCATGTGATCAGTCTCCCAAGAGACTTGCAAAAATTGCCATGGCCGACTGTATTTCAAGTCGTCCAGGCGGGGTATTGGGTAAAGTTTTCAACTAGCAATAATCGCGCCTCGGATAAACCTCATAGGCTACGATACTGCCACTGCGCAAAGCTGAAGGTCACCGGCCTACAGTTAGACAGTGGGTCCAGGCTGCTGGGGTCGAATCCATGGTGCGACTTTTCGTAGCGGACATTCCTTTGCTCATTTTTGTAACATTTTAATCACACTTAAGATGTTTGCTGTGGTAACATTCAATAATGTATTCACTAGCCTAAACCATGGAATTGTCAATGTATTTCAAAGAAGGAGGAGAAAAGAGCACATTCTACAAGGCATGATGGGACACAGAGTGGCAGGCATGAATGGCACATGTTGCGTTGCATGCTGGGATACTGCAACATGTCATGACGACAGTTCCTTTCAAACATGTTACATACACAGATCACACAATCAGTACAGTACACACTTCACCCACAAGGAGAGCACAGTGATAGAAAACTGCAAGTCCACAAACATGCCAGGATACAATGACGCTACAAAGACATCCGTACCAATACAACATGGATGGTTTGCCAGAAAGCGAGACAAACTCACTACAAATGACACAGACACATCAACCACCAAAATTGTTGTTTAAGGAGACAATCTTCGTTTCTCACCATGTGATCAGTCTCCCAAGAGACTTGCAAAAATTGCCATGGCCGACTGTATTTCAAGTCGTCCAGGCGGGGTATTGGGTAAAGTTTTCAACTAGCAATAATCGCGCCTCGGATAAACCTCATAGGCTACGATACTGCCACTGCGCAAAGCTGAAGGTCACCGGCCTACAGTTAGACAGTGGGTCCAGGCTGCTGGGGTCGAATCCATGGTGCGACTTTTCGTAGCGGACATTCCTTTGCTCATTTTTGTAACATTTTAATCACACTTAAGATGTTTGCTGTGGTAACATTCAATAATGTATTCACTAGCCTAAACCATGGAATTGTCAATGTATTTCAAAGAAGGAGGAGAAAAGAGCACATTCTACAAGGCATGATGGGACACAGAGTGGCAGGCATGAATGGCACATGTTGCGTTGCATGCTGGGATACTGCAACATGTCATGACGACAGTTCCTTTCAAACATGTTACATACACAGATCACACAATCAGTCCAGTACACACTTCACCCACAAGGAGAGCACAGTGATAGAAAACTGCAAGTCCACAAACATGCCAGGATACAATGACGCTACAAAGACATCCGTACCAATACAACATGGATGGTTTGCCAGAAAGCGAGACAAACTCACTACAAATGACACAGACACATCAACCACCAAAATTGTTGTTTAAGGAGACAATCTTCGTTTCTCACCATGTGATCAGTCTCCCAAGAGACTTGCAAAAATTGCCATGGCCGACTGTATTTCAAGTCGTCCAGGCGGGGTATTGGGTAAAGTTTTCAACTAGCAATAATCGCGCCTCGGATAAACCTCATAGGCTACGATACTGCCACTGCGCAAAGCTGAAGGTCACCGGCCTACAGTTAGACAGTGGGTCCAGGCTGCTGGGGTCGAATCCATGGTGCGACTTTTCGTAGCGGACATTCCTTTGCTCATTTTTGTAACATTTTAATCACACTTAAGATGTTTGCTGTGGTAACATTCAATAATGTATTCACTAGCCTAAACCATGGAATTGTCAATGTATTTCAAAGAAGGAGGAGAAAAGAGCACATTCTACAAGGCATGATGGGACACAGAGTGGCAGGCATGAATGGCACATGTTGCGTTGCATGCTGGGATACTGCAACATGTCATGACGACAGTTCCTTTCAAACATGTTACATACACAGATCACACAATCAGTCCAGTACACACTTCACCCACAAGGAGAGCACAGTGATAGAAAACTGCAAGTCCACAAACATGCCAGGATACAATGACGCTACAAAGACATCCGTACCAATACAACATGGATGGTTTGCCAGAAAGCGAGACAAACTCACTACAAATGACACAGACACATCAACCACCAAAATTGTTGTTTAAGGAGACAATCTTCGTTTCTCACCATGTGATCAGTCTCCCAAGAGACTTGCAAAAATTGCCATGGCCGACTGTATTTCAAGTCGTCCAGGCGGGGTATTGGGTAAAGTTTTCAACTAGCAATAATCGCGCCTCGGATAAACCTCATAGGCTACGATACTGCCACTGCGCAAAGCTGAAGGTCACCGGCCTACAGTTAGACAGTGGGTCCAGGCTGCTGGGGTCGAATCCATGGTGCGACTTTTCGTAGCGGACATTCCTTTGCTCATTTTTGTAACATTTTAATCACACTTAAGATGTTTGCTGTGGTAACATTCAATAATGTATTCACTAGCCTAAACCATGGAATTGTCAATGTATTTCAAAGAAGGAGGAGAAAAGAGCACATTCTACAAGGCATGATGGGACACAGAGTGGCAGGCATGAATGGCACATGTTGCGTTGCATGCTGGGATACTGCAACATGTCATGACGACAGTTCCTTTCAAACATGTTACATACACAGATCACACAATCAGTCCAGTACACACTTCACCCACAAGGAGAGCACAGTGATAGAAAACTGCAAGTCCACAAACATGCCAGGATACAATGACGCTACAAAGACATCCGTACCAATACAACATGGATGGTTTGCCAGAAAGCGAGACAAACTCACTACAAATGACACAGACACATCAACCACCAAAATTGTTGTTTAAGGAGACAATCTTCGTTTCTCACCATGTGATCAGTCTCCCAAGAGACTTGCAAAAATTGCCATGGCCGACTGTATTTCAAGTCGTCCAGGCGGGGTATTGGGTAAAGTTTTCAACTAGCAATAATCGCGCCTCGGATAAACCTCATAGGCTACGATACTGCCACTGCGCAAAGCTGAAGGTCACCGGCCTACAGTTAGACAGTGGGTCCAGGCTGCTGGGGTCGAATCCATGGTGCGACTTTTCGTAGCGGACATTCCTTTGCTCATTTTTGTAACATTTTAATCACACTTAAGATGTTTGCTGTGGTAACATTCAATAATGTATTCACTAGCCTAAACCATGGAATTGTCAATGTATTTCAAAGAAGGAGGAGAAAAGAGCACATTCTACAAGGCATGATGGGACACAGAGTGGCAGGCATGAATGGCACATGTTGCGTTGCATGCTGGGATACTGCAACATGTCATGACGACAGTTCCTTTCAAACATGTTACATACACAGATCACACAATCAGTCCAGTACACACTTCACCCACAAGGAGAGCACAGTGATAGAAAACTGCAAGTCCACAAACATGCCAGGATACAATGACGCTACAAAGACATCCGTACCAATACAACATGGATGGTTTGCCAGAAAGCGAGACAAACTCACTACAAATGACACAGACACATCAACCACCAAAATTGTTGTTTAAGGAGACAATCTTCGTTTCTCACCATGTGATCAGTCTCCCAAGAGACTTGCAAAAATTGCCATGGCCGACTGTATTTCAAGTCGTCCAGGCGGGGTATTGGGTAAAGTTTTCAACTAGCAATAATCGCGCCTCGGATAAACCTCATAGGCTACGATACTGCCACTGCGCAAAGCTGAAGGTCACCGGCCTACAGTTAGACAGTGGGTCCAGGCTGCTGGGGTCGAATCCATGGTGCGACTTTTCGTAGCGGACATTCCTTTGCTCATTTTTGTAACATTTTAATCACACTTAAGATGTTTGCTGTGGTAACATTCAATAATGTATTCACTAGCCTAAACCATGGAATTGTCAATGTATTTCAAAGAAGGAGGAGAAAAGAGCACATTCTACAAGGCATGATGGGACACAGAGTGGCAGGCATGAATGGCACATGTTGCGTTGCATGCTGGGATACTGCAACATGTCATGACGACAGTTCCTTTCAAACATGTTACATACACAGATCACACAATCAGTCCAGTACACACTTCACCCACAAGGAGAGCACAGTGATAGAAAACTGCAAGTCCACAAACATGCCAGGATACAATGACGCTACAAAGACATCTGTACCAATACAACATGGATGGTTTGCCAGAAAGCGAGACAAACTCACTACAAATGACACAGACACATCAACCACCAAAATTGTTGGTTAAGGAGACAATCTTCGTTTCTCACCATGTGATCAGTCTCCCAAGAGACTTGCAAAAATTGCCATGGCCGACTGTATTTCAAGTCGTCCAGGCGGGGTATTGGGTAAAGTTTTCAACTAGCAATAATCGCGCCTCGGATAAACCTCATAGGCTACGATACTGCCACTGCGCAAAGCTGAAGGTCACCGGCCTACAGTTAGACAGTGGGTCCAGGCTGCTGGGGTCGAATCCATGGTGCGACTTTTCGTAGCGGACATTCCTTTGCTCATTTTTGTAACATTTTAATCACACTTAAGATGTTTGCTGTGGTAACATTCAATAATGTATTCACTAGCCTAAACCATGGAATTGTCAATGTATTTCAAAGAAGGAGGAGAAAAGAGCACATTCTACAAGGCATGATGGGACACAGAGTGGCAGGCATGAATGGCACATGTTGCGTTGCATGCTGGGATACTGCAACATGTCATGACGACAGTTCCTTTCAAACATGTTACATACACAGATCACACAATCAGTAGTGTATTTATGTATATATGTATGCATGTATGTATTGTAATTATACATTCTTATATGTATGCATGCATGTATTGTTATTATATGTTGTCTGCTTAAATTGAATAGTCGTGTCAGATTCTGACTAGCATCAGCTTTTATCAAATCTTCATCCTCCTTAAACCATCCTCATCTTCATCTTCATCACCCTGTCACTGCTATTCACTGTGTTTTAGGGAGATATCGTAACTGAAATGATGTGCTGGTTCCCAGCCACGCCATACACACCCACGGTCTGCAGAGGACGACTGGAGCACAGGGGGTCAGCGGCGATGCCGCTGCTCCGTACACAATCTGACTGCTGTCAATCTTGATGTAGATGGAGGCGGAGGCCCCATCTGGCCAACGCGCCTTCATTTTCATGTTGGAATTGAGACACTGGCTTTTCACCTGGACCCCCACTTTCTTTTTCTATGATTGGATAGATCTAATTACAGGGCTGCCAGCAGACTGTGTGTCAGACTTTCTACTCTCTGTGTATGCTGCTGTTTCAACTCACTTCATCGGGGTATTATTTTCACGCACACTCACACACACCCACATACACAGACACACACACACACGACATGGGAGTGAACAACTTTTACTTGTCTCCCACAGAACTGTACTCCCATACACTGATGTATAAGTGTTTGTTCTAGTTTCTCTATAACAGTGTTAGCATTTGTAATTATGCTGCTTACTTTATGAGTAAGATCTACAAATGCATGACTACACTTGATGAACACTTTCTTACCTTCTGACACTGTGTCAACTAAACATAAAAGAAAGAATGTCATTAAAGAAAGAAAGAAAAAAAATCACAGGATTTCAAAAAAGAGAAAATGATGCCAAAAATGGCAGAGAAACAGCTGTCGTATTTCAATGTGATGAGCTTGTAAAAGAGATAAATATTTCTCCCAGAGTAAAACAATGCACACTTCTTCCTCAGGGCAAGGCTGTCAGGCCCTGTGTGATGTCTTTGTAAGTCTTTGGACATCTTGTTTCAGGAATATTTTGAGAGGTTTGGCTATTTAAATTGGCTTATGAGTCACTTATGACTGGGGCCCTTTGTGATGGGTTGTGTTTGGAAAAGAGACTCTGAAGTATACTTAGCAAACAGCAGTTAAGACATGATACATGGCCAGTTTTCACAATGTTTTAAACCTCTGTTTTAGGCACCCGCAGGGGAGACCTAAGAGGGCTGAGTCACTTCTGAAGGGTCATGTAAAATGCCACCCTCAAACACAAACTAGACACTTGCATGTGAACAATTCCTCAGCATGGAAAATGCAAACATCTAAAAAAGAGGTATCACAGAAACTGAAAAAGACAAAGTACCTTTGTTAATGTGCTGATCCAGTAGGACAAAGACTTTGAACACAGCAAGAGAAAGGGAAACAGAATACCTTTGCTAACTGCCTCACCCAGGGGGGACATATTCTTTTGCATTTAGCATTGTTTACATCACTCTCAGTAAGAGTAGAGGTAATCGTTGCAATCAGCATCATTACCATAATCACGGTGAAACGCCAAGCAAGAGCACAACGTGAAATTGTTTTAAACAATTTGAATTTAAAAGAATTACTGAATTAAAAATATATAAAATATAAAACAATTTGTTTGAGTAAGAACTTAAAGCGACTACTGTTGTTTGTTTACTATTAAATCTTCACAGAAAGCAGTAAAACCAATACAGTTGATATGTATCCATAATTAATGCATTATACTACTGCAACTACTAATTACAATAAATAAGAATAATAGTAATAATAATAATTATAATAACAATAATAATCATCATCATCATAATTTCTGGTGTTACATTGTATTTATGAAAAGTAAAAACCTTACAAAATAGCAACAATAACAGCAATGCAGCTAATGTTGGAGTTGTACTGATAGAGAGGACAACTTGAAATACAAAAAGAATTGACAGGGGCTGAAGAAAAGAAGGATGAGAGAGGAGGAGGTGGACAGATCGATATGGAGTTTGGAGCCAGGAATGGGAGAACAGAGGATGCCAGAACGAGAGAGCCGTGGACACCTCTACATCTAAGACCCTTTTCTTCCCCAGTCACCTTTTACTCACGGCTAATGCTCTGTGAATCATTTCTCAGAGCGTGACTGCGGGGTTAGCCCGTGCCTCGGCCGTCTCTCCCATCATCTGAGTGGAAGGAGCACAGCGGAGAGAGCGGGAACAGGAGCCTCCTCTCCTGGTCTCTGAGCCGGGAGAGAGCTGCAGAAAGAGGAGGAGTAAAGGTCAGTCTACTGGGTGAGGAAAAAAAACATGAAAAAGAGGAAGAATGTCAAAGACAAGTTTTTTTTTTATTTTTTATTAAAATGCCAATATTTTGCTTTATAAGTCTTAACAGGTCATCGGGATTAGACCTTTATAACATTCTGCCACCCTGTCAGTTCCTGGCATTTCCTGCTGCAACTTGTGAGGTGTGCTTCCTTTGAGAGGACGGGAGGGCAAAGGGAAACGAGGTAACGCTGTGGAGCTGGAAGTGTTTGGAAGAGTTTTGGAAACCCTGAAATGTTGGCAACTAAGCTAAAACCAATTACCAATTCAGAGTCAAAATACCAAGTCCAATGTGTTTGGAATTACAATATTATTGTATTAAAATAGTTCATTCTACCATTGTATTACAGTACTGATGGACAGCCCATTCAATAAAAGATATAAAGGACAACTCCAGTCGAACTTACCAGATAATTTTACTCAAAAAATACTCACAAGACTAAAGCAAAGGGTGGTGATGTAGGAGTTTAGGGAACTAGAAAAAAAAAATAATGCTCCTCATTTGTTTCGTAAATCTGTGAACAGCGTAGCTACACATCATTTTATACAATAATATGTAGCACATAAAAATGGGAGTCAGAAACTTGACTTACTTTGCACAAATTACCTTTACTTTGACATGTAAATGTTAGACCATGAATCACACATACCCAAGACCTTTTTTTAAATACTATGAGCTATATCAGCTACACACATCAGTGGGCCTAAAAGATCAGTGGCAGGACATTGTGTCTAAGTTGCAGTCCATGTATATCTGTATTTTATAGTCATGTACATTTATTTTTGCAGCTACATGCAAGACTTCTGGTACACACCACGGAACCAATGTTTCCTGGCCTGGTGTTAGTTCAATCATTGTGTTCTGAAAAAACCATTGCTGGCACAATTCATGACTTTTTGAATTATTATTTCATTTATTTATTTATTTTGGGGGTTACAAAACTGGTGCTTTTTAGATACACTCTGTTTCCAACGTAGCTGCTAGCTATTAATGCTTGCTGTCTTTCTCCCAGAAAGTGGGAAGGCCTGCTTCATGGTAAAGTCCTTCACTTCATCACCGTGGAAACGCTGGCCCCATGCCCAGTGTTGCCTACCTATTGGCACAGCCACAGCATGCTCTTTCTAACTGGCACAGAAGCCAGGCCCATAAGCAGGGACAGCTCAGGGCCGTTTGAACCTCAAATTCCATACAATTACTGGAACAGATACTGTCACATGCTGAGGGGACGGCGATGCAATAAACCAGGCTGCACTCTCTGCAACACAGCACTTATTATAAAACCTCGGAGTATCAGTGTGCAGCATCTCCGTGCCTGAGTTATGATCGATGGAATGTGTTGTACTTTGGTCATGTGACATCAGTGAAGGTTGGTGAGACGCATTGGTGAAACTGCTATTATCCATCTCAACAACTATGCTGAATTGTTAATTATGAATTATAATATGAATTATAATTATAATTTACTTAATGGTCAATGGTGAGTAATGCAATGGAAAAGAACATGAGGGAGTTGGATTAGCTATACAAGCATTTTGCATTGGATGTCCTTATGCTGAGTCATTCCTCACCATTCTATATTTCCATGGGGCCTTCTCATGATTGCATATCTTTTAGCTGTTTTTATTTTTTACTCATGACATCTGGAACACTTTGTGTAACACAAAGCTTGACATGTTGCCACTCCTTCCTAAGTACATAGAGTTTGGCACAATAATTTGTATATACGCACCAAAAAAAGTGCTTTCTAGCACCTTTAAAGGTTTTTCATTTGTCCTGCTGGGGGAGCCCTTAAAGGATCATCTTAGATACAGAGAACTTTAAGGGGTTCTTTATATAACCCTCAGAATAAGGTTCTACAGAGAACATGAGAGTGAAATCCATATCAAAGAAGAACATTTAAGGGTTCCCCCAGCAGGACAAGTGAAGAGCCCTTTACATACGCTTTCTGACTGTCCTGAAATGTAAGCTAATATCTAAGGGTGACCAAGCTTTTTCAGTTGTAGCTCCCGCTCTCTGTCCTTCCACTATAAAAAACGCAGAGTCAGTGGGTAGTTTTAAGAAGCTGTTAAAAAGTCACATTTTGTAAGCACTTTTTTGTAGTTTGTGTTTGCCTTCTGTGCAGTTTTAATGTCTTTATATTGTTATTATCTTTGTATTTTTGTTTTTGTTTTTCTGTTTCTAACTTTGTATTTCATTTCAATTTTCTTTAATGTTTTCTTTGTACAGCACCTTGTAATTTTTGTTTATAAATAAAGTTTTACTTACTTACGTACATACTTACTTACTTTAGGACCCTTTTTTATCTAAGTGTGTATGGTGGTGACAGCATTGTTATTACTTGTAATGAAATGAAGAGATAATGTAGAGCAATGTGTTCTATCGATAGATTCCATGAGAAGTGCTGACATTCTGTAATTCAGATTATCAGCAGGATCATTTGTACATGACTACGGACACACATCGAATTACACAGCTCAGTGTTTGCATGTGCTTTTATTGACAATAGTCTGTAAGCGTGAAATCACAAGGAAAAAAAGAAAAAAAATAATAAATAAAAATGAAAACATTGTGGAAGCATGAAGTAAAAAAATCCATAATACAATCATGCAAAAACGACATCATGGTGCTTACATGACACAGAAATCCAATTTCTGTAAATGCATGGTGGCATTACCTCTCTTATGTCAATACATGATCTTCTATTTTCTTTTCTTTTTTAACCTTGTTTATTTTGTATTCCTGTGGGAGGAATATAACATCTATGTACAGCCTTTCTCCCAGACTGAAGCTGCTCTTTACATGGAATAAGTTATTTTTCTATTCATTTTTATTATTTTTTCCCCTCCCTTACAGGTCCAATGAGAAATTGATGGAGGACGTGTCAAATCGTCTCCTGACACATGCTCATATTCATTAGGCACTAAGCCACAATATCGGCTTCCTCATCAGGGCACTGACAAAAACTCCATCAATACTTGATATCCCCTGGCACCTGAGCTTGATTGAATTTTGAAATAAATGTCAAACCGGGTATGAAATTAACCATGGAGAGCACAGTTGTTTTTTTTTTTTTTCTTCCTTTTTTTAGGTTTTTGATGGAGGTGGGTAAAACAAGACATTCACTTTGACATCAGGTGTAAAATGAAACGTAATGTTGTAATATTCGCCATTTTGATTGTGGTTGTTATTATACAGAAAGCAGGGTGTCATTATAGAGAAGGCTTCCCTTCAAGTGCATGCTTGGCCCATCACATTTTATTAGAAATACCACTCAGCATCATTATGTTCTTGAAACGTCTCTTAATGCTGCATGATGATGTGTTGTTTCTGGGAAATGCATGTTAAAATGATGTTGGCAAAAGTGTTTCCAAAAAACTGTCATGTTTAATTGTGCAAGAAAAAAAATAAATAAAATAAAAACCTTCCATCTTTGTTAAAGGGAGAATCTTGCAGGCTAACCCCATTCAAACCAAACCTCATTTCAGATTACAATCAGGTCACAAAAGAAGCATCCCATATTATCATCAGTCTTTGAGACAGGGTTTACAAAGGCCATACAGACATAAGGCTTCTCCCTATTCCCACACAAACAAACACAGACATTACAAAATCCCCAGACAAAAGCCTCTCTTGTTATAAAACATATAACCAGGTCTATCTGAGGCTGTCTGGGCAGCAGGTGATCTACCAAGAGGAAAGATAGACTCAGCAATCCCTAATCATACCCTCAAAGAGCGTGTTTGAGCTTGTGAATGCTGAAATATGTGAATGCATATAAACATATAACTACAGAGAAAGAGGGGAAGAGAGAGAGAGAGAGAGAGAGAGAGAGAGAGAGAGAGAGCGCACGACAGGGAGAGAGAGATGAAACTGAATAGATCAAAACATTCAACACAAACATCTCTGGGAGTCTGTATGAGATGTGTGATTTTCTGCTCTGTGTAGTCTATTTTCAATTCTGTCAAGTGTTATTCACAAACGTACTACCCACAATTACCCACATCTCACTGCTCTGCCTCAGTGGCCCCACAAATCACCATGGGCATGACGTGGCTCCACGTTGATGTGGAAAGCCAGGGAAGGAGCATGGGGAAATCCTGAGACATGACTATGATATATCCTTTACTGGCATGTAACACTGCTCAGATCTTCTCCGACAAACAGTTCACTCTTGTATGGTACGTAATGCACAAAGTCATAGAAAGCTCATAGAAATTCACTTCCCAAAAATGACTCAGTGAAAAAAGGTTTTTTTTTTTTTTTTCTTTGTTTTTTTTTTTTTAAATCACTTTTGGTTTGGCACAGCACTATCTGTGTTGTGGTGATATACACTCTGGTGATAAATATCAGAAAACAATGTCCCCAATTGCTTTTCAGATTACACTTTTATTGCGCTTATTTAAGTTCTTTAAATGTGCATTTCTTCATAGTTGAAAAAATACTACTACTTAAGTGAATATTTGCAGCCACAGAAGTGTTCTCTCTCTCTCTCTCTCTCTCTCTTTCTCTCTCTCTCTCTCTCTTTCTCTCTCTCTCTCTCTCTCTTCTAAACCTTAGAGATGAAGCACATTGTGTAAACTTTTCAAATACAGTACCAACTGAAAATCTAAAGCCTCAGAGATGCATAGTGAAAATATAACAGATGAAATATGTTTCATTAACAGTTGGCAATAACCAGAGCAGATCTCTTCCCCTACCTTTCTGTGCATTCTCAAAGTAGAATGGAACAGGTGCCTGCTCTCTCACACCAGTATATTGGTATCTATTGGCTTGGGTCGGTTAACCGAGCCTGAAGGAAGGTGTGAAAAACAGCTGGCTACACACACCTGGTGTGAACCAAACTAATCTTGACTGGAGCCAATAAGAGTTATCCTTTGGAGAGAAGGTGGAATTGAAAAGATTCTGAAAGCCTGTGTCTGTAACAGACATGGTCATAGTCCTGTTTAGGTAATGTCATAATTTAATTTCGCAGCTGCTCGTGTGTACACAGTAAAACTTGCAAGCGGGGGAACAAAGCTAGTTTCCACTAGCCTTGTTTGCATGGTCCTCTTCCAGGAGAAGGAAATCATTTCAAACCATCAGTTTGTCAGTTGTGTCTTTTTTTTTCTTTTGCATCTGCATATAAATGTCTATTTGGCACAGCTTGAGTGTTATGTAAAAATAAAGTTGATTGATTGATTGACACAAAGTACAGAAATTAACAAAAATATTACAGAGGGCTGAGGCTTCACTTTGACCCTGCGCTTGGAGAGATCACAGCATTAAAGCCATGTTAACATTGTGTAATTGCGCAGACAGCATTAGAATGTGACATTTTTTGGGCTAAATGATTCTACATAAAGCACTCAGGCTAATGGCCAGACAAAGAGTACGTGAAACTGTGCCCTGACCCACTATTTCAGTTTATTTCCACAGAAAACTTTTAATGTCTGAGGATTGATTTGTGCTCAGAAGACCTCATTATGTCAGAAACAGCTATGATGGCAATTGCATAAAAAAATCCTAAATCGACAATCCATAGACTGGATAAACAATGGATCCCTAAGCGTGAGACCTCTTAGCCTATTATGCATTTTGTTGCATAAATGAGTTGTAAAAATGAAATCAGATTGCATTGTTCTTGAATGAAATTGCATTTTTTTTCCTGTGGAGATGGAAGCATGTGCCTTCCAAGTTACATACATGGACTGAATGGGCTCTTCAAGGTACCATTTCTTTGATTAACTCTACAACTTGCACAGGAATAGGAGCCGAAGTGCTTGTATTTAATTCAATCATTTCCAATACATTGAACCTGCTGGTTAAGAAAAGGAATTGTAGTGTATATTGGGGGGGGGGGGGGGGGGGGCCCGGGGGGGGTACTCCCTCGCAGTCCTCTTGGTACCACAGGTGTACATGAGGCAATAAGCCCATACGTCCACCATGCCCTCCCTTACATTAAAAGCAATCAGAATATTTACATTTAAATAAAATAAATCAGATAATTTCTTAAAACAAACTGTTCAACATCAAAGCATATTCCATAAATCACATTATATATATATATATATATATATATATATATATAAAGAATATAAATTGTGTTGACTGTATACATGATATAGAAAAATATTGACTTGATCAATATTCACACATTTTCAGCAATAATAATGTGTAGTATTTTATTGATGGAAGTAAAACATGAAATATGAAAGGGGATGGTTTCCGATGGAAGAGTTTTTTTTTTTTTTTTTGCTGTTTACATTTTGTTTTATTGTGAGTCCCTTATGTTTACAGTGTGTGTTGAGATTACTCCCTAATGTGTACCAATGAGAGCAGCAAGCTGTGCTTGGCAGATGGCATGTTAATAAACCATTATATCATTTTAAATTCTAGTCGAGTGAAAGGTAACTGTTAAGGAGTGAATTTGCGTCACACAAAAATACATACATACATACATACATACATACATACATACTTACATATGTTCCATAAGTTTATTTCCATAAAGTTTAAATTCTCTTGCCTACATAAATGTGATAGACCAATAAGTTTTTGTATTTAGTGAGTGCAGAGACTGAATGTGTGATACTGCATACCTAAGATATATTAATACATTCAAGTTAAATATAATAATATATAATCCTGTATATCACAACAATGACAGCTCAGTTATGATGAGTAATTAAAAAAAAAATCCTGTAAATACTGTTTTGTGATTAATTAAGACTGTGTGGAATTGAAACAGGTAAGCTTTTGCTTGAGAGCAGTTCCCCACACCTATGACAGAAAGGTCAGTGTGATTGCAGAACTCCCAGTAGTACATAAAAAGAAGGAACATGCACGCCCTGTATTTAACAAGGTGCTAACCATTAAAAATAAAATTAAAGAGAGAAAGAAACGATTGCACACTCTTTATGCTCCTATGTTTTTAAAATAATACCAAGAAAACAACCAACATTTTGGCAAAGTGCACCTTCGTCAGGATTCTTAAGTATGGGTGCAATGGTTAAAAACATAGATAATGGTATTGAATTGGATTGTATTACTTAATACAATCTTTTGTAGTCAAGTGATCTGCATTGTTTGTTATGTTTGTTTTGTTTTGTTTGTAATATTGATATATTGTTTTGTTTACTGGGATGCTGGTGATGTAAGTGTATGTATATATTGTGTAATGCTGTGGATAAAGAATGCAATAGATTAAAGTTGATTTCCAATTAAGTCAGCATGTCACATGTTATTTGTTCCACCTGTTACTCATGTACATGCTCATATGTGTTTTTAACCACTGTTCCTTTACTTAAGAACCCTGACTAAGGAGCACTTTGCAATAACTCTCAGTAGGGTCATTGTCCCTGTCACTCACATTGGTTAATGCATATTCTCTGTCTCCAATCACGGTGAAATAATTATATAAATTATTGTTTGATGTCTTGCCTGTCTGGTTCAAATGCAATTATGGCAGGTACCTTCTGTATAATTAAAATTAAATTGAAGTACATTTGGAGACTGAGAATGAGAAAGCTACTTTTTAAAAATAGCTCATTGCTCTCATTAATGAATTATTTTGGCATAAACATATTATCAGCCAAACTGTGAAGACTGAGAGCCTCTGAGGGCCGTTCCAGTGTGTGTTACATTACCTGCTGCTTTGGCTGATACACCTGAAACCAATTTTAATGGTTGATTGATGGCTGCAAGTACAGGTGCTTGCTGGCCATTGATTACCTGGCTTGATCATATAATGGTTGTTTCAGTTTAGGTTATATGCTAGATTATTCATAATTTTTAAATGTGTGTGTGTGCGTGCGTGCGTGCGTACTTGCGTGCGTGCGTGCGTGCGTGTGTGTGTGTCTGTGTGTCTCTGTGTGTCTGTGTGTGCCTGCATGTGTGTGTGTGTGGGCGACAGAGAGAAAGAGTATGTCAGTGTATGTAACCATGTGTACTTTGTGTGTGTGTGTGTGCGTGTGTGCGTGCGTGCGTGCGTGCGTGCGTGTGTGTGTGTGTGTGTGTCTGTGTGTCTGTGTGTGTGGGCGACAGAGAGAAAGAGTATGTCAGTGTATGTAACCATGTGTACTTTTGTGTGTGTGTGTGTTTGTGTATACTCTTTACTATTTAGCCTTCAACCCTTGAACCCCAAAAATCTCATCCTGTAGGTTGTTATATTGGCCCAGAGCTGATCAACATCAACCAAGAGCTATCTGTATGAACACACACACAGACACACAAAATAATTTATGGACACAAGATATTATGGACAGAATGTCTTTCCGGCACTGGGTGAACCTGGAGCACCTAGAGGTCACTCTAATGGACATGGA
Organism: Albula glossodonta; assembly: GCA_019788955.1. Classification (NCBI taxonomy): domain Eukaryota; kingdom Metazoa; phylum Chordata; class Actinopteri; order Albuliformes; family Albulidae; genus Albula; species Albula glossodonta. Next base: position 922,518 of record JAFBMS010000086.1, read on the forward strand.
GACAACTTGCCCTCTCAGTATAGACTACAGGATTAATGTGGGTGTTTAAATGCACTTCAGCATTAATCATATGTGAATCACCCCCCCCCCCCCAACCCCCCACACACATCCCCATTCATATCCCATGGTGCTTTGCACTTGCGGTTGCTGCTGTCACAATAGCTGAAGCACAAATAACCACAGGATCGCACAGACTTTGAGAAAGACAATTAGTATGCAGAATCCTCTCTAGAGAGATTAATTAATTGATATATAGTATCATGTAATTAGGTCATGTGTTCTTAAGTTGTTCTGGTCTGTTCTGACTCAATTAAAATAGAGAAATTTTCTGCTGGGAGTGTGGGTACTCTATAATGCATGCATAAGCATAAGAGCAAGCGCTTAGCAAAAATCAAAGAGAGGCGTGGCTGAAACGTTTTACCCCTTTTTTGTCCCCTGAATGGAACTACGTATTCTGCCCTACAGCAAACCTCTCCCACAGACTGGACCAAGTGGCCACACATGTGACTCCTCTGATTACCACTGCAACTAGCCTGCACCATTCTTCACGCCTCATATCTGACACCTATCACTTGTTTAACTAGTGACAGACTTACACAGAAAAACAGCACAGCCCCCAGGTATGGATTTTGCTCATTTTGCCGATGCTTTGAATTAACATAAGCTCCCTTCAGAAACATGATTTCAATGTGATGAAAAATCAATGGTAGTATTCATGGCATAGTGGCATTACTTTTTGCTACATGTATTGTCAAGGTGATTTTAAATTTAAATACATGAACATTTAAATCTACTGATTGTAGAAGATTTTAACCAAACATGTAATTGATATTTATTTTTGCTGTGGCAAGTCCTGTCTTTTTTTCATAATCACTCCCTATAAAGTCAACTATTCTTGCTTGCTAACTTTGTGCTTTTGCTAAGACCAGCTTTTTTCTCCGGGGAGATTGTTCACTCTATTGCAATAGTGCCAATCCAAAATCTCAATTTGATTCAACTTTATCGAGACATTCAGGGTCTGAATTCTCATAGAAAACCACCCAGGGTAAAGAGACCATTTCTTAGGTTCAAAGATTTTATATAATAAACTAAAATTACATGTCTTAGACCTTACATTTTGGGCTATTACGTTTTTTTATGATTAGTGTGTCAAGAATCTCTAAAAGATTTTGCCCTGTGCCCTCCTAAATTGGACTTTCAAACTTTAGCGACAGCCACCTGCTCACACCAGAGAACAGAAATAAAGAAAAAAAAAAAAAACTTGATATAATTTCCTTTGCTCGCTATCTCACTGCATTTATCTTTTACTGCATCATCTGTGGGCAGCAGTGGTCTGAGAAAGTGGTCAGTCTCGCTCTCTGGCCGTCTGCAGCTTAATCAAGCCGCGATAAAACCGCTCCCTCCATCTACTCACCATCAAACACAGAGGTCAAGTCAGGGGTCATAGAGAGAGGCCGGGAGACATGAAGCCTCATGCGCTGTTTAATCCAAGATGATACATACAGTGTATCCCCTAATTAAATTATCATATAAAACAAGACACCAATGGCTGTATATTAGAAGCAGAGACACTGTTACTTGCATACTAACCCATGTTTTCAATAACATCTTTAATTGGAACAAAAAAAAAAATGTTTTTTCACTTTTTAGTTTGTTAGTAACTGCTGAAGTTCACATACTATGCATGAGTTAAGAGGTCCTCGGTCTGTATATTGACTTGCATTGATATTTGAATTCTGTACTTTGCTTTGGATCAGTCCCTGGGTGTACATTGGAGGTTTGGGAAATTTTGTTCAGCTGCAGTGGATCTACAGTGCACTGTAGACCGGCACCAAGTCAACTGTAATAAACTTCAAAGTACTCACTCACTGACACAATCAGTTTGATCGGCTAGCGTTCTACTGAATCGTGACCAATCTGGCTCTTCGATATGGAAAACGAGCTTTCCGTTCACAACAGAAATCCCTGTCATTAAAGTCGTTCTTTCAAGTCTTTTACACCAGAAAACAAGACAAGCTGCATGTCGCTGAAGAGGCTGGGAAGTTTCTCTTCTCAGACCGAAGAAAACATACCTTTATAATGACCGCCAATTAAGCTTAAGGTTAAGGATCTGTTCGGTGGCCTCACGGTGCCTGTGTTTTGCCATGCATCATAGCGCCAAGATAATTAGAGACACTGGGAAGGACCCCCGAGTTCAGGAAATAGGACCCTGAACGCCAACCAAGTCCCAGTAGTTTGGAGCTGGTTATACCGTTGTAGGGAAGCACTGAAGAAAAATTTTCCCGCGGGGCAAAATAGCTGTGGGCAGTGAGAGGCTGCTGGCTATGGCTTTGTTAAAAAAAGGCTCCCCTTCCTGGCAGAACTCACAATGAATGTCTTCTCGCCAGTGGGCAGATTAAACTCTTCCCCTTTCTTCACTCAACCCTCGGTCAGATTGATAGCGGGGGTGTGATTAGGAACGGTTGTGGCGGGAAGATAGACCGGCGCTGACTGACAGTGGGAGCCTGGCAGATTTGTCAGAGTTATCATTGCAATACCTCTGCAGCTTGCCTTACTCCCTGGTGCTAGATGTGCAGTGTTGAAGTAGTTGCTATACGATAAATAAATAAACAAAAGCACACTTCACACTTTGTTTTCTTTTTCTCTGGGAGGTGATATATAGTGTATATATGTGCATGGCCTTTCCTTGTGTCATTCAGTCAGTCAGGTACTTTTTCAAAGCAGAAATCGCTTTCGCCACAGATAAGTGCCTGATCATTTTTTTTTTTCCCAACACAAGCTCCTGGACTACATTTACATCTGATAAATAATTACATTACAGAGCATTTATTTAATATTTTATTTTATTATTCTACTAAATTTCTATGTAGTAGAAACTGCAATTTTCTGAGTGAATTTAAATACATAAATACATACATAACCAAAAAAATAATAATAATAATCATACACATTTTTGTCTGAATCTCAAGAACAAATCCAGTGTGATTATCAGGGGCAGAAGTGCTGAAATAGTGACAAATATTTTACATGTTATATTTTGTATGTTTCCATTCATGCCACAGTATGCTGCTCTGGTAGTGCAGAGTATAGCATGCCACATTTTCTCAGCAGGAACCCATATTCAGCATGACCTACAAAGATGTCACTTTTACATATTACCCGTTTATACAGCTGAATAGTTACTGGATAGCAATTCAGGTTAAATATCTTGCTCAAGGCTAAAATGCTGGTGCCCTGCTGGTGACCTGAAATGTAGCCGTTGCAAGGCCAGTTCCCCAACCGTGACGACTGTTGGCCCCCGGGTCTGGATCTCATTGGGTTTTCTGCAGTAGGGATCGTCGCTGTCTGACGTCGCTGTTCTCCTGAGTGGACGTCTCTTCATCACGGTGCCTCAGACCCAATGAGCCGCAGTCTGGTCCTCTTGCTGCACGTTCTGATTGGGCCAGGCAGCACTGCTCAAGACAGGTATATATATATGTAGGAATTACATCAATAATTTCAGACTGGGATTGAAATTGCCTGCAAGGCAGAATGCAAACAGTTACTGTAGGTGTGATGGTTTCCAAAAAAGGCTCTATGGATAGTGAAGTCCCACAGGAGTTGGTGATGGGAACTTTAGTCTTCTTTAGTTACACTTATGACCTTAATGCAATTGAAGAAGATGACATTCCTTACCACCTTGAAAGATGAAATTCCATACAACCAAATGTAAATGTCTTCATATGGGAAATAAGAATTTAATATTAAA